>JAJEJO010005210.1:53945-102052 GCA_020662805.1 Glaucomys volans
CTCCTAGAAGAAAACATAGAAGAAAAACTTCATAACATTGACAATGAGTTCCTAGATATGCTGGCTTCAAGCAGCAAGGCAAAACTAGATAACCAGGACTATGTCAAACTAAAAAGGAAACAATGGAGTGAAAACGTAACTTATGGAACAGCAGAAAATATTTGTGAACCATCTACTTGATAGAGGCTAATTTCCAAAACATATAAGGAATTCCTACATCTCAATAGCAACAACAGGGCTGGGGATATAGCTCAGTTGGTAGAGTGCTCACCTCGAAAGAACAAGGCCCTGGGTTCAATCCACAGCACCACAAAAATAAATGAACAAAAATAAATAAATAAATAGGGGCTGGGGATATAGCTCAGTTGGTAGAGTGCTTGCCTGGGAAGCACAAGGACCTGGGTTCAAATCCCTAGCACCACACACACACACACAAAAGTGAAAAATAAATAAATAAATAGCATCAACAACAATAAATTCAATTAAAAATGGATAAAATGGGGCTGGAGGTGTAGCTTGGCAGTACAGCATGCCTGAGGCCCTGGCCCTGGGTTCCATTTTCAGTACTGCAAAAAAGACTTTAAAAATTAAAAAATGGGCAGAAGGGATTTGAGCAGCCTGCCAGGGCTGGGTGCTGCTTTGGGAGTTCCCTCCACCGAGGGTGGACCTCAGCAGACTCAGATCTTGGTTGGGATCTTGGTTGTAGGTGCTCAGCAGAAAACAAGCTTAGCACTCTCTTGCAAAGCGGGAAGCCACGCAGTGTTTCTCTCCCAGACTTGCTTCTCCAGCGAGTTGGCAGAATTTGCTGCACAGTAAGGTCAACTGGAAGGGGCAGGCTATGGTTGTCAGCAGTTCTGTGTCCTATCTTGTATTTGCTGTTGTTTTCCAGCAAATATGTATTGTCCTGGTTTTAGACTCCCTGCCACGCCCCTTTTGCCTCTAAGGTGAAAGATTTACAACTTGGGCTAAGTTCAAACACAGAAAATACGTCTGGCCTTTGGTTCTGCTTAGCAAAAACAAAACAAAACAAACAAAAACCCTAAGTAGAGGATTCAAGACACAGTTTTGTGGATATGTATATTTTCTGTAATCCGCCCCTTACTTTTCATCATAGTTCTAAATAAGAGTTAAGGTTAAAAAGCAACAACAGGGCTGGGGTTGTGGTTCAGCGGTAGAGCACTTGCAGGCATGTGTGAGGCTCTGGGTTTGATCCTCAGCACCACATATAAATAAATAAAATAAAGTCCATTGACAACTAAAAGAAAGAAAAAAAAAACAAAAAACAACAACAGCCAGGCATTGGCAGTGCATGACTGTGATCCCAGTGACTCAGGAGGCCGAATCAGGAGGATCACGAGTTCAAAGCCAGTCTCAGCAACAGGGAGGCACTAAGCAACTCAGTGAGACTCTATATCTAAATAAAATACAAAGTAGGGGTTGGGGTTGTGGCTCAGTGGTGGACTACTTGCCTAGCATGTGTGAGGTACTGGATTCGGTTCTTAGCAGTACCACATTAAAAAAATAAATAAAGATGTTGTGTCCATCTACAACTAAAAATATATTTTAAAAATTCTTAAACTTGAATATTAAAAAAAAAATGGGGCTGGGGATGTGGCTCAGTGGTCGTGTGCCCCTGAGTTCAATCCCCAATACCCCCTGCAAAAAAAAAAAGATAAACTGGGCGAAGGACTTGAACAAACATTTCCCCTGAAGATGGAACATGAATAGCCAACAGATATATAAAAGATATTCAACAGAATAGAAACGAAAGCACAGTGAGATGTCACCTCACACCTAATAATGGATGGCCATCAATCAAAAACAAATAGATGATCGAACAAACAAAAAACAAAATATCAAGTGTTGACCGGGATCTGGGGAAATTGGAACCCCTGGGGTTAGTGTGAATGTAAAGTGGTACAGCCACCAAGGAGTTTCCTAAAAAAGTCAAAAATAGCCTATCCCATGATCCAGCATTCCCACTTCTGGTGTTTGTCCAGAGGAGTTGAAAGCAGCACCCCAAAGAAGTATCTGCATGCCCATGTTCACTGCAGAATTATTTACAACCACCTAGAGGTGGAAACAACCTAAATGTCCAATAAGAGATGACTGGGTAAAGAAAGTGTGGCTGGTACATACAATGGATTTCTATTTGACCTGAAAAAAGATGGAATTCCTAGTGGGGTGCAGTAGTGCACACCTGTAATCCCAGGGACTCGGGAGGCTAAGGCAGGAGGATCCCAAATTCAAGGACAGCCTAGGCAACTTAGTGAGATCCTGTATCAAAATTAAAAAAAGGGGGCTGGGGGTGTGGTGCAGTGGTAGATTACCCTTGGGTTCAATCCCTGGCACTGCAAATAATAATAATAATAATAATAATAATAATAATAAAATTTTTTTAAAAGTTTTTAAATTTAGAGACAGGGTCTCATAAGTTGCTTCGAGTCTTGCTAAATTGCCGAGGCTGGCTTTGAATTGGCCATTCTCTTGCCTCAGTCTCCCAAGTCATTGGGATCACAGGTATGCCCCATTGTGTCCAGTTGAAGTTTTATTTATTTTTTATTTATTTTAAAAAACTTTTTTAGCGGGATGTGGTGACACGCATCTGTAATCCAAGTGGCTCAGGAGGCTGAGGCAGGACAATGGCAAGTTCAAAGTTAGCTTCAGCAATTTAGCAAGGCCCTAAGCAACTTAGCAAAACCCTGTCTCTAAATAAAAATATAAAACATGGCTAAAGCCGGGCACCGTGGCGCCCGCCTGTAATCCCAGCACATGGGAGGCTGAGGCAGGAGGCTCTCAAGTTCCAAGCCAGCTTCAGCAACTTATCAAGGCCCTAAGCAACTCAGTGAGACCCTGTCTCTAAATAAAATACAAAATAGGGCTGGGGATGTGGCTCAGTGGTGGAGTGCCTCTGGGTTAAATCCCCAGTACCAAAAAAAAAAAAAAAAAAAAAATGGAGATTAGGGGTTAGGACACAAACACACAGAAGCAAGATCATGTGAGGACACAGGGAGGAGATGGACATCTGGAAGACATGGAAGAAATCTTCATCTTTTTCTTGCCTCCAGAACTTAAGAAAATGAATTTCTGTTATTTAAGCCATCCTGTCTGTGATATTTCTTGTGTCCCTACCAAATACAGCACCCCTTTGTACCTCCTAATGAAATAAGGGATCAAGGTGACAGTCAGCCATGATGGCTGCTGAAACCATTGAAAGGAACCAAGAGAGAACTGCACAACAGCCTCTGAGCCCAACAGTCCACAGAATGACACTAATGGAGGGAGCAGACGTTTGGAGCCTGTGCACATCTGCAGAATTGAACCAGAATCTGATGGAGCCTGCACATGGGGCTACTACCACTTCACAGAACATAAAAAGAACCGTGCTCAGCAACATCACAGAGATGCAAACAACAAAATCCAGCCCACGTGGAACCCAACAGGACAAATAACTGACTTCCTTCAAAGTAATATTGCTAGCAAAGAAAAAAAGAGAGGGAAACCAACAAATTTAAAGACAAAATGTAAAATGCAAAACTATAAAACCCCCAGGGGTAATATAGAAGATCTAGGTGATCCTGGGTTTTGCAATGACTTCCAAGATATATCACCAAGAAGTATAAGCCATGAAAGGAAAAGGTGATAAGGTGGACTTCATTAAAATTAAGAACTTCTGCCGGGCTCGGTGGTGAACGCCTGTAATCCTAGTGACTTTGGAAGCTGAGGAAGGAGGATTGCAAGTTTGAGGTCAGCCTCAGTAATTTAGTGAGGCCCTGAGCAATGTAGTAAGACCCTGCCTCAAAATTAAAAAACATATTACAATAAAAAGAAAAAAGGGTAAAAAACAAAAAAATTTAAATAAAATGTTTTTTTAAAAAGTGCTGGGGATGTGGCTCAGTGGTACAGTGGTCTGGATTTGAGTCCCATTACAAAAAAAGAAGAAGGAGAAGGAGGAGGAGGAAGAAGAGGAGGAGGAGGAAAAGGAGAAAGAGAAGAAAAAGATATCATTACAAGAATGAGAAGACAAGCCACAAATTGGAGGAAATAGTTGCAAAACACCTATCAGATAAAGGATTGGATCCAAAATATACAAAGAATTCTCATAACTCAGCAGTAAGAAAAAGACACTGAAGACATGAAGCAACATGAATACAATTCATGGACCTCTGGTGAATCCTGATTCAAATTTTAAAAAACATTTACAGGCAGGCACAGGGGCACATACCTGTAATCCCACCTACTTGAGAGGGTTAGGCAGCAGGATTACAAGTTCAAGGCCTGCCTATGCAGTTTGGCAAGACCTTGTCTCAAAATAAAAAATAAAAAAGGGCTGGTGCAAGGTATGGTGGTGCATGTCTATAATCTCAGTGACTTGGAGGCTGAGGCAGGAAGTACCCAAGTTCAAGGCCAGCCTCAGCAATTTAGCAAGACCCTAAGCAATTTAGTGAGAGCCTGTCTTAAAATAAAAAGGGTTGGCGATGTGGTTCAGTGGTAAATGGTAAAATGCCCAGGGGTTCAATCCCCAGTACCAATAAAAAAAAAAAATAAAAAAATAAAAAAAAAGAAAGGAAAAAAAAATCAAAGAGAAAGTACTTGGTTGGTCTTTCCTTTCCTTTCCTTTCTGGCACTTAGAATGAACTTTCTACAACTTCCTAGCAGATATCTATCTATCTTGTTCAGCAGCCCAGGGCCTCAGAAGCATACACATGACACTCCTTTTCTGTTTGCTCAGAACAACGCTCAGCTCTGAAAACCCATTTAGCCAACATTTTTTGAACAGATGGAGGTCTGGGGGTCTGGGGGCCTCCGGGGAGGAAACAGCAGACTCTACCTACAGAGTTGAGGGAGGGCTTTTCAGAGGAGGTGACTGACATTCAGTGGGGGCCTCGAAGAATCGAGAAGGTGGGATATGCGGACCTAGGCAGTAAGGGACTCGCAGGCAGGTGCTGCTGAGCCCTAGCTCTGAGCGAGCGCAGGGGCGTGGCCAGGTGCTGTGAGGGGCGTGGCCCGGCGCACCCACCGCTGGAGCGCAGGTGGATGAGCAGGTAGAAAGAGGCGGCTGGAGAGATCTGAGAACATTAAGGCAAGGCGGCTGGGACTTTGACCTGCGGTGCTGGGGAGACATGGGAGGGCAATAAAGGTACAGTCAGGGCAGCTCTAGATGGACAAGGACCCTCCGGGAATGTGTAGGGACACTGTAGGGGGAAGGTCAAGGGACAAGAACTGAGGCTGGGCTATGGGGTGGAGAGGATGGTATAAACCAGAGATTTGGGAGGCGGCTCACCCTTCCACTCCAGATTTCCACGGCCCCTCTCCAGGTGTCCCTGCAGCCGCTGTGGGCAGGAGTTGAGCAGGAAGGTCTTCTCCTTCCTGACGGCCTCAGCTTGCTGGTTCCACTTCTCACTGATGGTCAAGGCCTCAGGCCAGTCCCCCGTCCAGCTCCCATTCTTGGGATCGAATCTCATGAATTCCTCACCGTTCAGGGCAAACAAGGCGGTAGGCACCGACATGTTGTCAGGGCCTAGTTCACAGCCCAATAGGCCCTGCAGGGTGTAGGAATCTGGGGTGCCCACACATAGGCAAGCAGGACTCAGGAGCAAGGACCAGCCCTCTGCCCTCAGACCCAGGGGTCCAGGCCCAGCCCTCCTCCCTCAGATCCAGGGGACCAGACCCCACCTTTTCTCCCCAGGGCTGTGAGAGCTTCCAGAAAGAGCTTCTGCTTGTTTCTCAGGTCTGTGGTCTCTTTCTCCCAATACCAAGACACCTGGTTTTCCCAGACCCAAGCCCCATAGGGCTCAGCCTCAGCCCTCAAACTACTGTAGCTCAGGTATTGCTGGGGACCCAGCCAACCTGATACCCAGAAGGCAGGAGTCCCCGGGGCAGGGGAGGACACAGCCGTGACGTGGTACAGTAGGGAAAGATGGTTCTCTGTGGAGAGAGACAAAGGTGAAGAGAGTTATGGGATGCGGGACTAAATTGGAGCCAGAGAGGTGCCCTGAGAGAGACGGGACTCAGTCTGAGGGGAGGGGACTGACTCAGAGAGTGGGGGACAGAGACCCAGAGAGAGGGACAGAGAATCAGAAAGTGGGGCAGAGACCCAGAGAGAGAGAGACAGAGACAGAGAGACAGAGACCGAGACCCAGAGAGAGGGGCAGATACCCCAAGGTTGGGGGAGACAGAGACCAGAGAGAGACAAGGAGTCAGAGAAAGAAGGTGAAAGTGGTAAACAACGTGGAATACGAAAGGAGGAAGCAGGGGCTTTTAGTGAGAACTCAGACTTCCCTTTGACTCTCTTCCTGCCAGGGACGTCCTTCCTCCCTACCTCCCACAGCACTGCCCAGTCCCAGTGGCCCCTCACCTGCACCCCGGGTCTGAGGAAGGAGGAAGAGCAGGAGACCGAGTGCCCAGGGCTGAGGCCAGGGCACCCCCATGCTGAGAGGGCAACCTGGGGCGGGAGGGGGCGTGTGACTTCTTGGGCCCCCCCACCCCGCCCCTTCCTCCCCAGGTACCCACGGGCAAGGCCAAGACCAGGACGCCTGGAGGGTTTGGGGGCCTGTCCAGGATGACAACAATGCCCTCCTCCTCAATGAACTTTCACCCCCTAATTTGATCTGGTTTGGTTAATTAATTACAGAACCTGGATAGGCTGTGATTCATTTTTTGGAGATCTGCCGTTTCCCAGTTCCCTCAGACCCGCGAGTCCAGGCCCAACCCTCCTCCCGCAGATCTGTGAGCCCAGGCCCCAGCCCTCCTCTGCCCTCCTTCTGGGCCCCGGATTGCTCACTGCCGCCTGGTTCTCTTCCCGCCTGCAGTTCTGGCCGCCTCCCGTGACTGGAGACCCCAGTTCCTCTCTCACATCCTGTCCGGAGATGGCTCCTCGACTCCAAGAAGATCCAACCCCACCCCCCAGCTGCAGGACACACCCCAGGCCCGAGGCCCAGCCTCTCTGGAAACTTTTTTTTCCCCCTCTTTCTCTGTTGCTGCCTGTGATTTATTTTGAGGGTGTCAGCCACTTAGCAAGCTCTGACAGCTGAGAATGAAACCCAACACTTGTAGCCTGGGCACTTATGTCCAGGGTCTTGCCGTATTATTGCTAAGAGTCCTGGAAAATTCTTAGAGCCTTCCATGACACTTGCAGGGCCAGTTGCCCCACTTACATATTCTGAGGTCCTGCAACAAATCCCTAGTGTGGCAGGCATGCCAAGTACCATTTTTTGTTTAGTTTTGTTTTGGCTACCAGGGAATGAACCCAGAGGCGCCTTACCACTGAGTCACATTCCCAGCCCTTTTTATTTTTTATTTTGAAACAGGGTCTTGTTAAGCTGCTTAGGGCCTCACTAAGGTGCTGGACTGACCTTAAACTTTTGATCTTCCTGCCTCGGCTTTTCTAGTTGCTGGGATTATAGGCTTGACCACTGCGCCCAGCTCCACATCCACTTTAGCACACCCCAAAACTCATATAGATGTTTTGGGAACCCTAAGAGAACATTCCTGTGACCCCCTAGGATGCTTTGTGGCCCATGAGATGGTCTCACTGTAGGCCATCATGCACAACCCTGCTGTGCTGACCAGCTGTAACGCCAGGATGGGGGTCCTATAAAACCACTGTTTTAGGCCCAGCCCATGTGCCTGGTCTTCTAATAATCTCATTCCCCTGCATTAGCATGCTAAGACCTGTCAGTAAGAGCCTCATACCAATGCTCTGTGGAGTGGACATGTCACCCCAGGTGTTTGTTGTTGTTGTTGTTGTTTTGGTACTGGGGATTAAACTCAGGGTGCTTAACCACTGAGCCACATCCCCAGCCTTTTTTTTTTTTTTTTTTTTTCCATTGTGAGACAGGTTCTCCCTAAGTTGCTTAGGACTTCATTAAGTTGCTGAGGCTGGTCTCAAACTTGGGATCCTCCTGCCTCAGCCTCCTGAGTAACTGGGATTATAGGCAAGTGCCACCATGCCTGGCTCACCCTAGGTCTTGATAAATGAGTCCTGAGCCCCAGTAGGACTGCTGCTGCTCCTTTTTCCAGAACTACTCTGGGGTGCCCAGTCCCATCCCTCTTTCTGCTATAGAGTTTATTCTAATTCCTCTCATGTCTGCCAAGAACTGAGTGGGGCTCCCCAAATTTACTATTCACTCTTGGGTTTGCTCTATTACCAGATTCTTCCAGAACCCCCCCTAGAAAAAACAGTCAGAAATAGAGAGAAAGCCAGGCACAGTGGTGCATGCCTATAATCCCAGCAATTTGGGTGGCTGAGGCAGGAGGATCGTGAGTTTGAGGTCAACCTCAGCAACTTAGACCCTAAGCAACTTAGTGAGACAGTGTCTCAAAATAAAGAAAAAGGGCAGGGGCTAGGGCTGGGGTTGTGGCTCAGTGGTAGAGCACTTGCCTAGCATGTGTGAGGTACTGGGTTCAATCCTCAGCACCACATAAAAATGTGGTGTTGCTGGGCATGGTGGCAAATGCCTATAATCCCAGCAGCTCAGAAGGCTGAGGCAGGAGGAGTTCAAAGCCAGCCTCAGCAACTTAATGAGGCCCTAAGCAACTCAGTGAGACCCTGTCTCTAAGTAAAATACAAAATAGGGCTGGGGATGTGGCCCAGTGTCTGAGTGCCCCTGAGTTCAATTCCAGGTTCCAAAAAATAAAGAAAAAAAATAAAGATGTTATGTCCATCTATAACTAAAAATATTTTTTTTAAAAAAGGGCAGGGGAGCCGGGCGTGGTGGCGCACGCCTGTAATCCAAGCGACTTGGGAGGCTGAGTCAGGAGGATCATGAGTTCAAAGCCAGCCTCAGCAACTTAGCGAGGCCCTTAGCAACTCAGTGAGACCCTGTCTCTAAATAAAATACAAAATCGGGCTGGGGATGTGGCTCAGTGGCTGAGTGTCCCTGAGTTCAATCCCCTGGTCAAAAAAAAAAAAAAAAAAAGAAAGGGCAGGGGATGGGGTCGGGGATATAGCTCAGTTGGTAGAGTGCTTGCCTCGCAAGCACACGGCCCTGGGTTCAATCCCCAGCACTGAAAAAAAACAAAACAAAACAAACAAACAAAACAAAACAAACAAAAAAGGGCAGGGGATGTAGCTCAGTGTTAAAGCACCCCTGGGTTCAATTTCCAGTACCAGAAAAAAAGAAGAAACAGAGACAGAGACAGGTCATAGGTAGGTGGATGAGTAAATAGATAGAAAAATAAGTAGGTAGATGGATGTGCACATGGATAGACAGATGGATGATTGATTGGTAGGTAGATAGGTGGATAGAACAGACAGAAAAATAGACGCAATTGGAACCACTGTACTATGACCTACCCAGCAAGCAGTCTCCCACATCTTCCTGGCCATTTGCTTTCCTGCCCCTTTATCCAGCTACATTGCTGTTCCCTCAGTCCCTGTAAGAGATGTGGGATCCCACTAAAAAGGGCCTGATGTCCCACTATGTGCTCTGGTGTCCCTTCATGCACACTGGCTCTTCCTTTCATGGTTCAGAGCCCTGTTAGAATACCTGTAGGGCTGGGCAAAGTGGTGCACACCTATAATCCCAGCCACTCTGGAGGTGGGGCAGGAGGATGCCAAGTTCAAGGCCAGCCTAGGCAACTTAGTGAGATCTGGTCTCAAAATAAAAAATAAAAAAAGCTTGGGATGTAGCTCAAGTAGGGCACCACTGGGTTCAGCCCCACTCCAACGAAAAACAAAACAAAAATACACCCCTAGGATCTTTCTCTGTTGCCTAGGCCCCTGAATGTGTAGCTGGAGCCTGGACAACCAGCCCTGGGCTCCCACCAAGTTCTTCCTGGGATCCTGAGATACTGTCCTGGGGTTTCCCAGTGGTTGCAGATCATCTTGCTTCTTGTTCTACTGTCCTTGAGGTCCTGGTTTTTGTGTATGACTACCCATTTTTTGTATATGACTCCAATGTTCCAGGTCTGAGAATCCTGCTCCAATGGCCACTGTGTCCTGTCAGAAAGTGCTCTGGAGCTTGGTGTGTGGGGACACCTATACTCTCAGCTAGTTGGAAGACTGAGGCAGGAGGATAACTTGAGGCCAATCTGGGCCACATAGGGAGACCCCATCTCAGAGGGTGGGGGGAGAACCGTAGCCTGATCACACATGCAGAGTCCCTTTCACCATGTACAGTCATGTATCCATAGGTTTGGGGGCATTGGGGCCAGGGATATTTTTGGAGACATTATCCAGCCACCCCAGTCATCTAGGATGCCCTCTATGCCCCTGCTGTAATGTCCCCATTCTGATCTGCCATGCTTCCTGATGGTCTCCTGGCCAAGCCTGATGTTCTTCTGCTCCTTATAATGGCCTCCTGTCTAAACTGTTTCGGCATCTGCCCTGATATTCCACATGAGGTCCTTCGGTACGGTCTGCCACCAACAGAAAAAGGCCTGCAAGCTCCTGATGCCCATTGGGAACCCTTCCTAGATGCCTCAGGGGCATGTCCCCAGGGCTGGCTGTAGTGGGACACCCCCAGACTTTCACATGGACTCTCCAGGATACTCCTGGGATCCGGTCCCCAGGGACCCACTCTAACATAGTGAAAAGTCCTGGTGGCAGCATCAGCTACACAATTTGCAGAGCACAGAGCAAAATGAAAATGTGGGGCCCCTTGTTATGATTTCAAGGCGGTTCTACCAAGGTATTGCAGCAAGTACGGGTTCCTTCAGATGGACCCCAGCAAATGTGTGGGAAGCTATCCCCGAAGCCAGCTGACCCCCAGGGCGTCTGCCTAGGAGCAGTTCCAGGCAGCTCTGAGCTGTTCCCAGAGGCATAGGAACATCTGCTCTTCCTCTGCACCTGCACAGTAGTGCCCCCCACTGACCTTGGGAGGCCATTACACCGGAGCTCTAAACCAAATTTGGACTCTTCCCAGGTCTGCCTCTCCCCACCTTGTTTTTTTTTTCTTTGTAAAATGGGGATAATAATTGTGCCTATCTCATTAGAGAGGCTTTGGGGAGTCAAAGTCTGAACCTGGGGAACATAGTGGGGCATCAGTAGTTACAGCTGTTGCCCTCAGTACCTCACCAGGCCAGGCTGCTATCAGTGTCCCCAGGAGTCCTGCCAGTTTGAAGACCAGGCCCTGGATTCACTCTGCTCACTCTGTGAGCAGTCTTGCTCACTCTGGCATCCATTCCCTGGGCCTGCACAATAAATATCTGTAGAATGAGTTAAGGCAGTGATGAATGGTTCTGGCCTGGTTTGATATGCCCCCCAAAACTTCTCTAGAATGCCTTTGCTGTCCTGCTAGAACATGATGGGAGAATCTATGTAACCCCTGAACAATCGTGGATCTCATTTATGTCATACAGCCAGAACCTACTCTAGCACTTTGCCACAGGTGGCTCAGAGCAAGGTCAAAACAGCCACAGGACTACACAGACACACCAGCGATCCTGGCTGCTGGGGAGGCTGAGGCAGGAGAATCACAAGTTCAAAACCAGCATCAGTCACCTAGTGAGGGCTGGGGATGTAGCTTACACACACAGAACCCACCCCAGTTCGATCTCCCTGCACACTACTCAGAAATCTCAGTACCAGTTAAATGACCTCGGGTCCTGGCAACACAAATTATCTACTATTTTACTCATGGATTCAACTATCCTTGAATCAACATTTGGAAAAAAACACTACATGTGTATTGAACCTGTACAGATTCCTTCCCTTCCCTTCCCTTCCCCTACCTCTGAGCTTCATCTCCAGCCATACAGACTTTCTTCTCATTTTTCTCTAAATGACATGATATAAGAACTTTTGTATAACATTTGTATTGTATTGGGTATTATAAGACATCTAGAGATGGTTTAAACTACATGGGAGAATATGCAAAATTTCTATGTAAAAACTCTGCCATTTTATTTTATTTTGAGACAAAGTCTTATTAAGTTACCCAGGCTGGCCTTGAACTTACCATCCCTGCCACAGCCTCTATAGTAGCTGGGATTACAGGCATGTGCCACTGTACCTGGCTATGCTGTCTTATATAAGGGCCTTATAATGTAATCTGGGTATTGCAACCATGTAATATCAACAGGGCCTATTTTATAAGACTCTAAGTTTCTGCCATAATAACATAATATCCCAGTGGCCTGAGTCCAGAGCTTCACACAGTATGATACAGCAAGACCTGCACTGTTTTCAGTAGTAGGCCTGAAGCCTGCTATCACTGCAAACCCAGGACTCTGTGTCAAAACCCTGCCTGGACTCTGGACATGATGGCACATTCCTGTAAGTCCAGCGACTTGGGAGGCTGAGGTAGGAGGATCATAAATCCAAGGCCAGTGTTAGCAACTCAGTGAGACCCTGTCTCAGAATAAAAAATTAAAAAGGGCTGGAATGTAGCTCAGTGGTAAGGTGCGCCTGGGTTCAATCCCCAGTATCAACAAAAACCAAAACCTGTCTGGACGTAATCTTTCTGCAAAATGGCAGTGGCACTGGGATCTCCTGTAAACTGCATGCAACAGAATACTGCATCATCCTGTGACACACCACCAGGACTTGCCATAATAGTTGCAGGACTCTACAACCATATGATACCTTTAGGGCTATCTGCCAAAGAGTCTTGTCCTTACACTTTCTCCAAAGGACCTGGTCTTGCTGGGTGCAGTGGCACATACCTATAATCTCAGAGACTTTGCAAGTAGAGGCAGGGGATCTCAAGTTCAAAGCAAGCCTCAGCAACTTAGCAAGGCCATAGGCAACTTATTGAGACCCTGTCTCAAAATAAAAAATAAAAAGCATTGGGGATGTGGCTTAGTGGTTAAGTACTCCTGGGTTCAATCCCTGGTACCAAAAAAGGGACCCAGGCTTGCTGTAGCATGGAGCCTTTCTCTGACAGTAGGCTCAGGGCTCTGGCATAATTACTGCCCTGGGTGTCAACAGAACTGGTTCTAGTCTGTGATCACAGAAGAGTGTGTTGCATCTCCCCATGGGGGTGGAGAGGCAGGAACCCACTTTACAGATTGGGAAACTAAGATTTCGTGGTTGGGGCAGGTCACTTGTCTAAGTTCACACTGCTAGTGAGCTCAGGGCCAGCAGGCTTGCATCTGGGGGCTCCTACTCATCATGTTCAGCACTTGTGGTTTCCATCATTCTAAAACCTAGGGGTCAAGTCTAGAGAGCACGAGAGAATTTAACATGAACCCCATCCATTCATCCCCTCAACGACACGTTTCTGGAGCACCTATAATGGGATGCTACCCCTGCCTGCTTGGAGATCACATTCCAGCAGGGGTGACAGGACAGTTAACACATCACTGCATATTTCCATATCCAGCGTGACCGCAGGGCTGGGGTTCTGCAGAGTGGAAAGAGGTTGAAGATTTAAGTTGAAGCAGGGCAAAGGGGAGCTGCTGGAAAGCTGGCTGAGCGTGCCCAGCAGAGGGAACCACCGGTGCAGGGCTCAGAAGTCACAGGGAGAGAGCAACTAGGAGCAGAGGGCAGAAGGGATATGCTCAGGCTGTGATGAGGACCTGGGCATCGCGTGTCTCTTAGCTGTCACACGATTGAGCAAGGCCATTCCTCGGGTGAAAGAACTGTGGAGGGGTCCCCAGGGTCTTTCTCCTTGGTCTTGCATTCCACCAGGCCCAGCAGACACAGCAGGCATGACCCGAGCCTGCAGGCCAGGTAACCTGATGTGATGGGGTGCCAAGGAGACGCCCCAACGACCGCTGGGAGGAAACAGGGGAGCGGGGCTGTTGTTGTCAACACAGCCATCCCGCCCGGAACGGAAGCACCTGTGGCCAGAGGGGGCCGCACCTCTGAGCGGCCTCAGATCCCTCTGGGTCTCTGTCCCTACCCCTGCCCTCTGGCTGTGTCCCCTCCCTCTGGGTCTGAGGACCCCTCTGTATGTCTGTGCCCACCTCTCCTACTGGGTCTCTTCCCACCTAGCAGAGAGGGGCAGGCTCTGCAGCTCGGGCGGTGCCCCCCTGACCTGTCCCTACCCCTTCCTGCCCTCTGATGCGAGCCCACTTCCTCTGGCAGGAACCCCCGCCCTCCCCGGCTTGGGTAAAAGGCAGAGGCTGGGCTCACTGGGTGCGGCGTCCCTGGAGGCAGCGACAGCTCCTTTCCTCAAGGCCCTGTCTCCCAACCCTTGTACCAGTGCTGTGCCTCAGACCCTGGTACAGGTCTGGGGGTCAGGGACCTGGGGACCTCCAGCACCAGCAGGCCCAGTTGGCGAAGTTGGGGTGACTCCAGCATCTCCCTCCTGTCTCTGGCTGCGGCAGATCTTACAGGTTTTTCCAGAATCCTTGCTTTCTGCTCCCTGTCCTTTACATTTCTGAGCAGCTGCTTTGCAGACCTGCTGCCTGTCCATCTGTGGGACCCTCAAGGTCCAGCTCTCCGGCTGCTTCTGCAGTCCCCATCCACCCTTGCAGCCTGTCCCTGTCCCACTGAGCTTCTGCAGCAGAGACTCAAGACCCCCTTCCCAAAGGTGGCTGAGTGACCTTGCCAGAAGTCTTTCCCTGACTCCACCATCCTGACCCTGTTGCTTCTCCTGACTCCACAGCTGCCCCTCCCTGTTGGCCTCTTCTCTAGGGCTTCCAGAGCCCCAGTTCTGCACCTGAGCCCAAGCACTGCAGAGCTGGGTTCCAGGCCAGCCCCACTTGGCCTCCATCAGACCTAATCCCCTTAGAGGCAGCTCATACAAAAGAAATCACTAGAACCCTAGGCCGGGAAATAAGTAAGTCACTGGGACTCCATTGACAGGATCCTCCCTCTCACAGGTGTGTTTCCTCATCTGCAAGTGGGCCTGGTGTTCACCTAGGCATGTGTGTGGTGGGGGGAGGGCTCAATGGCTCCCTCCTTGACTGTCAGGGAGACTGGAGGACCAGGAAGCCTAGACCTTCACAGTTCAGTCACAAAGGTTGGGCCCACCAAGCCTCCCTCAGCAGAGGTTGGTGGCGTCCCCCTTCCCTCCCAACCAAGGCCAATGGGTCCAGACCAAATTCTCCACCCTCCCTTACTTCCTCCCCCAGAGACTGGGGGGTGGGGGTGGGGGTGGGATGGGAGACTAGATAACTGACACGAAAAGGTGACAAGGACCAACACAGGAGACCAGGGAAAGGCATCATCTTAATTCAGGCAGCAGGCAGAAGTGGGCCCATCCCCAACCCCCATTTCATGAAGAGGCTCTTTCCACCAGCCCTGCTTAGTCCCAGGGGCAATCCTTCCCTCTGCTGAGGGAACAGAAATCCCAAGTCTGGCCTGTGAATTAGAAAATAAGTTTATTTTGCTTTGAGGGGTGGGCAGGTATCCAGTCTCAGAACTTCTGGAACTGCTTCTTGGTGCCAGCAGCCTTGGTGACCTTGAGCACGTTGAAGCGCACTGTCTTACTCAAGGGCCTGCATTCACCCACTGTGACAATGTCGCCGATTTGGACGTCCCTGTGGGGATAGGCAGGAGCATGTCCTCAGGAGAGGCTAACCCAGCAGACCAGTAGAGGAAATCCTTTGTCCCCATCACCAGGCTGAAGGTGCTTCACTTTGGTTCCATGTAACCCCAGTCCAGCTATTGCTGCCATTCAAACTGCCCCAAGACCTTTGTCAAGCACAAATTGTGGTCTCTATCAACTGCAATATCTATTTCACAAAGAACAAAGGGAGGCTCCTAGGAATGGCCAGCAGCCTCCCCCAGCAGATGGAAGATTCTATTGACAATGAACCAGGTTCAATACCCAAATCAGTGGCGACTAGCCTTCTTCTCTGCCAAGTAATTCCCCACTTTGTTCCCAAGTCACTCTTTTGTGACACCTTCCCTTATGAGGTACCACCCCATTGCCCATCATCTCTCTACTGGTCTGGTGTCCTTCCTGTTCCAAGGCACTCTCTGGGGGAGCAGGACCTTGCTCCTTGCTCATCCCTGAACACCAAGCGTCTAACAAGGGTGAGACATGTTAAAACACATTTGACAAAAAAAGCACTTCATTCTAACACAAATGTCACCCTGGCCGGCTGTTCCCTAAGGGACCACTGTGCTCACCTGAAGCAGGGGGACAGGTGCACAGACATGTTCTTGTGGCGCTTCTCGAAGCGATTGTACTTTCGGATGTAGTGGAGATAGTCCCGACGGATCACAATGGTCCTCTGCATCTTCATCTTGGTCACCACACCTGGGGAGGGGACAGATAAATCATGGGTTAGTCAGGCCTCATAGGAAAGGGAGCCAAGGGTTGCCCAGGGTATACCAGGGATCAGAAGTTGCTGAGTAGGGGGTCCCCATAAGTCCTACTTCTGACATCAGCTTTGCCAACTGGCTTTCTCAACAGTACCCATGGTGGGCATCTGAAGACCATCGTGAAAACAGACATCATCTGCCAGTGTCCTGAACCCAGGAATCTAGGCCCCAAGCCCCTTCCTTCCGGAGTTAGGGCCCCAGAATTCCTCACTCACCAGACAGGATCCGCCCTCGGATGGAAACATTACCAGTGAAGGGGCACTTCTTGTCAATGTAAGTGCCCTCAATGGCCTAAAAGGATAAGGAAAAGAAAGGAGTGAGCCGTGGACAAGTAGTTTTGTGAACAGAACTGGGGGCGTGGCCTCAGGGACACAAACTACAACTCCCAGCAGTCCAGGGGGCAGCAAGAGATGTAGGCAGGGCAACTCTGCTAGGTACATGTTCAGGGACAAAGGAGTCTTATTTTATTCTGAGAGTTTCTTCAGACCTCTTTTGGTGTCTTGAAGCCCAGGCCAATATTTTTGTAGTATCGAGGGAGTTTCTCCTTCCCAGTTTCACCTAGCAGGACCCTCTTCTTGTTTTGAAAGATGGTTGGCTGCTTTTGGTAGGCACGCTCCGTCTACAGGGATGAGAAGGAAGTTGGTGAACTTGCAAGCTTGAAGCAGATGGACTCCTGACCTGAAGACCTTCCCCCAAACCTCCAGATCCATCCTCTACAGTATTTACTTCCTGTATGCCAGCCCCAGAGGACCACTGTCCCCGAAATATCCTCTGAATCACAACCAATCCCCATTTTCCTATAATTCAAAGACGTCTCTGAGCCCAGTGTACTTCAGTTCACCTGCTCTAGAACACCTCCGACTGTCAGCCGAATTTAATCTCTTCAGCCAAAAACACCCTGACAAGACACAAGTCCATTCACTCTGAATACACTCCTTATTTAATCCAAGAGAGTTCAAACTGAGCTGCCAAACGACGGGCTCCCTGAACTCGCCCTTAGAACTCAAGTCCCAAATTATCCCCAAAGGTTAGAGATCTCCAAACATCATTTTTTGGGGGGCAGGGGGGCAGGGATTGAACTTAGGGGCACTCGACCATTGTGAGCCACATCCCCAGATCTATTTTGTATATATATATATATTTTTGATACTGGGGATTGAACCCAGGGGCACTCAACCATTGAGCCACATCCCCGGCCCTTTTTTGTATTTTATTTAGAGACAAGGTCTCACTGAATTGCTTAGGGCCTTGCTTTTGCTGAGACGGCTTTGAACTCGTGATCCTCCTGCCTCAGCCTCCCGAGCCCCTGGGATTACAGGCGTGGACCACCGCGCCCCCGGCAAAACATCATTTCTTAACTCCTGGGCTCTTGGAGGATGACTCCTAGATGCTTGAGAATGCATTAATGTGAGGAGGCCGCAAGACTTAGGAAGCGTCTACGCTTAAAGCAAATGCATACGCCCTCCGCTTTAGTTCATCTCAAATCGGAGGTCCCCAGAATAACCCCCAACTAGGGCGCAGGGTCTTGGCCTCCCGAATGCTCCCCTGAGGGTGAGAGTGAGCCCCGCAGCCTCCGCGCCAGCCCACAAAACACACCTGAATGTCCGCCATCTTCCCGGCTGCCTGAAAAAAAGAGAGCGACGGTCGCGTCCGGGTTTCCTTATCAACTGCGCAGGGGCTGTAGAGGAAGTGACGAAAAGGAGCAGAGGATCACGGCTTTGGGCGGTGCTTCGGCAGCGACTTTGATCGACAGGCGGTTTTAACCAAGCATGTGCTTCGGGAACTACAAGTACGCGGCCATAATGGCGAGACTCAGGGCCGGGAAGTGGTGCATACTATCTCGCGAGAGTTTCAGGCCATCATTGCTCTGAGAACGTCAGTTCAGGTTGGCTTGGTTTGTGTAATCGCGAGAGTCGTGAAGAGGCTGTAGTTTCTCTGGGGCGTAGGTTCACGTGGGATTTGGGGACCGCGTGGCTCTGTTCTGGTAGGCTTCAAAACAGATGATGCAGCCATCTTCCTATGGGGCAGGCGCCTTGCCGTTCCTAGAAGCATTGCGGCAGCTCCATCTTTGTGAGGGGCGGAAGCTGCCCATGAGCTTTCAGAAGTTGAATGACTTCGTGGTCTGTGGTGGGTTTCATTTCCAGACGGTGATTAGGGGTTATTCTTTTGCTCTTTTTCTGTGTACAGTAGTAGCGCTAATAGAATTTACCGCGATTATAGAACTCCTCTATACCTGCGCTGTCCAACTCGGTAGGCGTTGGCCTTTGAAATGTGATTTTTGCGACCGAGGACCGGAATTTTTGAGCTTTATATTTGGGGGTTTAAATTTAAGGGTTGCGGATGTAGTCCAGTGACACAGTGCTGGCCCAGCATGCGTGAGGCTCTGGGTTCAATTCCCGGCACCACACACTGATGAAAATAAATAATTAGTCACGCGTGGCTACGGCGACTGTTGAACATCTTGGAACTATAACTGAATAATAATTTTATTGTCATAAATTCTTAAACAATTGCCACGTGTCCACCATTGTGTTAAGGATTGGTCTGCTATTCCCATTTTTTAGATAGATGGGGCAGCCGAGTTGTTTCAGCAGCAAGTGGGAAGCAGGTGGAATTTTTTTTTTTTTTTTTTTTTTGTACCGGGGATTGAACCCCGGGGCACTCCACCACTAAGCCACATCCCTAGCCCTATTTTGTATTTTATTTAGAGACAGAGTCTCACTGAGTTGCTTAGGGCCTCGCTAAGTTGCTGAAGCTGGCTTTGAAGTGACGATCCTCCTGCCTCAGCCTCCTAAGCTGCTGGGATCGCGGGCGTGCACCACCACACCGGCTAGCAGGTGGAATTTTAACGGGAGAAGTCTGACTCCAGAATCTCCCCCTCGTCAAACTGGGGATTGAACCCAGAAGTCTGACTCCAGAATCTCCCCCTCGTCAAACTGGGGATTGAACCCAGGGGTGCTTTACCACCGAGCTATAGCCCCAGTCCTTTTTATATTTTATTTTTTTATTTTGAGACAGTGTCTCACTAGGTTCCCCAGCCAAGCTGGCCTTGAACTTGCTATGCTTCTGCCTTGGGAATTGCTGGGATCACAGGTGTGCCACTGGCTTCAGATTTTTTTTTTTTTTTTTTTTAAGAGTTTGGTTCTTGGGCTCAAACCCTCAGGGCCTCAGGCATGCTATTTAGACCCTGTAATACATCCCCAGCCACAGCTCCAGAATTTTTAATCACCTACCCACAGAGAAGGAACCTATTTTGGGTTTTTTTTTTTTCCCTTAATCAATACTAGGGGTTGAATCTGAGGCCTTGCACGTACTGGGAAACTCTACCACTGAACTACATCCCTAGTTTTGTTTTTTAAATTTTGAGACAGGGCCTTGCTAAGTTGTCCAGGATGGCCTCACCAGATTCACATTCTTCCTAAAGGCTATTTGGTCCAGTTCTCAAAAAGAGCCCAACAGAGCAGGGCGTGGTGGCGGACGCCTGTAATCCAAGCGACTTGGGAGGCTGAGTCAGGAGGATCATGAGTTCAAAGCCAGCCTCAGCAACTTATCGAGGCCCTTAGCAACTCAGTGAGACCCTGTCTCTAAATAAAATACAAAATAGGGCTGGGGATGTGGCTCAGGGGCCAAGTGTCCCTGAGTTCAATCCCTGGTTTAAAAAAAAAAAAAAAAAAAGAGCCCAACAACTACATTTTGAAAACTGCCTGAAAGAGCAGAAGTGAAGACTCTGTGCACCTGGCAGTAGTCTTTTTCATGTTTGGCTTACAGTTGATAAGCACTGTGTAACTGGCCCAGTGCTGGTTTAGGGTTAGGATTAGGAATCTTGCATCTCAGGCCAATCCTGAGTGCCCTCTACTACCTAGGTGACTGGGATGATACATACCTTAGCATGTATGTTCTTGTCTCACTCCTTAATTAAGTCTTGTCCTTATTTAGGTGTTTCCTGGTTGTGTCCCTGAATAACTGTCACCCCCTTTCAGGAAATGTGTGGACAACTGGCTCCTCCTGCCCCAGCAGGAGTTACTATTATCCCATTTTACAAAAAAGGAGGCTGGGGCTTAGCAGCAATCTCTTTCCAGGGTCAAACAGTCTGCCAAAGCCACTCAGGAAATAAACCCAGAGGATATGAGACTTAAACTCCTCACCTAAACCTCAAATCATAGAGCAGGTGGAAAAGGTGCCAGAGGCCCAGAAAAACTCACAGGTTGTAAAACTCTTAACAAAAAACCAAAAACGAAAACCCAAAGCCAGGTGCAGTAGCACTTCCTATAGTCCCAGCCACTGAAAAGGCTGAGGAGAGAGAATGGCTTGAGCTTAGGAATTGGAGACCAGCCTGAGACCTCAGAAGTAATAGCAGCTAAGTGAACAGTGTATACCTATATTCATGGCAACTCGAGACTGAGGCAGGAGGATCACAAGTTCAAAACCAGCTTCAGTAGCTTGGTAAAGGCCCTAAGCAACTTGGTGAGATCCTGTCTCAAAACAAAAAAATGACTGGAAATGTGGCTCCGTGGTATAATGCCTCTGGGTTAAACCCCAGTACCAAAATTCAAAATAAAAATAGCTTGTTACATAATTATAGGCTGTTTTTTTTTTAAAGGCATTATAGTTTCTTTTGATACTGAGGAATAAACCCAGGGGGATATTCTACCACTGAGCTACATCTCTAGTCCTTTTTGAGACAGGGTCTGGAACTTGAGGTCACTTGCCTCAACCTCCTAAGTCACTGGGATTACAGATGTGTGCCACTGCACCTGGACCCTTTTCATTTTTCGCTCTTGTGGAGTTTTGAATTTTTAGACAAAAGAAAAATAGTATAATGGATCATTCTTTGGGTGGGATTGTATTGTACTGTCAACATGCTAGATTAGCTAAATTTACTCATGTTAAGTCTACATTTCTGAAAGCAGGCCCCGCCCCTCCCTGGCTGAGGGGAGCACCATGTAGTTACTTCAGGGAAAACCCAAGCCACTATGTGGTCTTTTCAGGGACTTCAGAAGTTTAATGAGGGGCTGGGGGTGTAGCTGAGCCGCAGTGTTTCCTTTGTGGGGAAGTCTGGTGGGAAAATATAGAACCTTTACCCAGAACTTCCCCAGTGTACCTTCCTTTCCTGGACACTGATTGGATAATCCTTACATCAAAAGGCCAAAACACTCAGCATGGAATCCTTGGTCTCCAGGAAGTGAAATGGGAAGGGGGTACCCAGGCAGGCACCGACCTGTGCTCCTCAGCCCTAACCCCCTCGGGTTCACACTGGCAGCACACTCAGATGAGGCCTAACATCCTTACTCAATACCCAATTTGCTTGCTGTGATGTTTGTGATCCTGGAATTAAGAAATGGGGGATACCGTGGCAATCACACACTTTGCAGCTGAACTGAACAGGATAGCTTTAGGTTATTGGGACAGTGTAGGCCATGACTAAGTCCCAGGAGAAAACTTTGGCATATAAACAACCTAAAGGGTTAATTAATACTTCTGATACAGGCAGATCACAGGCTTTTGTGGAACAGCATGGCCTGTGTGACGCCTCAAGTCCTGTTCCTGCCTCCACAGCACATATAATGCAAAGATGCCACATTTCATCAAAAATAATTTATTTGCTTTTTGATCACAAAACAGAGGAAGAGCAAGGGCAATGCTGTACCCCTTGGTCACATCTTCCAGTCTTTGTACCTCTAAAGCTTGGCCCACACTTCAGCAGCTGTGTTCTCCCATTCTGTCAGCTACAGAGTATAGGATGGCCACGTGGAAGACAGATGGATGCCCTTCGTGTTCCAGCTCATTTTTTTGAATACTGCAAGTAACTAAATTCATGAATGAGCAGGTCATCAAGATCTGACCATACAACTCTTAGAAACCTCACAGAAAGACCTTCTGAAATGGGAGCAGAGACTAAGGCTAGGCCTTCCCAGGTCCCAGGCTGCCTGTGGTACCTGGAGAACTGCCCTGGGTCCCCCATATTCCAGGTGGTGATGGAGGAAGGCAGGCCAGGCCAAACAAAGCATAAACAGTCTTTATTGGGCTCAGACCAGGAGTCCATGGGTCCTGAGGACCTCTGTGAACTTGTTAATTTTCTTCTCCACGTTCTTTTCCGCCTGTTTCCGTAGCCTCTGTGGGTTGACACGTAACGGTTTTAGGAACCTGTTCCCCACCTCAGGCTGAGATGTAGGCAGACCCTCTAGGGTAAGACCTTGCCTGCCCCATCCACCCAGTGCGGCCTCCCTCAATAGCACCCCCCACCCTCACCATAAGCTGTTTTTTCTTCCGGTAATGGATCTTGGCCTTCTCCTTCCTTTTCTCCTCCAGGGTGGCTGTCACTGCCTGGTACTTCCAGCCGACCTCATGAGCCAGTCGCCCCAGATAGGCAAACTAGAGGGGGAGAAAGTTTTTAAGGACACAGGGACATGTAAGTCCTCTCATCCTAAGGAAGCTGGACTGAGGCCATGGTGGCCATGGGTAGTAATTGATGTGCTAGAGGATCATGGGAAGTGAATAATCCAATCCTCAGAAAACCCACAAGAAAAGGAGACACATCTGTGCACAGCTTCCCCACTCCTGGCATCAGCTAAGCCCTTGGCATTCTCGGCACTGCCCACAGTGGCATCCGCAGACCATCGTGAGAAAAAGACATCATTTGCCAGTCTTGGGGACCTCAGGTTCACCCCAGCAGACCCTAAAACCCCCAAGTTAAATCTCTCCAACCTGGAACTCACCTTTCTTGTAGGCTTTAGTCGCACAACCTTGAGGGCAGCAGGAACCACCATCCGCTTTTTCTGTTGGAGGAGAGGGGCTTAGAGAACTGGCACAGGGACACCAGGCAAAGGAGGCTGGCTGCAGCAGGCGTCTCAGCCAGTTTTGTTTTCATGAGGCTCAAACAATGTAGGTAATTTTGTAACATCATGGACGCTGGATGCATGCTGCTGTGCTGGGGGCTTGGTGTTGCTCACCTTGTCATACGGTGGTGGAATCCCATCAAACACCTTGAGGCGGTCCAGGGCAGCCTGGCCTCGCTTGGTCTTGTGGGGCAGCATGCCTATGGTAGAAGGATGCCAGGCTTCAGTGGGGCTTGTGAGGACATCTACCCTTCCAGACCAGGGCAGGCATGGGGCGGCCTCAGATGGTAGTGCATGTGGAGTCATCTCATGGTTGGGGAACTCGAACATGAGTGGGAGACATCCTCATCACCGGCTGCCTGCTGCCACCACCCACAGCCTCAGGCCCAGCTCACCTCGCACAGTCCGCCAGAAGATGCGACTAGGGGCCCGGAAGTGGTATGGACCCCGGGATGGGTTGGTGTTCATTCGCTTACGGAGGAAGGCCAGGTACTTCACTGAGGGAAAGGGAGAGTGTGAGGCCTGCCTTGTCTGCAAGACCTAACAGTCCCCAGCCAAACCCTTAGTTCCAGCAAAAACACACACACACACAAACAAGTTCCCTGGGCCTATTCATGCACTCAAACCAGCCATCTTTCCTCATTGCCAAGACAGCTTTTGGAGCCACAGCCCCAGTATACCTCAGGGAGAGACCCCTCTCCATCTCTGATCATGGGCTCAACTTACACTTGTTTCTGTAGAAATTTCCAGAAATGTTGATGCCCTCACAGCGCACAACCACCACCTTGCGGCCTACAGGGAAAGAGAAGCATTCAAGGGACAGGGTTAGGAAAGGCAGCCCACAAGGAAAAGGGGATCCTGTACACAACTGGCAGAGCCAGGTTTATACTACAAATCTGAGCCAGGGAGGGAATAGCTTGGCTGGCAGGTCTCAGAGCGGTGCATGGGATTGATCTCATGGTCGTGAGACTCAAACGAAAGATGGTGATTATTGCTCATCACTGACCTGCAAGTGGAAATGAAGGCAAGGATGACTGTGGGCAGAGACTTACCTAGCAGTACCTGTTTGGCCACAATGGCTGCCAGTCGGCCCAGGAGATGGCCTCGGCCATCTAGCACCAGGACCTGCAGGAGACAAGAAAAGGATGAGAAAACTGACAACTTTACTCCCCCACCCCAAGCAACCACTCCTTTCTAGTTCACTTTGCCCCCAGGGGGCATCTTATCCAGCTCAGACCTGAGACTTGGGATAAGAGACCAAGGAAGCAAAAAGTAGACCCAGTATCCTGTGCAGGACAAGACACCAAAAAACTCCCTTCCCAAGGTATGTTGGATGGTCAAAAAATGAGCCAGGATATGACCCAACCCTGGCAATTCAGGTACAAAATCTGTCACATAACCTTGGCTGGAAACCTACAACTCTCTCTGTTTTGATTTCCTCACCTATAAAATGAGGCAAGCATCTGCTTCAGAAGTAATGCCAATAAATAAACAAAAACAATGCACACTGCTATTCACAGATACACATCCGTGCTTAATGACTACCACTTGCCTAGTTCTGCCTGCCTGGGAATGAGCCAGGCCCCCCACCCCCGCCACCACACAGACCTACGGAAAGAAATGCACAATGAAATCCTTTCCAGGACCATCCTCTTTATTTTTGTAGTAATTATTTTATTTGCTAACAGCCCTCTACTTCCAGCAACCCCCAAAACAAGGCGAATAAAGCAATTAATTCCTGAACATCCACTAATCAAGTTTTCTCAGCCCACTGCATAAGGAAACTTCGTACTGAAATACCAGAAGCGGTAGAAACTTTGCTTGCCACTCCCACGTCAGGCTGAAGCCGCTCAGGCCGTGGGCACATGGCAGTGGTCTCCATTTTGGCGGATGCTTAGCTTCCCACTGCCCAGACGTCAGCCAGACCGCCGCGTGTTCCCCATCTCCGGGGTCACGCAAGAGAGCAACTGAACAAAGCCCTGACGCCGAGGGTTCCCACCCATTATCCAAGAGCAAGGAAGAAAAGCGTAACTGTAAAATAAACTCTCATCCGTCACCCTTCGCCTCGAGCAGGAGTGAACTGCCGCATTCTAGCCAATCCTAGGCCTAAAGACAACCGCGATTTCTCCTATGCCCCTACGGAATACCCCAACCCCCGAAACAGTCCTTTTTAACTGCCCGACCTTTAAGTTTCACTACGTATGTAGTAGGGAACAGAGAACCCAGCTCCTTTCCTTCTGTATCCCACCCCACCCCCCGCCAACCCAGCCCGCGCGGAGTCCGAACCTGCCCCTCCGCCATCTTCGGCAGCCACCTGAGAAAGGAGGAAGTGTCGGCGCAGGGTTTCTTATCCCTTGCCGCAGGGGCGGAGGCAGTAACACTACCCGGGCTGCGCGAAGAGGTTTCCGTCTCCTCATTGGCCAAAGTGTGGTGCGCGTGCGCAGAGGTGCCCTACTGGAAGGCGGGCGGTCTTCTGACTGCCCAATCCGATCGGACCTAGGCAGCCATGCCTGTGAGGGGCAAGAGATCACGTGGGTCTTGAGGCAGTGTTGCCGGGGTGGGGCTGTCCGGTGTCGGCAACCATCTTTTTGAGGGGCTGGTGATCTACTCCAATCGCCCTGTCGCCATTACCCCGTCTGGCGATTGAGGGCTGCGGGGAACATGGTGGCCTGCAGGGGGCGAGCAGACCCGCCTGGGCCGCCCTTAGGCGCTCATTCCAAGTTAGGAGGTGTGGATTTCAATGCCTGGTCGACCTCACGGTGACCAGGATGAACTGCTGGCCTTATCCTGGCCGCAGTGTCCGCCTTTGTGAAATAGGTGGACGTGGAAGATGATGAAGAAACGACTTCCAGATGCGTGGGCTGCACGATCTGCTGCGGATCCCAAAGCTGCTTTTCACTTTCCGGACTCTTGGCCTTTGCTTAGGCCTGTCTCTTGCCTGGGATCACTTTCCTGCTCTTCTGCCTATGCTCACTGCAAAATGTGTCTTGTCACGATCCCAGTGCCCTTGGGCTCAAGAGTTCTTTCCTCCAGAGAGCCTCCCCATCTGTCCCAGGCTGGGCCAGATGCCTCTTGGGGCTCCCACACTGTCTTGTGCTCCCTCTATGAGAGTGTGTCATTCTGCCTGGGCTCTCACGGTGCCCTGTGACAGCCCCCAAAGACCAGGAGCGCAGGAGGACTGGGTTGGTTCTACCTCACATCTGGATCTTAGGATTGCCTAGCATAGGCTCTGGGCCCCAGGAGGCTTGAACAAAAACACTGCATTAACTAGAAAACCAAGATTCCGAGGCCTATGCCATCCCATTCATACCTGTCCCGTCCACAGACAAGGCCAACCAGAGCTGGTAGAAAAGAACGATTTATATACAAGTTCATAGGGACAAGGGTTTTATACAGAGGGCTGAGTTCTGGCGTACCCTCCATCCTGGAGAGAAAGCCAGAAGGGCAATGGCACCTAGGAAGGGACCAGTCTGTAGCCTTCTTCCTCTGTGTCCTGGGTCTGCGTCCTTTGATAGGTGAATCCTTTCGCTGAGCCTGAGTGTCCTGTGTAAAATGGGATGATAAATATGTCTGCTTTATTGGGTTGTTTGAGAATCCATGGACAGAGGAGAGGGGAAGAAAGTACTTAGCTCTGGGCTGGGCACAGACCCCCTCAAAAAACAACTCTTCCCTGCTAGGACATTACTGGCCAAGAAAAACTGCAATCTTGGAAATGTTCTCCATCCCTGCTGTCCAATTGGGCAACCACCAGCCACATGTGACTACTGAGCTCTTCAAATGTGTCCACTGCAACTCAGGAATTTTTTAAAAATTTCACCTAATTTTAATTAATTTAAATTTAAGAAATTAATAATATGGTTATTGAAAAGTAAGAAAACAGGCTGGCTGGAGATAAGGGTGGGAAGAAAACTTCTCAATGTACTACCTTCCCCCCCCCAAAAAAAAGTTATAATGAAATTCCTGCTTAGAAGCAAAAATGCCAAATTTAAAAATTGGTCCAGTTCAGTTTTGGGAGAGTCATCTATGCTTTAAACAACTTGAGTTCATGAATCCATGTCTGAAGTGCAAATTTCCTGAATGTTAAATGTAGATCAAGCGTTTCTGATAAAAACATGTCATCCTGTAACTCAGTGGTGGAGCCCTTGCCTTGGGTTTGCACAGCCCTGGGTTCTATCTCTAGCATACACCACAAAAGAAAAGTGTCATCTGAATTGAGATGTGTCATGAGTGTGAAATACACACTTATTCTGAAATATGCAAAAAAAAGTGTAAAATATCTCATCGATTATATTTTGGATACACCAAGTGGAAATAAAACAAGTATTTAAAGTATTTCAAGTTACCTGTTTCTTTGTGTTTGTTTGTTTTTAGTGGTACTGGGGATTGAACCCCGGGTGTGTGCTACCTCTGAGCTACATCCCCAGCCCTTTTATTTTATATTTAAGACAGGGTCTTGCTAATTGGCTGAGGCTGGTCTCAAATGTGCAGTCCTTCTTCTTCAGCCTCCTGAGTTGCTGGGATTACAGGAATGTGCCACTGTGCTGTCTAGAGCTATCTGTGCCCCCCCCCCTTTTAATTTAAGGACTAGGAAACTGAAAATCACACATATGGTTTGCATTCTGTCTCCACTGGGCAGTGTTTCTCTGAGGGTCTTTCGTGTGTCACTTCACTTAGTCTTGAGACAACCCTGTGATGGGAGGACTAATTTAGAGGCTCTTGTAAGGATAAGGAAAGTCAGGTAGACAAGTGAAGCACACATGTCAGAGTAAGATAGCCTGAGGGCTGGGGCGTAGCTCTGAGGTGGAACACTTGTCTAGATGCTCATGGTGCTGGTAAGAGTGGGGGTGGGGGTGCAGCCTGGAGTCAATCCTTGGTTGTCACTCACAAGCCATGTGACTTTTGGAAAATTATGTGACTCTCTGTGCCTTGGTTTGAGCCTGTATGAAGTAGGGATAATAATAGCACTTCTCAAAGAAGTGAGTTAATTTGTGGAGAGGCCCAGCCCCAGGCCTGGGTTAGACTGATTCCTGAGGACTGTTTCTTGTTTGATCCCTCTGGACCTGGAGCCTTACTAGGCCTCCCTCCTGCAACCCCTGCCTCCTCTCCCCATACCTGTTTCCAGATTCTTTCCCCGTTCACATGTTTCCCATGGTTCCCTACTGCTCTGGGGCTGGTTGAAGTTACTGGAACACCCTGAGTTCTGTCACACCTGGAGGACTTAGAAAAGGCAGTTCCCCCACCTGCAGTGCCATGCCATTCCTGCCCCAGGAAGACGCTCAGTCCTGGCATGCAAACTCCTGCACCCAAATATCTGTCAGGCTCCTCATTCCCTCAGGTCCCCTGAACTCAGTGTCTTCTGATCTTGCTTTCCCGCCAGGTTCCCCACTGGCTATCCTGTCACTGGGCCAGATCTGAGGTCATTGGTGTCCACCAAGCTGGTCAGTCCCAGTCTTGTGCTTCTTGACCCCCACCTGTGACTCTCTGTCCCCCACTTTCCCTCCGTGGTCCTGCCCTGAACTCAGGCCTTGGCCAATTTCTGTGGACCCTCCCCTGACCTCCTCCTTGGCCTCCTGTCTCTTCTTCCAGCAGGTCCTCATGAGCCCATAGGAATCTTTCAGCACCTAGCATTGGCCCTGCCACTCCTCTGCTCACAACCCTCCCCTGGCTCCCTAGTATACCCCACCCCGCCAGACTAAGGCCAGAGTTCTTGACCTGGCATCCCAGGCCCCACATGTGAAGAACTCACCAAGACGAGGCCCGGGCCAGGTCAGCACTCCACAAGCAGCACACCCTGGGGACTGGAGGCAGGGGGCACCTGTGGCCCCCACAGGGTCAGCCTGGCAGGTGGGCGGGCAGCACCTCCAGCCACCCCTTCTTCCCTTCCCATCCCCTCTGCCCACCCAGCTGGCTCACCTGGTGCTCACCTGAGGGGCAGGGCGTCCATTTGTCCTTCGCCGGTGCAGGCACAAAAAAATGGCCAGCAGCGGGAGGGCTGCAGGCAGCAGCAGCAGCAAGAACAGCAGGTGGGACTGCGGGGCTGGTCGCGCCGTTGCCCCCAGGGCCCCGGGACTCTTTGGGGGTGGCAGTGTCAAGGAGTCTGGGGAGAGAAGGGACTGGGTGATGGAGGAGAAGGGCCACATCAGGGAAGGCAGGAGGCCTGGTGGGGCCGGCTGTGTGACTTCAGTGAGCTCCTGGCCTCCCTGTGCCACAGATTCCTCATCCTCAGGGAAACGGGGAGGGATAATTGTCGTACTTACCTCTTAAGGTTGTTACAAAAATTATGCATGTATAAACAGTGCTTAGAAGAGAACCTGGCACATAGGTTATATTTTCTTTCATACTTAAACACAAATACTTCCCGCAGTTTTGTACCTGTCTGTCTTCTTCCAGTTCTCTGTGAACCCACCCCCCAGGGCAGCAGGAACCTTAGCTGTGTTACTCACCACCAGAACCTATAATTTAAATATTCGAATGAATGGACATTTAGATAATAAAACAGTAACAGAGCTGGGTGTGGTGGCATTCCCCTGTAATCCCAGAGACTCAGAAGGCTGAGGCAGGAAGATCGCAAGTTGGAGGCCAGCCTCAGCAACTTAGTGAGACCCTGTCTCAAAATAAAAAAATAAAAAAGGCTGGAGTGTAACTCGGTGGTAGAATGCTTGCTCAGCATGCACGAAGTGTTGGGTTCAGTCCCCTGCACTGCAGGAAAACAACGAAAGAAACCCAGTGACATACAATATATGAAGTTATGGAGGTCCCTGAGGCTCTGCAAACGACCCTTTCCATTCCCTCGGTGCCTTCAGCTTCCTTCCTACCCAAGCTCAGCTTTAGTCACATGGGCCCCTCTGATGTCAGATTTCTGCCCCAGGGTCTTTGGCACTGGCTATTCCTTTGTTCCCAACTTTCAGTAACTTTCCAGCCACCACTGCAATTTAGGATCCTATCATCCTGTTTTAATTTGATGACAGCTACTTTCTTGTTTATTTGTGTGCTGTGTGTTTATCAACTCTTTCCCGGATTAGTGTGTCAGCCCTAAGCTGCAGTTACTCGGGGTTTTTTGGCAGTAGTGTGGATGGAACCCAGGGCCCTACACGTGCCATGTAAGTGCTGTGCCACCGCGCTACGGCCTGGCCCTGTTTATTTATTTATTTATTTATTCAGGTAGAGTCGAGGTAATTTGCCCAGGCTAGCCTCAAACCTGCAATCCTCCTGCCTCAGCTACCCGAGTAACTGGGATTGCAGCACCTGGATCACTAAGTAATTTTTTAAAATATTGAATATATGTTGAAATGGTAGTATTTGGGGGGTACTGTACTAAAATATTATTTAAATAATTAATTACATAATAGAATCATAGATTGGGATGCTGCTCAGTGGTAGAGCACTTTCCTAGCATGTGCAAGGCTCTGGGTTTCATTGCTAACACCACCAGGAAAAAGAAAATTATACCCCTTATCATCCAGCTACTCTGGAGGCTGAGGCAGGAAGATCACAGTTCAAGGCCAGCCTGGGTATCTTAGCCAGACCCTATCTGAAATAAAAATGTTTTGTGTGGTTTTTTGAACCAGGGCCTCTCACATGCTAGGCAGCGCTATACCACTGAGCTACATCCCCAGTTGGAAATAAAAATTTTTGTTTGTTTGTTTGTTTTGTTTTGGTATCAGGGATTGAATCCAGGGGCACTTAACCACTGAGCCACATCCCCAACCCTTGTTTGTTTTTAATTTTCTTTCTTTCTTTTTTTTTTTTTGGAACTGGGGATTGAACTCAGGGACACTCAGCCACTGAGCCACAACCCCCAGCCCTATTTTGTATTTTATTTAGAGACAGGGTCTCTCTGAGTTGCTTAGGGCCTTGCTAAGTTGCTAAGGCTGGCTTTGAACTCTCGATCCTCCTGACTCAGCCTCCCGAGTCGCTTGGATTACAGGCGTGTGCCACCACGCCTGGCTCTTGTTTTTAATTTTGAGACAGGGTCCCTTTGGCCCTTGCTAAGTTGTTGAGGCTGGCTTTGAACTTGCCATCCTCCTGACTCAGCCTCCTGAGCTGCTGGAATTGCAGGTGTGTGCCACTGCATTGGGCAATAAAATGTTTTTAAAAGGGTGGGGATGTAGCTCAGTGATAAAGCACTCCTGGGTTCAGTTCTAGTACTGAAGAAAATACTAAATCATTAAAATAAAATTCAAGAACATAATTATAGAGAACAGGCTAGTGGCTGCCAGGGGTCGGGGTAACCCTCAGTGCCTCAGTCATGGGGTGGCTACACAAAACTGTGCCTGTGGTAAAACTACAGAGAGCTACACACACAGACGCACCCACACACAGAGCACGGGGTTGAATGTGTCCCCTCAAATTACATACGGGGGGTGCTAACACCCAGTACCTCAGCACGTGACTTTCATTGGAGATTGGCCCTTCTACAGGTAATCAAGTTAAAGTGTGCTCATTGGGGTGGCTCCCATCCAACAGGACCGGTGTCCTTATAAAAAGGGGAAATTTGGGGCTGGGGATTTAGCTCAGTGGGTAGAGCGCCTGCCTTGCAAGCACAAGGCCCTGGGTTCACTCCCCAGCACCGCAAAAAAAAAAAAAAAAAAGGTTGGGGGGAAATTTGGATATAGCAATATCCACTGAGATGGGCTGGGGCGGTGGCTCAGTGGTGGAGCACTTGTCTAGCACAAGTGAGGCACTGGGTTCCATCCTCAGCACCACATGAAAATAAATAAATAAATAAATAAATAAATAAACATCTACAACTAAAAATATTTAAATATTTAAATATATATACACACCAAAAGAGCATCACGACTAGGAAGCCAGCCGTCTTCCAGCCAAGAGTCCTGGAGCAGATTTGCTCTCAGACCTCAGGACAGAGCGGCCCTGGTGACACTGCATGTTGGACTTCTGGCCTCCAGCACTGGGACAGCTATGGATAAGTCACCTGGCTTGCAGGGCTTTGTCATGACAGCAGTCACAAACTCATACACACACTCAAGTGTGTATAAATAAGTGATAAAATTTGAATAAACTGTGGATTGGACCTATCTATGTCAATTTCCTGGTTTTAATTTTGTTCTTTTAGTTCATTTAACAAGAAAAATGTAACACTGGGGAGGCAAAGGACACAGAGGGCAAAGGACCTCCTTAATTTCTTTGCAGTTTTCCTATGAATCTATTATTATTCCCAAAGGAAAAAAGCTTAAAATAACTGGGATTGGGGTTGTGGCTCAGTGGCAGAGCGCTTGCCTAGCACTTGTGAGGCACTGGGTTTGATCCTTAGCACTACATAAAAATAATAAATAAATAAATAAATAAATAAATAAATAAAATAAAGATATTTTTAAAAATAAATAAAACCAACTTATTAACTTGCCAAGAAACATGGTCAGGCGCAGTGGCGCACGCCTGTGATCCCAGCAGCTTGGGAGGCTGAGGCAGGAGGATGGCAAGTTCAAAGTCAACCTCAGCAACTTAGCAAGGCCCTAAACAACTCAGTGAGACCCTGTCTCAAAATGAAATATAAAAAGGGCTGGGAATGTGGCCCAGTGGTTAAGCATCCCTGGGTTCAATCCCTTGTACCAACAAACAAACAAACAAAAATCCTGGGGGAAAAAACGAATCCATCTCCTTCTTGTTTTTTTTCTCTCCACATGGCTGCCAGGAATTTAAAACTGAAATATGTGACTCGTGTCATGTCTGTGGACAGAGTTTCTTAGGCACACAGGCAGGGATTTCAGTTCCCTTCTCAAAGATGGGTAAACTGAGGCAGAAAGGGGAATGTTCTTGCTCCAGGTCATAGTGGCCAGGAGAAGGGGCCTTCTGGGACACACTAAGTGGGAGGGTGATGGGAGTGTACCAGTGGGCTTCAGGGGCTGGGAGCCGTTACCGGGCTGGCACTGCAGCTCCAGGCACCGAGAGAAATTCCGGCGGGTGATCCAGGGCTTCAGAGCCACCAACTGCTCGGAGGTGTCCTGCAGGAGGTGGGAGATGTTGGTCTGGACGAAGCGAAGGCAGCTGGGGAGGGGCTGGGAGCAGGGGAGGGAGATGTCACGGCCATATCACCCCAGCCTCTCCAGCCAGCCAGCCCAGGGCCTTCCCTGCCGGCAACACCCAGAAGAACCAATCGATCGAGGCCTGGATCTCAGAGTCGAGACCCCTGTGCTCCCTGGTGGCAAGGGGACACGACCCCTTAGCAGTCCCTTTCATCGGGGCCTAAGAAACCTGGGCTCATTTGTGGAGCCCTTCACCATCTTCTGGTACCCAGCAGCAGGGTCCCTGGGGAACCTCTGGGAATCAAAGCTCCAGCTCATTCTCCCTTGGGGTGCTACTGCCAAAAGAACTCCCAGTGAGGCAACCAAGCTTCCCCTGCAGTGCCTGGGAGGCATCCTCCCCTCACTCCTCCCCCAAGCTCAGGGCTGACCTGGAAGGTACATGAGGTGACAAAGTATATTTCAGTGTTGACGGCCTCCAGGAGGCCTTGCATCTGGGAACCAGCCACAGTTTTGAGTCGCTCCATCCAGCGCTGGGCCAGTACCAGCCGCCACAGTGCCCTGCAGAGTTCTTCCTGGGGAGGGACAGACCACACCCTCAAACTGAGGGAGGAGGGCTGGGGCTCAGAGCCCTGGGTCTGAGGGACAGAGAGCCTATTGGCCCACTAGTCTGGTCCCTGAAGGGTGGTGCTTCTTGAGTCTGGTCCCCATCTCCGTCCCAGGCCCATCCTGTGTATGACTCACGTCCTGCAGGTTGGAGGCCACAGTGACTGGGTAATCTTGAAGCAGGTAGTCAGACTGCAGGAGAAAATAGGGTCAGGTCTGACTGAGAGCTGGAGAAAACAACTATGGAGGCTCAGAGATGGAGGGCAGACAGCTGGGACAGGGGCACAGACCAAGGGAGAGAGATGACAGATACCCACCACAGAACCTTGACCTCAAGCAGGGACCCAGGGGAGGGGGCCAGCCAGGGAGGCTCACCAGCTTGCGGATGGTGACTGCAAAAGTGGAGGTGATGGGGCTGTGCTTGAAGGAGCAGTCGGGGGTCCCCCGGAGGCCAGGGCTCAGCAGCAGCAGCAGCAGCAATGAGAACTGCAGGGGTGCCGGGCTGGTCAGCTCCGCTTACACTTCATCCTGTCTTGCCTCTTCCCTTCTCAGGTCTCATTCCAGACCTTCCTGTTCTCCCTCTCCCCTGCATCTTGGCTGGTATGTCCCCACCTCTCCCCCACATGCCCTACGCCTCTGTCTTGTCAGGGACGGTCCAGGTTCATTCCCGTCCTGTCTCATGTCTCCCCTTCTCCCCACCTCCCCCCACATCTCTCCTCTCCCTCCATCTCCCCACCCCTGCTCTTGTCTTCCCACCTCTGTCCACCTCCCCACCTCTGCCACCTACTTCACCTGTCCACATTCCCACCCCTCCCTACCTCCCCCTCAGCCCACCCATCTTGACCTGGTGCCTCACTCTTCCCAGGTATACGCACAATTGGACTCCAGGCTGGCGCCAGCACTATCATCTCGGCCGAGAGCCCCTCATGCCTGTGGCTGGGTCTTGGAAGGGACAGAAGAGCTGGTCTGGGACACGCACTCCTCAGCCCCTTCCTCGCCCGCCCCCTCGCCTCCCCGCCCCTCCCTCGTGCCCTTGATGTGGCTAAGTTTCCGCCTGCTACTCCCCCAGGCTTCCTGCGTGAGCCCCAGTTACACTGAAAACTCATCTCCCCTTCCAAGAACCCCGACGTCCTGTCCCCGAAACCTTCTCCAGGTCAGGGACCCGGGACCCGGGTGCCCCATCCCATGCTCCCTCAGCCGCAGGAGCGGGGACCCCAGCCCCGCCCCTCTGGGACCTGGAGTCCCATTCTCCTCACGCACTAGGCTTGCCCCAGCTGGGTGTGGAAGGGCCAAGCTGGGTGACAGCCAGAGACCGAAAGTGAAAGGAAATTTTGGGGGGAGACCGCCAGCAGGGGTGGAATCGGGTCAAGGCGGAGGGCGCACCCTGGTGGTGACAGGTGGCGCCTTCGCCTGGACGGCGTGCCCAGCGCATGACGCTCCAGCACGAAGCCCACTCTGCCTCTGCTAAAACCAAGGCACACGGAGCACGCCGTCCTGAGCCTTCAATCGCCCTGAAATCTCATTCCGCCTCAAGGTAAATTGCAGCTCCATCCCCCCAGCCGCTCAGGCGTAAAGCCTTGGAGTCCACTTGGACTCCTCTCTGCCTTCTACTGTCCACTGGCAGGACAGCCCTTCAACAAATGGATTGGCTACACCTTCAAAATGTAGCCAGAATCCTACCAATTCTTGCCACCACAACTGCCTTCATCTGGGTGCTGCCACCACCTCCTGCCTGGGATACCATTCACTAGGCTCCCTGCTTCAGCCCTCAGGGGACACCAGCCACTCTCCAAGCAGTCAAAAGAAGTCCATGCAGACCTGTCAGCTCCCAGTGGCTCCTGCGTGATTCAGAACAATAGTCCAAGTCTTCCCTGTGGTCCACATGGAACTGCAGGATCTGGTCCTGTCTCCCCTCTGACCTCACCTCCTGTCCCTCTCAAACACCAGCCCTCCTTGCTGTCTGAAGTGGGCATACTCCTGCCTTAGGGCCTTTGCCCTGGCTGGGTCAGTCTGAAATGCCCTTTCCCCAGATGCCTGTGTGGCTCACCCCCATCACAGTCAGGTGTTTGCTTAGACCCACAGGCAGAGGCTTCCTGACACCCTTTCAGAATTGTACTCCTCCACACACCCCTTTTTAAAATGGACCCCCGCCCCCCAGCATTCCTACTCACCCCTACTTCATACTTATCACCTTCTAACACACCATGTAGCTTTCTAATCTTGTCGTTTGCTTCCAGGGGACATGGGCTTCAGGAGGTCCTCAATGGGTATATGTTTTACTGCTTCTGAGTTTCTACTATGTCTGGCCTAGCAGCTGCTCCACAGATATTTGCTGAATGAATGCACAAATGGATCCTGACCTCTTCCTTCCTTCTTCACTGTGGTTGAATTATAGAGAATGTGTCTGGCTTTTACCTCTGGTTCCCTGGGAGATAAAACCTTGGAATTTCCCAGGTATTAGGAGTGTCACTGTTATTCATAGTTGCCACCTTGAGTTCATGCTGAGGTAGGCTGGTCATACTAGAAAGACCAATTACGTGATTAGAGGGTTGGGGATTGAGCCAGACTTTCGAAACTCTGGGAAGTGCTGGGACCATGTTTACCTGATGAAGCCCAGATAAAATTTTGGACGCTGAAGCTTTCTGTTGGTGAGCACAGTATGCCAGGAAGGTGAGAAACTCCGATTCTCTGGGAACAAGGGCTCAGAAATGTACAGTCAGCCCTTAGCATTCCTGAGTTCTTAATCCTCAGCTTAATCAACCAGGGTTGAAAACTGGGGATTGAACCCAGGGATGCTTAACCACTGAGCCACATCCCCAGTACTTTTTCATTTTTTATTTAGAGACAGGGTCTCTCTTGCTTAGGGCCTTGCTAAGTTGCTGAGGCTGGCTTTGGACTTGCGATCTTCCTGCCTCAGCCTCCTGAGTGGGTGGGCTTACAGGTGTACACCATGGTGCCCTGCCTGATCTGTATTCTTTATTTTTATTTATTTATTTTTTTTGCGGTACTGGGGATTGAACCCAGGGCCTTGTGCTTGCAAGGCAGGCACTCTACCCGCTGAGCTATATCCCCAGCCCTGATCTGTATTCTTTATGACCACACTATGATTGTTAAGTGTAGCACTTCCCTGAGCTCTCAAACCTGAAGAGGTCACAGGAGCCCTGAATTTGTGGCCGGTTGTTCTGAGGTACAGGTGGCCTGGCCTGTGGCCACCTGGGGGGACTGGCTGGTGTAAGACTGAGACTTACCCTGTGGGGCTGGGGCCCACTCTGAGGACAGAGTGCATGCTTTCTGCTGTGCTGAGTGCCCACAGTGCTGCCAGTCGGCGGTGGGGCATGGCAGAGCACAAAATGTTCATTTCTTGCCCTGATGAAGCCAGCAGACTCTGAGTAAGCCTACCCAGAAATGATGATTTCATTGTAGATGTATTCTGTGTCTTTAAAATGAAGGTACGGGTTGGGGCTGGGGCTCAGTGGCAATGCACTTGCCTAGCATGTGTGAGGCACTGGGTTCGATCCTCAGCACCACATATAAATTCATAAAATAAAGGTATCGTGTCCATCTACAACAACAACAATAAAATAAAATAAAATGAAGGCACTAGCTGGATGTGGTGGCATACATTTGTAATCCCAGTGGAGGCTGAGGCAGGAGGATGGCAAGTTCAAGGCCAGCCTCAGCAACTTAGTGAGACCCTGTCTCAAAATAAGAAATAGAAGGGGCTGGGGACGTGGCTCAGTGGTAGAGCACCCCTGGGTTCTAGCCCTAGAGTGAATAAGTAAGAAGGCCCTGATGTGAGCTGGCCCTGGTCCTTCATCTATCCAAGGTGCCCAGCTCCTCCCTGGCTGCTCTGGTGCTGCTGCCTCTGCAGCCTAGTTCTCACTGCTCCTTTCTTTCCAGCTGCACTGACTCGGCCTACCCGCCCTGTGGAACTCAGGCTTGGTCTTATGGCTTGCTTAGCCAACTACACGGGAGTGGAAGTGCAGGTTGAACTGGGTGGAAGCCTCCCAGATGATGGAGGTAGGTGCACTGCAGGGCGCCTCTGCAATTGCTTGATCACCTACCTACATTTCATGTTGGAAATTTAATCCCCAAAGTCCTGTTAATGGTATTTGGAGGTGGAACCTTTGGGGGGTGACTGGGTCATGAGGACATTAATCCATTCATTAATTAGTGGAGGAACAGGTTACAGAGGAAGTGGCTTTGCTATGAAAGTGAGCTCTCCAGCAGGCCAGCACCGTCCTGCCACACCATTTCCTCTGCCTCCTGCTGGTCCTCCATAGGTGCAATTCCTTTCAGCCTCCAGAACCATGAGCCTTTATTCTTTGCAAATTGCCAGTCTGACTGGGCACAGTGGCACATGCCTGTAATCCCAGTGACTCTGGAGGCTGAGGCAGGAGGATGGCAAGTTCAAAGCCAGCCTCAGCAACTCAGTGAGGCCCTAAGCACCTTAGCCAGACCCTGTCTCAAAATAAAAAATAAAAAGGGCTGGGGAGGTGGCTCCGTGGTTAAATGCCCCTGGGTTCATTCAGTGAAAGCAAGAGAGAGTGGAGTAAGACGGCCTCTATCAGCCATGTTCCCTGGCTGACTCCCAGGGCAGAGGGACCCTGCCAACTTTGAATGGACAAGGAATTGGGAGCAAGGAATGAACTCTGTGGCCCTAGAACAGACATGGTGGCTGTTACTGCAGCAAAGCCTGGCACATCCTGACTGTCACACCAACATTTCTCTTCCCTGCTCCCTTCTCATTCAGCCCAGGTGAGCAGTTCTTTTCATGATAATTGACTTGTTTTCAGTCTGGTTTTGTGGCAGGCAGAGCTATGTCCCCCAAGGATGTCCACATACTAAGCTCTAGAACCTATGGTTGACATGTGGCAAAAGGGACTTGGCAGAGGTGACAAAGGATCCTGAGATGGGGAGGTGACCTTGGACGATCCAGGTGGACCCAATGTCATTACAACGATCCTTAGAAATGGCAGAGGAAGATGAACTAGTCAGAGATGTGTTGAAAGAAAAGGCATCAGTGTGAACCATGCAAGACTGTCAGCCATTGCTGGCTTTGCAGGAGGAAGAAGGGGACTTGAGCCAAGGGCTGTTGTTGGCCTAGAGAAGCTGGAAAGGCACAAGACAGGTCCCCTGGAGCCTGCAGGAAGGAATGCAGCTCTGTGGGTTGACTTAGCTCACCAAGACTCAATTCAGACTTCTGATCTCCACAACTATGAGATAACATTTTTTTTTTTTTTCGGTGCTGGGGATTGAACCCAGGGCCTTGTGCTTGTGAGGCAAGCACTCTACCAACTGAGCTATATCCCCAACCCTTTATTTTTTTTAACCCCTAAGTTTGTGGGAATTTGTGGTAGCAGTGACAGGAGGCTCACACATCTGTTACCAGCACATGGGCTCCAGGTAGCCAGGTGCTGCCTAGTTGGCAGCTGCCTCCCCCAGCACCCTGAACATACCTGACTGGAGGTGGCAACTGGTCTGTGTTGATATACGGGCTGGATATACTCTTGCCAGGTGACTGGACCAGAGGCAGATACCTGGCTCAGGGTGGCCAATTAGACTTCCCTGTCCCGAGATGCTGGCAGAGACCTGCCTGGCACACTTGGTTCCAGGCAGGGTAAGCAACAGGAAGATTAACGGGAAGGACCCTGATGCCACCCATGGGAACCATGCCTAAGCATATGGGGAACAGAGCCTTCCAGGGACATCCCTCTGACTCCTCCTCTTGCCATTCAAACTGCCCTGTGTGTGGGTTCTCAGAGTCCCCTTTATCTGTCTCACAAGTGCTATGTTGTTCTGGAGCCGCCCACTGGGCTGCTGAACTAGAGGGGTTCATACAGATCAGAAGGTGCTGTCCCCTCCCTCCTCAGAAACACAGCCAGGGTGGGTCAGATGCTTTATTGGAGGACCCAGGAACCATGAGAGGAAAGTTCCAGGCATCTGGTATCTACTGGAATTTGTCTCTTCTCCACACAAGACACGGTGCATGGCCACACATTAGTCCCCCATGGGCAGCCACAGGGCCTTCGTCCGCGCTGCCCGTAGCCCCAGCTCTGGGCCTGCCCCCTCTGCCTCTTGATCCCAGGCCCTCGGACAGCCTCTGTTCACCCACACGGGCTTGAGGTTTCCTGCTGAGGCCCACTCCACAAACTGGGAGCCCTGGGATGGGGAGAGGGTAGGATTAGCACTGCCAGCAGCTTGGTTACTAAGCAGCTGCTTCCTTAGCAATGAGGATTCCTTGGAGAGATCTCAAGGTTTGACCTAGCTGGATGCTCCACTCCTAGCAAACAACCCTTCCAGATGCTGAGAGAAAAAGAGGTTGACCCTGTGGCTAGGGAATTTCCTTTGCTTCAACGCCCACATTCAAAGGAATGAGGCCCAAAGCCTTGTTAACTCGGAGTTCCCATCTGTTGCCAATAGGATGTTTAAAAGGGTAGACTTTGGACCTGACTCTGTTGCTAGGGCGTGGTCCTCAGCAACAGGTCAACCAATGTCCTCGTGGCTAAGGAGATCCTCTTCTTTACCAACCTGGGTTCTAAATGCTGAGGCATTTCTCCCCTTTAGCAACCAGGAGTGCTCAGGGGAGGGACGTGCTTCTAGAAGAGAGTACCTGAGCAGATCCGAAGTACCACAGGGCCTGAATGTCCTGGTGCAAGGCCAGGCAGCGGGTCAGGTGGTCCCGATCTCCTGTCACCACGTTCACAAGGCCAGCAGGGAACAGGGTGGACATATCCTAGGGGGTGAGAGAGTGGGCCACCCAGGGCTGGAAAGAAGTGGGAGTAGGGACAGGAGTGCACATCTGCGGAGTGGCTATTGGGCTCCTGGAAGGAATGGGGCAGGGCTCATGAATTGACTTAGGTGTGGATGCTGGGACTGGGGTTACTATGGTTACCAAGGAGGATGGGAAGACAGCCAAGCTCCTGCAGACCTGCAGGGAGCAGCAGGAAAATGCACAGGCAGGTGAGACTGTACCTGGCAGACCTCCAGGGCAAACAGAGGACAGGTCCCACTGGGCACCAAGACTACAGTGTTGCCATGAGCCAAGGCAGGGGCCAGCAGAGACACGAAGGCAAGCAGGGGCCACTCGTCAGGGCACACGATGGCGAGCACACCCAGTGGTTCCCGAAGCCGGAGCACAGGGCCTCTCAGCCCTGCTACCTGCAAGGACAGGGGATAGGTCAAGGGTGGGGCAGGGGAGCCTGACTGCCCTCCCATAGTGTTCTCTGTCACCTGCCCCTTTCTTCCTTGCATCCCCATCTTTGCTTTTCCGTAAAAACTCCAAAAATTATATGGCAGGTGATGGTGCAGGGTACAAAACTCCAGAGTCGGACAGCCACCCACCAGCTATGCAACCTTGGACAAGTTACTTAACCTCTCTGGGCTTGTGTCCTACTTTCAAAATAATAATGGTGTGCCAGTCTTACAGATTTGTTATTAGGATAAAATGAGTTAATGTGTGCAGAGAGCTGAGAACCCAGCTGGTGGGCTGATTTGTATGTGTATACGTGTGTGTGTGTTTGTATGTGTGTGTTTTACAAAAGTTTTATTGACTGTAATTGACATTCACCAAACTACACACACTGTAAAGGGTATAGTGTGACAGTATGTGTACACCCATGAACTCACCCCCATTCCTGTGCCTCTTAATCCCCACCTCCTACCCTATCTGAGCCTTCCAGGTCCCTAGGCCAATCACTGATCTGCCGTCTCCCCCAAGAAATGCATTTCTATTTTCTAGAATAGCACAGCCATGAGTCCCACAGTCTGCACTGTGGTTTTTGGCTATGTGTTGTTTTGCAGTGCAGGGCATGGAAGCCAGGGCCTGGCACACGCTGGGCAAGTGCTCTGCCACCTAGCCACACTCCAGCCTTCGGCATCTACTCTCACTGGGCTTCTCTGGCTCAGTGTCATTACTCCAGTTTGTCCATGTTGTGACACATTTGCTGCCCTTGGTGGCTGAAGTGTATCCCATTGTCGAATGTATCACATTTGTTTATCTATTAACCCACTGACGCATGTTTGGGTTGCCTCAGTTTTGGGTTATTATGGATAATGGTGAGCATTATTATGATGAATATCTGTGGGTAAATCTTTTTATGGATACACGCTCTCATTTCCTGGGTTAAAACCCAGGAATTACTTTTTCTTCGTTTTGAGCTGGGGTCACGTTATGTAGCCCAGGCTGGCCTTGAACTCCTGGGCTGAAGTGATCATTCTGCCTTAGCTTTCAAAGTAGCAGAGATTAAAGACAAGTGCCACCATAGCCGACTTCCTTCCCTCCCCTGCCCACTCCCTTTTCCAGTGCAAGAGATGTAAACCAGGTGGTATCAAGGCTAGGCAGCGCTCTACCTAAGCGTTTTTTCCCATGCTCCCTGGCCAGCCACGAGGAGACATCTTTTGAGTCCTTGGCTGTTTGTCAGGCAATAAGTGCTTAACTCATTTAGTTCTCACAAATGCATGAGACTGATCATAACTGTAAACTGCACAGCAACGTGCTACTTACGCAGGAGGATGTGGAGACATCGCCATCTTTCTAGCAGCCTTAACCCTGAGCACTCCAGTGGTGCCCAAGTCACTGACCCATGACTCATCCACATCAAACCTGTGTGAATGTGAGTGTGTGAGTGTGTGTTTGTGTGGGTATGTGTACTGGGGACTGAACCCAGGGGTGGTTCCCACTAAGCTACATTCCCAGCCCTGGTTATTTTTATTTTGAGGTAGGGTCTTATTAAATTGCTGAAGCTGACCTTGAACCTGTAATCCTCCTGCCCTGGTCTTCAGAGTCACAGGGATTATTGGTGTGTGCCACCATGCCTGGCTAAGCCAGAACATATTTTTAACCAAATAATAATATACATAAATAAAACAAAGATTCCAGGAAACAATATTCTGTGTGCAATGCATTATTTTCTATCTTCTATTCTCTTTTGTTAAAAAAAAAAAAAAAAAAAAAAAAAAGCCAGTATGGACTGGGGATGGAGTTCAGTGGTAGAGGCTTGTCTAGCACACACGAACCATGGATTTGATCCATAGTACCACCAATTAAAAAAGAAAGAAAAAAACAAAAGTCATCATGGTTACATCCACTAAATGGATATTATGGCCCAGTAATGCATCAATAACCTTAATTTAGACAATGACTATGGGAGGTGGGCCAGAAGAGGAAATAGGTGCAGAGAGGTGAAGCTACTTGCTGATAATCATGCACCTGGGAGGGGGTGGGTCTTGCCTTAACCCCAAACCCAGCTCATTCCAGAGCTTTTGCTCTGACCCTCTACCTGGCTGCCTGCTCTGTCCACCTGCCCACAGACCCCTCTCACCTGCAGGGTGTGGCCTTGGTCCTGGGCCTTGGTCCCCCATGCCCGGAGTCGCCGCACGCTCAGCTCCACCTCCACCTTGGCTGCCTTGAGCTCCACTCCCTGCCTCTCCAGCCTCGAGGCCAGGGCAGGCTCCCGGCGCTCCAGTGCAGCTGCCAAGGCGCATAGTAAAGCTGCCCTGGCTCCTGGAGACTGGCCTGCCCAGCTGTGGGCAGACAATGCAGACTGGGGGCAGCATCCTGGTCCTGCCACTCTCCAGATACCCACTCCATCCACACCCCCACCCTGGGATCCAGGTGGCCCCAGGGCCCACCATCTACTGGGGGTCCCAGGTGCCCCCCCATCCCATGGCCCCTAGGCTTCCCATGTGAGTCCTCTTACCTGGGGGCAGCCTGGTGAGCGGCCTCCACGGCATCTCGGACATCCTTGGCCCCACCCTCAGCCACATAGCTATGGAGTTTGCCAGAAGAATCCTGGATAGGCCTGGAGCTCCGGGACCCAGGTGCTTGGAAACGGCCTCCCACAAAGAGTCCATAGGGAGGTGCTGGGCTGTGTGCCAGAGTGGTGTGAGGGGTCCTGGGTCTGCTCAGGCCCCATGCTCCACCCCACTGCGCAGACCAGCCCAGCTCCCATGAGCCTCTGGGGGACTTTGAATTTCTACCAGCACAGATCTTTGTTGGGCAAAACTGAGACTCATCAGGTCTAGGGTGTGAGGCAATTAAGATCCAGATTGCAACACTCAGTAGGACCTGGGGACTCAGGAATGCCACTAACCAGCCTCCCTCTAGTCTTCCCATCCTTGGTGGAGCCTGATACAACTTCCCTCCCCCACACCACTGGGCCCTGGACAGCTCACCTGGGCCCTATTTCTGGCCCAGCTGGCAGTGCTGGGGGCACAGCAAGGCCAAAGGTGTCATAGTTCATGTTCTCACAAAGGAAGCGTGCACGGGCCGGGGCCCCTAAGGGCCGCAGATACTCATACAGACCCTAGGAGATGTGTGGTGTTAACAGGGTGCAAGATGACACAAGGTGACATAGGTGGGAGCTGGTGGGGGTGGTGACCAGAGGAGAGACACTCACGTCCAGGCCCCCGTGCCAGGAAGACCCGCTCTCCTTGCAGCCGCCTGTGGGCACTGCAGGGTCTCGAAGGCCATGGGCATTGATCCACACTGTGCCCACCTGCAGCCTGCAGTGGAAATGGAGATATCAGAGAAACAGGAAGTGGGGGTGGGAGGAAGAGGCCCAGAGGGCAGGGAGACAGGAGATGGAGGAAAAGAGGAGCTCCGGCCATGCTCACAGGCTGCCCTGTGTGCCTCAGTGGACACTGACTGACCCGTAGCCCAGCTCCAGTGCCGGCCCCAACCTCTCACTCCACACGCTGGCGCTGCCTCCCCGGGGTGTCCCATTGGCCACGGCCAGGGCCTCCTTGGTTGTGCGGAAAGCAGAGGCCATGACTAGAGGCCATGGCACCTGGAAGGGGTGTCAGGAAGGTCAGTGGCTAGGTGAGCACTGCCTTTTAATACCCCACCAATTAGGGAACAAGCCTATACAGTAGGGAGCAGCCCCCAGACCCAGGTCACAGGTCACCTCAGGGTAGGGTGCTGCTGCTTATGACTGGCTGAGGACAGTGAATGGAATAGAACCTCTGGGACCCTAGGGACTCACCTCTGCCTGGGCACATGGGGATGCAGGGGGCAGGTCAGAGACCAAGGTTGGGGGACAAAATGGGCTATCTGAGGGCATATCATCAGCCTGGAACACCTACAAAGGAAGAGAAATAGATCTTGAAGTCACCATAGGTCCTCCTCCCTCAGACCCAGGGGTCCAGGCCCCACATCTTTCTCCCTCAGACCCAGGAGTTGAGTCTCCAGGCTCCTCCACCCTCAGCACCCTTACCTGTGCACCCTGCTCCTGGGCCTCACGCACATAGTGCTTGGCCAGGATATGTGCGCTAGGCCTTCTGAGCCCCATATCCACAGCCCCATCCAGCCCGTGGCCACTCCGAAGCCGGCCCATGCGTACTTGGAGCCTCTTCATGGTTTCATCCCACACAGACTCCTGGACAAGGAGCCTGAGGCCCCCCTGTTAGGAAAGGGGCATCAGATGGGCAAAGTCAGGGTCCATGTGGGGAAGACAGGACCCCAAAGAGGGGTGGGCCTAAGGGAGGAGGAAGGTCATGGAGAAGTGGTGAGGACCAAACCCAGAGCAAGAGTTACAGAAAACTGGTGATTCAAAGGGTGAAGTTAGACATGGAAAAGTAGGAACATGGACACTCAGAAAATGAAGATAGTCCTAAAGAACAAGGGACACAGAGCCTCAGAATGTCCAAGACCAGGAAGCTGGCTGTGGAGACTCAAAAATGATGGGAGGAACCCTAGACAACACAATGCTACACAGACAGCATTTAAAAAAAAAATTTTTTTTTTAGATTATGATAGATCTTTATTTTATTCATTTATATGTGATGCTGAGAATGAGAATTGAACCCAGTGCCTCACACACCCTAGGCAAGCGCTCTACCACTGAGCCACAACCCTCACCCCAGAGACATCGTTTTAAGACCCAAGGAAACAACCAAGTGAACAGAGACACAGTAGGTTCAGTGACAACAGAGACACAAGTGTACAGATCTCACCGGGCTGCGGTCAGACCAGGCTGCATCCACAACACCCTCCACGGCTGAGTCTATGTCCGCTGAGTCTGTCAGCAGCAGCAGTGACTCTGTGCCCAATGCCAGGCCGAGCTCCGCCTCCTCACCTGCCAGCGTCCGCCGAAGGGCACGTCCTTCCTGAGGGACCCCTGCAGGATTTAGCTGGGGCAGGACACTCCAGGCCCCAGCCTTGTTCCAACCCGCTTCCAACCCTGAAGATACCTCAATAGCTCCACAGAAGGCCACTTTCTGGACTCCAGGCCAGGAGGCCAGAGCAGGCCCCAGGGAGGCAGGGCCACTGATCACGTTGAGTATCCCTGGGAAGGGACCTAGCTCCCCTGCCAGCTGGGCCAGGAGGAGGAGTGTTGGGGAAGCCAGGGGCACAAAGGCCACCACAGTGCAGCCTGAGGAAGGGGGACAACTCAAGGACACTGGAATCGAGCCCTCAGCCCTCCTCCCTGAAACCCAGGAGTCCAGGCCCCAGCCCTCCTTCCTCAGATCCAGAGATCCAGACCCCCAACCTCCTCCTCTCTCAGATCTAAGAGTTGGGACCCCAGCCCATCATTTACCCACAGCCAGGGCAGGGCAAATCCTCCACATCATCTCAAGGAAGGAGAACCTGGGTGGCAAGATGAGGCCAACAACGCCTGCAAGGAAAAAAAATAATGAGGGGACTGGTCTGGCACACTGTGTCATGCAGGAGAAGGGGACTGGTGCAGGGATCCGGCTCTCACCCACAGGCTCCCAGTCTGCCAGTGCCTCCTCCTGGGTGTAGGCCTGGACTGCATGGAACTGCAGCAGCTGCTGGGCCAATGCAACATCCCCATCTCGAACCTCGCGAATGGCTCGCCCAGTCACCAGGGACTCCAGGGTCCACAGCAACCGCTGGTGCTTCTGCATCATCTTGGCCAGCCTACAGAGACAGTAAAGGGAAGGTCCTTCCCCGGACAACATGGACTACAATCTCCACGAGCCTCTGGGGGCACCCTTAAAATTTACCAGAGGCAAAGGGCACCAAAGATTTGTGGGAAATGCAGTTGGGGAAATTCTCAAACCCTGAGAGTGCTGTGGAAGGGTCTTGGACACCAGTAACCCCCCAAAACATATTGGGAACTTGACTCCTATTCTCTAATCTCAACTGTATTTTGGGAAATGGAATATTTGTCCCTAGCTGCCCCCAAAGCCTGCTGGAAAACGGGGTTTGGAGTTACACCAACCCCAATGAACCGCTGAGAAATGGGGGCCTACTTTCTGTGAAATAGAGGCTTTGTGGCTACCAGTGAATATTGGGAAAAGTATGTTGTGCCCACTAAAGACCCAAATGCATGATGGGAATATGAGAGTTAGCTGCCAATCAATTCAGTGGGAGATTGGGAAAAGGAGTCACCATTTTGTCTCCAGTGGATGCTGGGGGATGCAGTTTCTCCCCACCTCCGAGACCACACCTCAATTGCATCACCTGGTCAGGTGCTGGGCGCGTCCGGATCCAGGGAGTTTGCTCCAGCTCAGGAAGGAGTTCCTAGCTGCTTCCACTGCTGCAGCCACATCCTCAGTCTGGGCCTGGAGGCAAGTGGCCAAATTCTCTCCTGGGGAGAAAAGTGGGGGAACTGAGATGGGAGGAGAGATGTGGGGAGCTTGTGTGAGAACTGGCAGGAGTTAAATTTCCTGGAGCCTGTGAAGGTTTAGGGGAGTATAACTAGTCCTCAGCTCCCATATGGGCCTATTTTGTCACTGGTCTTTGCTCTGACCACCTCCTATAGGCAAGAAAGGGATTTTAGTAGACAGCAACTTCAAAAAGGCTTTGTAGGAACTTTGTAGGAGGATTACCCTTAGGAGGAACCAGACACCAGCCCCTCCCTGCCCCCTCCCTGCCCTCCAGACCCTGAGCAAAGGACTTGGAAGACACAAAGGTCTCCTTCCCCTAATGACCAGGGGACACCTCATACCTGTGTTAGGATCCTGGCATATCCCCAAATCCCTGTGTACAGGTTTTAACCACTTCCCATTTACATAGTGGCCCAAGCACCGGTCCTGAGTGTCCAGCCAGGCCTGGGGGAAGAGAGTTAGGAAAAGGGCCTGTGATGCTGCTGGGGCAGCTGAATTCCTTCCCAGAGTCCTCAGGGAGGAGACACTTGTACCCCCTGGCCCCATCTGTGCATTCGTTTCTTCTTGTTTTTTTTTTTGTTTTTTTTTTTTTCTTTATTTATGGGGTGCTGGGGACTGAACCCAGGGCCCCATGCTCTTCTACTGAGCTACATTCCCAGCCGCACCCCACCCGTTATCTTTTTTGTTTGTGTGGTAAAATACAAAAAAATTCCCTATTTTAATCATTTTAAAGAGCACAATTCAAGCCGGGCGCAGTGGCGCATGCCTGTAATCCCAGCACTTGGGAGGCTGAGGCAGGAGGATCGCGAGTTCAAAGCCAACCTCAGCAACTTAGCGAGGCCCTAAGCAACTCAGTGAGACCTTGTCTCTAAATAAAATAAAAAATAGGGCTGGAGATGTGGCTCAGTGGTGGAGTGCCCCTGGGTTCAATCCCCAGTACCA
>JAJEJO010005210.1:102452-128905 GCA_020662805.1 Glaucomys volans
AAAAAAAAAAAAAAAAAAAAGCACAATTCAGTAGCCTGTGCAATCATCACCCCTATTTAGTTGTAAAACATTTTCTTCCTATTTTGTGGTACTGGGTATGGAACTCAGGGCCTTGCACCCGTTAGGTGAGCTCTCTACCACTGAGTTATGTCCCCAGCCCCTGCTAAGTTGACAAGGGTGGCCTCCAACCTGTGGTCCTTGGCTTCCTGAGTAGCTGGGATTACAGGTGTGCACCCCCATGTCTAGCTTCTAGAACACTCTCATCAACCAAAAGGAAATCTGTCCCCATCACCCAGACACTCACCATTCTCTCCTCCCCCTGACAGCTAATCTTCCTTCTGTCTCTGGATTTCCTATAAATATGATCATATAACATGATCTTTTTGTGCCTGGTTTCTTTCACTTAGCTTGTTTTCAAGGTTTCACATTGTAGAAAGCATCAGGACTTCATTTCTTCTTATGGTGAAATACAATTCCACTGTATGGCTATACACATTTTGTTTATCCACTCATCAGTAGATTGGCATTCAGAGTGTTTCTGCCTTTGGGTCATGAGTATTGCTGCTCCAAGCACACGTGTGCAAAACTATCTGAATGTATGTCTTTGATCTTTTACGGTGCACTTAGCTTTTGAGGGGAATTGCTGGGTCACATGGTAACTCCATGCTTAAAATTAGTGCTGTTTTCCACAGCAACTAAGTCATTTTATATTCCCATCAGTGACACAGGAAGGATGTCCTGTGGACTTTTATTGACAAGGAGAATTCGAACAAAAAATTAATAAAAATTCTTTCTCTTCCACGAAGAAATAACTCAGGTTAACTGTTTCCCTGAAAACCTGACATAATTCAGCTGTGTTAGATATTGACTTGATTGGCCCAATGCACCTGGTCTAGGAAGACTAGAAATGTACCATAAATATCTAGCAGGAAGCCAGAGCTCTGGGGCTTCCTGGAGTGATCTTGCAACTGAGCATGTTCCTGCCCAGCACTCTAGAAGCAATGCTCACGAGACTACATCAATCTGTTTCTCTTTGGGATATGGGGTTTCTAAGCCAGGGGGCTCCTGCACCCGTCCAAGTGATCCTGTTCCTTCCCATCTTAGCTGTTATCACCTGGAGGAGCAGTGAGAATTCCCACTAAAGACAGGCCTGACACTGACCTGCCACGGGCAGCCTATCTGGCTGTGCACCAGGTGTGACACAGATACATTGCCCAGGGGTAGCCTAGGTGGAGCTCCTGGAGTTTGAATGGCAGCCTGAGTTTGAATGCTGGCTCTAGTACTTCCTGATGCGTAACCTTAGCCATTTAATTATACTCTCTGCCTCTGCTAAACCCTCTGGAAGGAGGTAGATTGCAGTCCCTTCCTCACAGGATTATGGTGAAGGACAAACAAACCACCCAGGATTCATGTCCAGCCCTGGCTATCACTTTCACTGATCATCTCACCCTCCAAACATTCCACGTTGCTAATCCAACATACATTTCCTACTTTTTCCTACCAACTCTTCTCTCAGCGTCCTCTTAGCACATTACCCTGCACCCAGAGTTCCAAACACTTGCCCACAGGGGAAAGACACATTTTTGAAAGTCAGGGATATGTGAGCATGAACTAGGCATTAGATGTTAAAGAATGTTAATGCTGTGAAATCTAATGGCATAACAGTTATATAACAACCAGTCCTTATCTGTTAGAAATAAAGATTCAAAAATGTATGGTAGGCTTGGGATATAGCTCAGTTGGTAGAGTGCTTGCAAGCACAAGGCACTGGGTTCAATCCCCAGCACTGCAAAAAAATAAATAAATAAAAATAAAGGTATGGTAGCTGGGCGGGGTGGTGCACACCTGTAATCCCAGCAGCTTGGGAGGCTGAGGCAGAAAGATCTCTAGTTCAAAGCCAGCCTCAGCAACGGGGAGGCGCTAAGCAACTCAATGAGACCCTGTCTCTAGATAGAATACAAAAAGAGGTTGGGGATGTGCTCAATGGTTAAGTGTACTGGGTTCAAAAAAGAAAAAAGGAATAAAAAAGAAAAAGAAGAAAGAAAAGAAAAAGGTATGGGAAAATAACATGACATCTGGGATCTGTTTACTCTAAAAAAAATAAGAAGAAAATAAAGAGATAAAGGGAATCAACATTGGAAGACGTATGGATGATGCTGAAATGGAGTGAGAGGTCAGTGGAGTTCATAAGTGCCAATTACTCTGTGGAAAATGGAAAATTTCCCCTCAAAAGAAAAAAAACCCAGAAGAATGTCCACAAGGTCCTGGCAGGTCAAGTACATAGAAGAGGGCCTGCTGCAGACTAACAGCTTACAACCTACTTAATTTATGACAGTGGCAATTGGTTCCAGATGATTTTTGTCAGGCGACTGGAGCCAAAGGTTGCAAATTTTGGAATTTTATTTTCAAGACAAGCTGGAATCCCGGATGTTTACATGGAATAATGATCCAGTAATGGACATTTTCAAAAAACAAAGCTCAGGCCAAAGAAAAAAACATTTGTTGAGTCTGGCCCACAGCAAAGGTTGAAAACTTTGCTGGTGGGGGAGAAACCATGGGTTCAGAATCCAAGGGTTCCAGTTCAGATCTTCACTTCTTTTAAGCTGGATGAACTGTAGGCAAAATTTGTTATCTTTTCAACTCTCTGTGTGTTGTTACAAAAATTATGACAAGAATCTCTCAGCTGTTCTGAGATTAAATGAGATCACATTTTGCATAGAGGCTAGCACTTCAGAAAGCATCCAATAAATATCAGCTATTCTCCCATTATTGCTGTTTCAGGACATTCTATTTCTAACTAGTCTCCAAGTGTGGGGATTCTCTGTACTTTGTCCCAGATCCTGTTATGTGAGTCTACATAGTGACACTTCTAGTCACTCCTACAGTTCAATTATCTTTCTGTCCTGAAGCACCGGTCCAAGAAGCACCGGTCTCCCACACACTGCTTTGGAGGACTCCAGAGCTCTCACATGGCACAGTGAACTCCAGTTCATTTCCTCCAGTTCCCTCGTGTATTCACCACGTAGGGACAGTCACCCAGCCATAGGGCGAGATGCCAGGACCAGTTCCTAACCTCTCAATCCTCCAAACCCTGTACCCCCAGCACCTATCTCACCCATTCCTCTCCCAGATTCACAGCTGGGCCCAGACTCCTGCCCTCCTCCTTAAAGTCCGGGCTCTTCTTGCCTTGGAGGACCCTGCAGGATCACGAGGGCCCCACGAGGGCCCCACGAGGGAATTCTGCGGGACCCTCGGAATTACAGAAAATCCCAGGCGCTCTACTTATACACGGGAAGTCCAAGATAATTCCTGAGGGATCACGAGAGTCCTATGAAGTTCTTAGGAAACCCAGGGGTTCACTGGGGCCTCAAGAGGAACTTAAGGGGCCTGAAGAATCATGGGAACTCCTGGGGCATTTTGAGAGCCAGAGAGATCACGGGAGCCCCACGGAAGTCTGGGGCTGCAGGCAATAACAGGAAGTTCTGAAGTATCCCGAGGTCCCGAGTTCCCCCGAGCCCCACAAACATTTAGGGGCCCCTAAGGAAGCACGGAGGCGCCGCGCAGATTCTGAAGGTCTCCAGGTGATCAAGTCCCACAGGGATGCTAAGGAGGGGCCCTGAGCAATCGCCACAGGGCACTCAGGACGGTGGAGCACGAGAACCCCCAGGGATCACAAGAACAGACTACAGGGCTAAAGCAGCAGCCGGGTCTAAGCCAGTGGCGGGAATCCCGGGAGCTGAAAGGGGCGGAGCTGCGTTGTGGCCGCGGTGGATCACGGGAGTCCGCGTGGTAGACCCAGCCGCGAGACCTGTGGAAGGCAGTGGGCAGCGCCGGCCAGAGGCCCTCACCAGTGCGCATGCGTAGCTCTCGGGTGCGGGTCCGTATTCCAGCTTGGTGAAGATCTCTCGCGCGCAGAAATCTGCGCGGGTCGCAGCCATCTCCTGCTCGCACCGTTTTCCGCGTAGAACTGCGGAGCGCCCAGGCCAAAAGAAGGAACCTGGAGGTTCGAAGGGCGGCACCGCCCCCTCCAAGACCAACAGGGCGGGACTAAGGAGAAGAGGCGGGGCGACTGGAATGGGGCGTGTCCCTACCCACTGCCTCCAGCCTTGGGGCCGGGTAACCCCGCCTACAGGCCGGCGCCGGGAAATGTAGTTTGGAACATGTGAGCTCGAGCCAGGAGGCAGTGGAGCCCGGAAATGAGGGTGCGCTGGTAACACAAGGGCTCCGGGTTTAGAAGGTTGGCTCGCAGTGATGTATCTTCCCCACGCTTTTTTTCATTGGAGATAGGAAGTGCAGCTTTTAGTTCGAAATATATTTGCTAGGGAATCGGATCTAGTGTGTGGCGAGCCTTGACGGAGCTGTAATCTGGTTAACAAAAGTTAAGAAAAGATGGAAGTGTGGCATTTGGACATCCACCCGAGGACTTATTTTTGGTTGGTTGTGGGGAGAGGCGTGGCTGCAGTCTTGGAAAGTGATTTGAAGGTTGCCAGCTTGGTGAATTGAGCGGTGGGGTAGTCGGAAGTGTGGCTTACTCTTGTTCCTTGGTTACAAAGGGACCGGAAGTGTGGTTTCCGTTTGCACTATTGGTCAGTAGGACCGAGAGTGCGCCCTGGAATATTGGTTCCCAAAGGATTTCACGACGATGTCTGGTTTAGAATGAAATGGTAGCCTCAGGCCAGATTCTTAGGTTTTTCGAATAGAAAGTAGAATAGTGTGTAACTAGGCGACTGAGGGCCGGGAAGCAGCCCCCAGGGTTCGAATCTCGGGAAGATTTCCCCACTTCCAGGGTGCTGAGGACACCTAGATATCCTTCCTAGAGCCATGGCGGACTCGAAGCTGCTGGTGCCAGAGCTAAGTGAGGCAGAGACGGTGGGTGATGAGACGGAGCGGTTCGAGGAGCTGCTGCTGCAGGTGAGGACTGACTGGACTCCTGGGTCCCTGTGTACTGGAGGATGTTTTGGTGCTCAAATGGAAGTGCAGCTCCCAGGATGCACTAGGGCGGCCACGGGCCTATGGGAATTGTAGTTACTTGGCTTAAAGTTTGCTCTGTTCCGAGAAAAGATAGGAATGGGTTTGTGGGTGTTTGGGCACTTGAAGGAGGAAGGAGGATCTAGACTATCTAATTTTTTTGTGTCATCTATAACTCATATATAAGAATTGCTGTAGGGCTGGGGATGTAAGCTCAGTGTAAAGTGCTTGCCTAGCTTGTAAAAGGCCTAAGTTCCATCCCCAGCACCAAGGGGAAAAAAAAAAAAAAAAAAAAGAAAGAAAGAAAAAAAGAAAAAGAAAACAAACAAAACCTCTATAAATATTTAAAGGATAAATGAGGGGTCTAATTGCACAGACTCCAAGCCTGAAGGCTGTTTTTCTCCACAGGCTTCCAAGGAATTCCAGCAAGCCCAGACCACCAGATCAGGATCTACACAGATCCAACCTCAGGCTGGTGAGAAAAACAATCCCAGAGAGGGAGAGGAATAGCGGCTCATAGAGAAACCAAGACCCAGAGAGAGCAAGTATAGATTCCGAGGCCAGGGAACACAGAGGAAGGAGGAAAGAAGAGGTGGGGATGTAGCCAAGTGCTCAAGTACTTGCATAGCATGCGTGAGGAACTGGGTTTGACCCCACCTGAACCAAAGGGTGCAGGGTAAAGAGCCAAAAGGAGCAAGACACAAGGTCTAAAGGCTTGGTGTGTGTATGCTAACACCCAGGGAAACCACTAGGGCTAGTGATCCAGAGAGAGCTGATAGAGGACAGAGAGCACAGTGGAAGGAGGACAGAGACTCAGCAAGAGGGTGAGGGTCTTAGGAATTGGAAGGAGAACAGATCCAGAAAGAAGAGGATAAAGAGCCCCAGCAGGAGGGGAAACAGACCCAGCAGAAGGGTGGATAGAGACCAAGGCTGTGCAGAGACAGATGGTCAGGACAAACCCACTCCCACAGGTTTCTGCATAAAGACCAACTCTTCGGAAGGGAAGGTTTTCATCAACATCTGTCACTCTCCCTCCATCCCACCTCCGGCTGACGTGACTGAGGATGAGCTGCTTCAAATGCTGGAGGAGGACCAAGCTGGGTTTCGGATCCCCATGAGTCTGGGAGAGCCACATGCTGAACTGGATGCAAGTCAGTGCTCTCAGAGGACCTGGGAGTCTGGCCTCTTAACTCCCTTCTTCCCTAGAACCCAAGATCCAGGGCCCAGGATCCCTCTCCCTCAGGTCTTGGAAATCTGCTTCCCCATTAGTCCTTTTCCCTGTGGCATATCCCTAGTTTCCTAAGGAGATTTGGTTCTGCCCACCTGGCCAGGCTGGCACTCCTGCCCCACCCAGGAGGGAAAAGGTGGGCAGAGGGCTCTACACTCATTAGTTCATTCTCCTCTCCTTAGTTCCGGGCCAGCTTTCACCCTTTCATCTGTGGTTTCTCCTCTGCCCTTCTCCTTTGATCTCATCTCTGTCTCATCTCTGTTTCTGCCTCTCTATCTTTTTCTTCTATTCACATGTGTCTCCAGAAGCCTGGGACTAAGCTTGGGGCAGTGCCAGAGGAATGGGGACTTATCATACCCAGATCTCACCTTTGAGGATCTCCCAGTCATGGGTGCTGGCAGAGGGCATGGATTTCATTGTGGTGTGAATTGGACTGCATTGGAGGGGATATAGCTCTGAGAGGCTCTTCACTGACCCTGAGGGAGGCTTCCAGGAGAAGGTGCTAGATATAAGATTTGAAGGAACAGGATTTTAGAGGGGCTGGGGATACAGTGATTGAATTGGATTGGCCGGTAATCCAGAGTGATTGGAAGAAATTGAAAAGGCTGAGGTTACTGAAGAGAAATAAGCTTCTCTCTAGATGTTGGAGGGGTACCCCACACAGGGCCTGCCATGCAGGACGAGGCAGGGGGCCTCGGACCTTGGTTTGAGGGCTGAAAGCAGGGAAAGGGCAGGGTCTACCCTGGGGACATGATCTTTAGAACCAGAGGTGAGAGACAAGACCAGAAGACTCTGGTCTAAGTGCTGACTGCACTGTGTATGTTGAACGGCCACTACCTGATGTCTCTGTCTTTGGTCCTTGTAGCTGCTATCCCTGGTTGGTGTTTCTTTCCTGTGCCTGGGCTGTGGAGTTACTGTGGAGGGCGGGGGGATCTCACCCTGTTTCTCTCCCTGCAGAAGGCCAGGGCTGTACTGCTTACGACGTGGCTGTCAACAGTGACTTCTACTGGAGGATGCAGGTTGGGGTGGAACTGTGTGTAAGGCCTGGGGCGGGGGGGCCTCTCTGTCCAGCCCTCAGCCCTACCAAGACTCTTCTCTTCCTCAATGTAGAACAGTGATTTCTTGCGGGAGCTCGTGATTACCATTGCCAGGGAGGGCCTTGAGGACAAATATGACTTGCAGCTGAATCCAGGTGAGGGTTGTGTCCCAGGCCTTGGGAAATAGATCAGAGAGTGCCACCCTTAGGAAAAATTAGCTTAGTTCTGAAGACTAGGGGTTCCAGGGAATGGGTGGAGCATGCCCAGAGTGTTCACATGGGGGGGTGCCTGGAGCCTCTGGGGTGGGCTTTATTGGTGTATGTCTGGGAGGGGTGGGTCTTCCTAGAGCAAACCTTCTGGTGTGGTCTGAACCCAGGCCTCCAGGGAGGGGGCGGAGCCTCTCTGTCCCTGCTGTCCTCTGGGCAGGACCTCCTGAAAGCAAAGGGATCCCTGACCCAGGGATCTTTCACTCTGCCATCCACCCTCAGAATGGCGCATGTTGAAGAATCGAACTTTCATGGGCTCCATCTCACAGCAGAACATCCGCTCTCAGCAGCGCCCTCGGATTCAGGAGCTGGGGAACCTGTATGCACCCAGTTCCCAGCCAGTTGAGGAAGGGTGGGCCTTTGCAGATCCCTTAAAGACTCCCTTACACCTCTGAACCTCTCTTTTGGTCCTCCTTCCCCACACTGGGCTCTGTCCTGGGGCTTTTGCCTCGGGATCCTGAGGCAGCAGGGCCTGGTGGAGGCAGACAGAGAGCAGCAGCCAGGCCGAGGGAGCTGGGCTGACAGAGGCCTGGCAGCTGTCCTCAGTTCTGGACCTGGCTCCTCCTCAGCCCTGAGAAACCTCGCCTAAACCTTTGGCTGGAAGCGCCTGACCTCCTCTTGGCTGAAATTGACCTCCCCAAACTGGTGAGTGCAGGCTGGGCCAGGACAGAGCTGCTCTGGAATTGTGGGGTGATGTGTGCTGCCAGACCTGTGTAAGCTGTGCCAGGAGGTCAGTAGGCCTGCCTTCTGGTGCTGTCCTGAGCATGCCTGAGGGATTCCTTAGTTACTGTCTTTTGCCTTTTTTCTGGGTGATCATGCTTTTGTGTGTGTGCATGTGCACGTGCTTGAAATTGATCCCAGGGCCTCAGACATGCTATGGCCCTTTAAATGTAGTTTCCTGATATGTGAGGCTACTGTTTCACGGCCATGTTATTATTGTCCCATTGCTGGAGAGGGTGGGCTGATTACATTGCATCTGCAGGATGGAGCCCTGGGGCTCTCATTGGAGATCGGGGAGAACCGCTTGGTGATGGGGGGCCCCCAGCAGCTGTATCATCTGGATGCTTACATCCCCCTGCGGATCAACTCTGAGGAGAGCAAGGCAGCCTTTCACCAGAAGAGAAAGGTACCTGGGGGAGGGGCTTGGGGCAGACACAGAGGTGCCTAGGTCCTTGGGTCTGAGGGAGGAGGGGCTGGAGATGGACTTCTAGGTCCTGAATCTTCATTCTTTTCCTCTCCCAGCAACTTATGGTGGCCATGCCCCTTCTGTCGGTGCCTTCCTGACCAGAATGTCTCCCGGTGTTTCCAAATGTAGAGAAGAGACTGATGGCTTCTCTAGCTTGAAATAAAAGATTTTTGCCTTTGTTCTGTCTCTACCTAGGGATATGTGAGGTGAAGAATGGGAGGGTGGCTTGGGAGACTGAGGCAGGAGGATTAAGAGTTCAAAGCCAGTCTCGGCAATTTAGCCAGGCACTTAGCAACTCAACAAGACCCTGCCTCTAATAAAATATAAAAAAACGGGCTGGGGATGTTGTGCAGTGGTTAAGCACCCCTGGGTTCAATCCCCAATACAACAACAACAACAACAACAACAAAGAGTAGGAGGGAAGAGGGACATTGGACTGTGGTCCCAGGGTCCCCACCCCAGCTCAGGTTTCATCCTCTTCCCATGGACCCTTTCCTTGCCTCCTGTCCTGTAATTTGTCCTGTCCCTTTCTGATTCATAGCCCTCTGGCTCCCCAGAGTCCCCAGGAGAAGGTCCAGGCTCCTCAACTTAGCAGTCAAGGCTCTGTGTGGCCTGGCCCCCTTCCTGTCTCCATATGATCTCCTCTTGTTGGGACCTGGTCACACCCATAGTGACCACCCCATTTATTCCCACCTTCTTTTGGCTTCTGTGTCACTTCCACCTAGTATCCTGAACTACATCTATCAGCTTTGAATCCTCTTCAGCTCTTCTGCTGTGGTTACCCTCTCAAGGGGGCACTTCCTGATCCCTTTGGATCCCTTTGGACTGTCTCTAGCCCCTCCTGCCCCTCACCTGAGGGCTTCCCATTCCTGGAACCTTGCTCCATATCATAATCACACCAAACTCAGGCCTCAAGCCACCAGGTCGTTGTCTGCCTCCTGACTTTGCAAATGCTGTGGGGATGTGCTCCCCACTCTACTCTTGCACAAACATTCATTGTCCCAGAACCCCTTTCTTGGTGCTGGGAATTGAACTCAGGGCCACTGCAACACTAAGCACACCCAGCACCACTGAGCTACACCCTTGCAGCCCACATCCTTTTTCTGGAACATTGCCTGAAGTTTTTTTCAGATATACTTCGATCTTCCCTGGCTGAGTTGAATTCTCTGTGGGACAATGCCTGGTACAGAGTAGGACCTCAATATTTGTTAATAAATTACTACCAATACCCTCCTTGCATAGTTAGCACTAGGAGGATACATAAGCGGAGGAACCTCATTGGTAAATGTTGGAAGAACAGTGAGGAGGCCATTGTGACTGGAACTGAGTGAACTGGGGCTGGGGGTGGTAAATTGGTGAAGCCCTCTGATAGGTCTGTCTGGCCCCAGAAGGAGCGAAAGTGGCTGCTGTGTCCGCCAGAGGGCGCAACGCACCCTCATCTGCGTGACTCCCAGAACTACATCTCCCAACTGCCCTCCCCAAGCAGGAAAGGGGGAGGGATGAAACTCATTGTGAGATCCAACTGCCTCTGGGACTTGTAGTTTTGATGGGGATCCTCCCTCAGCAGCCGACGAACTCATTCCCACGTCTAGAGAAAGCGTGGAGCTGGGTCCTTTCCTCTTTCCTTGGTCTCCATGGTGATGGTTCCGGCGAGGGCCAGGATTTGGCTGCGGTCGGGCCCCCTTCCCACTCCCTCCTCTGCACCATCTGCTCCTCCTTCACACCTGGCCGCGAGCCGCGGCCACCGCCTCCACACCCAACCCGGGATTCTGCCGCCACAGGGTGGCGCGTGTTCATGGCTTCGCCGCTTCTCGGACCCTGGAGTCCCGACTCTTCTCCCGGGGATCCGGGAGTTTGTCAAGCACAGACAAAATTGTGAGACCCAGAGTCCGAGCCATTCCATCCTGGAGGCTAGAGAACGAGGTGTTTGGTGGTTTCCCGGCTTCTCGGCGCCCTCCCGCCGCGCCGTCTGCTTCTCTCACCCCTTCGCTGGCCGCATCATGAAAATTTAATCTCAAATGCATTTGCGGCCCGATGCGGGGAGGCGGTGGGGAAAGGAGCACCCAGCTGGAGCCTGGATCTGGAGGTTGACAGTCCAGGAGAAGGGCTGGTCTGGAGAACCTGTCAGAGACAGAGCTGGAATCCAGCGGTGGAGGCAGAACTCAGAGGGTGGGGATAGTCAGGGCAGAGACAGACCTCAGAGACAGACTGCAGGGGAGGGGACAGACTAAGGGACGGGGAACTGATCCCTGAAGGCAAGTACAGACATCAGAGGAAGGGTATATCTAGGGGGCGGGGACACAGAGGTGGAGCCCGAACTCAACCAGTGAGGACAACACCCAAAGAGCGGAGTAGATTCCAGGGAGCTAGGACGGAGCTCAGAGCACAGACCTCCCAAGGGAATGGGGAGAGAGTAGAGAGAGAACCACGGGGGTCACACCCGACAATGGGGAGTGGATATAACAGTAGGGAATGAAATTCAGAGGGAGGAATGAAAGTCAGGGAGAGAAGGGACTGGGAGAAGGATGAGTCCAGTGGCGAAGTAGAACTGAGGGGGTATGGGATTCAAGGGGGGAAGGAATGGAATCCGAGGATGAAGAAATCCGGTGGGGTGAGAGACTGGAGGGGACAATGGGTGGATAGAAGAAGGGGCAGGAATTGAGGGGGAAAGAATTCCCTAAAGAAAAAAAAAAAAGAATTCCCTAAAGGAGAGGAAAAAGAAGTCTGAATGAGAACACTGGACCTGGAAATGGTGCGGGATAGGAATGGAACTGAGTGGGGACCAGAGTTCGGGACAGGCGAGGTGGAAGTGGGCTACAAAAGTAGGGATGGGACCTGGAGGATGGAACAGTAGGGGATGAAAGCGCAGGAAGAAATTAGGGGGAATTGAAGTGGGGAACCAAATTTAGGATGGGAAGAGAATTCAGAAGCAGAGAGAAAATCCGGGTGGCAGGACCCGGGAGGCTGGAACGCGGGAAGTATCTTGGGGCGATATAATTCCTAGTGAGTTCAGAAACTAGAGGCGTTGTCTCGGGATGGACAGGCGGAGACAGAGGATGGGAGGGCTGGGAAAGGGGCGTGTCTAACGTATAAGGGGCGGGATCTAGTGTGTGATGAGGCGGGGCCTCCCCGCGCCCCCGCCCCGCCCCCAGTGCTGAGTCCTGTGACAGCCCCCAGGCAGCCCGCACTCGCAGCCTCCTTCCCCCCGAGCGGAGCTGCGGGGCCGGCCGGGCCGGGGCGGACCCCGGGAACCCGGACGCGGCCGCCGGGGCCCGCGGGCGGGGGGGATCAGCGGGGGGACGGGCGGCAGGGGCAGCCACCATGGAGTTCCGCCAGGAAGAGTTTCGGAAGCTAGCGGGTCGCGCCCTCGGGAAGCTGCACCGGTGAGCCTGGTGGAGGTCTTGGGAGGGGAAGAGTGTGAGGGTCCAAGGAAAATGCTCATTCCCACCTGGGAGCAGGACAGGCGGACAAGGCAATACCCTAGCAGGGTGTGTGTGTGTTTGAGGTCCACCCATCTGTCCAGTTTTCTCCTCAGTCTCCAAAGGCGCCGTTCTCCCCGTCCAGGCTGCCCATTACCTCATTCATTTTCTTCTGCACCTCACGGGCACCCTGGGCTCTACCCTTTCCCTGGGACTGTACATTTCCTTGCTCAGGATCTCTGTCCCATTTCTCTGATCCCTGTACCACTCTCTCTGGGTCTCTCTTCACGTTTATCTCTGGGTTCCTATCCCCTCTTTTTCTTTGATCTCTGTCCCCCTCTTTATCTGGATCTCTGCCCCTTGTCTCTCTGAGTTGTATTTCCCCACCCTGAACCTCTCCATCTTTCTGTCTTTCTCACTTTCTGTCTCTTGGGGAGTTTAATCTGAAGCTAAAGCGGATTGGGGCCCACAGGTCCTCGTCCTTGAGGGGGGGTTAAGCTGGGGGAAGAAGCCAGGGTATCCTGGGTCCCTGGGGGAGACTTGCAGGCCAAAGCATTAGACTCCTGGGGTAGGACAGATGTCCCAAAAGATACAGGCTAGAGCTGAGAGGGACTTCCTTCTATCTGGGGTGATGACTTCAGTGACCTGGGTGTCCCTCGGGGTAGTATGGATACTTCCCCTGCAGTCTCTTACCCCAACCCCAGCTCTGGCTCCAAGTCAGAGAAATTACTCAGCTGCGGAAAAGCCTAAAAATACCTGGCCACAGTGCAGGAAGGAGACAGCCTCCTCAACACTGTGCCCCTGCCCCCATGCCTTCAGACCCTGTCCCCTTGACTCACAGCCCTGATGCCACCTTTAGTTGACCCTCTGTTCATCTCATTCATTCAAATCCTTTTCTAAGTCTAACATTAGTCCTGCTTGCAGCAGATCACCTCCTAGCTCCAAAGTTACCCCACCCTTTAGTAACATGAGAGACAGGAATAAGGCTGGACAGAGGGAGGAGGCAGGGGGATGGCGCAGTGGGGGGGGGTAGATGGGGAGCTGAGAGCACTTCACTCCTTTTTTTTTCCAGTTTTTCATCCCTCCCCACCCTTTTTCTCGCCTCCTTTCACGAGTTTCTCAAAATACATCAGTGCGAAGTCAGGAGAGCGAGAGATGTGCTGACGGAGGGGGCTGGGGGGGCGGCAGCAGGAGGGATGTGCTCCTTAGGCCCCCTCCCTCAGTCTGTGCTTCTCAGTTTCTCATCTGTGTCTGGGTTTCTCTCAGTCTATCTCTGCTTCATCCTCACCTCGCTGAGCTGCCTCCAGGGTCCCAGAGACCCCAGACTTCAGACCTCAGCCAGGGCACTGAGCAGGGAGTTTGTGCAGAGAAGAGCATTTGCATCCAAAGCCCAGGGTTCCCTCTGATGGCTGGAGAAGAGGGGAGATGCCTGTACTGGATCTAACACAACTTCCCATGTCCTCCTCTAGATAAGGCTGGGGAAATAGGTTCAGTTTGGGAGTGGGGGTGTCAGTGACTGAGTACAAGACTCATTTGAACCCAGATCAGTCTAGTCTCCCTCCCCAACCTGGTACAGAAGCTTCAGATTTTCCTTGAGATAAGTGAAGCTAGAGTTGGTGGAGGACTCTTGGGCCAGGAAACAGACAATACCCAGGGAGACATGGGACAAGGACATGGGAGGAAGGGGAATGCAGGGAGATAGAAGTCAGAATACCTCCTTTGAGCAAAGCTGAGGGCCAAGAAGGACCAGTCCCCATTGCTATTCTTTTTTTTTTCTTGTACTTGGGATTGAACCCAAGGGTGCCTAAGCACTAAGGCACATCCCCAGGCCCCCATTGCTATTGCTATTCTTGTGCATGTCCTTGATTCTGCTTTCTGAACCCCACTTTCCTTAGTTGTGCAATGGGAAGAAAAGCAAAAGGCCAAAAGGAGACAGAGTGGGCATTCCTGGCAGAGGACAATTCAGACCTCCTCTCCATTTTGGTCAACTACCTCTTAAATGTGGCTTCTCCTCATCACTGAGTCTCCAGGCCTGAGGTCCAGGCATCTCTCCAAAGAGGGGAGGGAGATCTCCACCCAGGCTCTCCTCTCTCTGTTCTGTTGTATGTATTGCTGGTCTACTAAAATGATTAGCATCACCTTGACATTCCCTCTGTAGTACCTTGTTAATCTTGCCATTTTATTTTTATTTTTTTAAAGAATTTTTTTAGTTATAGATGGACACAATTTATTTATTTATTTATTTGGTGCTGAGGATAGAACCCAGTGCCTCATACATGCTAGGCAAGCGCTCTTCTACTGAGCTACAACCCCAGCCCCTCACCCCCATTTTATAGATGTGGAATACTGAGACCATCATTTAAAAAGTCTTGGTTTGAGATCTGACATCTCACAATATAAACCCTGAATATCACATTTCAGGGCCTGCAATAACATCTTGAGCTTCAGGGTCAGATATCTGATATCAACATGGGTCATGGGGTGACATGTTCTGACGGGGGTACCTGAGGGAAATCCCTGCCATACTGTACTATTCATTCTGGGGCTCCAGTTCCACCTGTCTCAGGCTCTCTGTCCCCTCACTCTGGGTCTCAGTCCTCATCCCTCTGAGTTCTGTCCTCTCCTCCTCTTTCTAACCCCTCCATTTCTTAACAGCCCCTCCCCACCTCCTTAAGTTCCAGGATGGAAGCATGGCTGTGTTTTTTCATCTCTTCCACTTCCCTCCCCCCAGACCGTCTGGCTGTTCTTTCCTCCCCCGTCCCAGTCTCCCTCGCCTCCATCTGTTCCAGCCCCTTCCTGGGATCCAGCCTGATACCCTGGTTGCTTACCCGCCTCAGAGAGGGGCCACACCTCACACATCAGTCCTGGCCTGCCTCGCCTCTGTCTCCTAGTCTCTCCATCTTTCAGCATTAGGGGTGTCTGTTCTCCTCCCTCTGCACCTATGTCCTCTCCTGGGTTTTGGGTCTTACCTCTCTTTGTGTCTCTGCCTCCCTCTCTGGATCTCTGTCCTACTCCCTCTCTGTGTATCAGTCCTCCTGTCTCTGGCTCTCTGCCTCCTCTCTCTGGGCCTCTGTCCCACTCTCTTTGGGTTTCTGTGCCCTTTCTCTGGGTGTTTGTCCCCCACCCTCTCCATCGCTCTCTCTCCTTCTGTATTTCCCACCCTGGCTCTCTGGGTATCTATGCAGCCCCCCTATCTCTATTCCCCTTATCTTGGGTCTTTCCCCACCTGTCTCCAGGATCTCTTTTTCCTGCAGCCTCTCTCTGGGTTTGAGGCGGCTCTCCAAGTGCCCTATCCATCATCACAGACTCAATCCTGGATCCAGAAAGGGCGGGGGCGAGAATCACGCTGGGGAATGAGCCAATCTCTCTACCAGGGCCATCTGTCCCCTGCCAGGACACCACCCGCCACTCCCCCCTCCCTACCCCCTAGGCTGACAGCCTGAACTCAAGGTTCCCCAGGGATGCCCAGGCTGGGCTGCTGGATTCCTGGGCCTGGCTGGCCCTCTCCCCACCCCCTTGTTCCCAGGAATGGGATTCTGGTGGTTGTGGTGGAGTCAGCTGGAGTCAGCCCCACACCTGGGGCCTGAAAGCAGGGAAGGACATGCTGGGGGCGGGGCGGTGGTATATAGCTGGGAAGCATCTGTTCTTTTGACACCTTTGCTGAGGTCTCTCCTTAGCACCTTTCGCTTCCTCAAATAGGCTGAGACTTGGAATAGGGGACTGGGGAGAGTATTTAGGCCTTGGAGTGGGTGATGGGGACATAGTCTCCTGAATCTCAAAGGGATCTTTGGTCTAGAAGTTCCTAGTTGAGAGAGATGAGACAGTTGGGGGATAAAGGGGCTGGGAACCTTCATGCCTGAACCTGAGGGAGGGGAGGGTTAGGGACCCAATATCCTGGTTCAAGGGAGATGGAAATGGGACCAGATTCCTTGATCATGGGGAGATAAGAGATCCACGGACCTGGACTCCTAGCAAAGAAGAGGGCGAGGGTTTAGAATTCTGGGTCTCGAAAAGCAGGAGCTTTTGCACTGGACTACTGTGTCCCAGGGAGTTGGGGGCTGGAGGTACGGACTTCTGAGTCTTTGACTCTTGTTGCCCCAAGCCTTCTGGAGAAGCGGCAGGAAGGTGCGGAGACCCTGGAGCTGAGTGCAGACGGGCGTCCGGTGACAACACAGACCCGGGACCCGCCGGTTGTGGACTGCACCTGTTTTGGCCTCCCTCGTCGCTACATTATCGCCATCATGAGCGGTCTGGGCTTTTGCATCAGCTTTGGCATCCGCTGCAACCTGGGCGTGGCCATCGTCTCCATGGTCAACAACAGTACGACCCACCGCGGGGGCCACGTGGTGGTGCAGGTAGCTCAGGGCAGGAGTCCGGGCGCAGCTGCCGGGTTCCAATCTTGCCCACACCCCAGATGACTTGACGTTCGCCTACAAGAGATCCAGGCCACGCCCCTCCCAACCACAGCCTTAGTGCCCAGGTCCATCTGTATCACTCCTTAGCTCTAACTCCCTCTCAGGATTCTCCACTCCCTAAGCCCCGTCCAAATCTAAATGAAGCCCCGCCCCCTTTTCTGGTCCCTGTTTGCAAAGGTATACTCTGTTCCAGCATCAGGTCCCCTATGTGTTACCTCTTTTCCATTTTGTACCTACCAGCAATTTTGTTCACGCCCGTGCCCCACGCTCATGTTCCTGGCTCACATCTACTTAATCCCAGTCCTAGCTCAAGTTCCTCCCTAAACTTGATCCAGTACTTTCTGAAGTCCCGCCGCCGCCTAAGTTCTGTTCCATGAATTCTGGTTATCTTAAAATCCCGCCCCATCTCAGAATTTCCGCAATTTTAAGTTCAGCATTAAAGAGGCTGGAGAGACCATGCCCCTCCTTAGCGGGGAAAAATCCTGGTTTGGACTGTGGACTACCAGGAGGCCCTCCTTTTACTCCTTTCCAATCAAAACCAGTCCTAATTTAGCAGTTCCTTATCCCTACCCAGACTTATCCAGATCATCCCACAAATGGGTTATAAGATGGATAGAAGTAGAGAGACACTCCCATGCTATGGGGCCCGGGACATTCAGGGCGGGGTACTGAGGTAGGAAAGCAGGAGGAAGGAAGCTTCTAGGCAGCTATGGGCCCTGTTGTTAAGGCGGTAGTACTCGTCCTAGCAACGTGAAGAGCAGTTTGTCGACTGACAGAAGATGGCCTGATATCTGATTGGCGGGTGTTTGAGATGTGGGAGGGTATCCTTGCTGCTGATTGGCCAAGGGGCTAATTCGGTGGCCGCTGATTGGTGGAGGGCAGGGTTTGGGATTGGGCGGCTGGTTTGACGTGCCTTTTGGCCTGCAGAAAGCCCAGTTCAGCTGGGATCCAGAGACTGTCGGCCTCATACACGGCTCCTTTTTCTGGGGCTACATTGTCACTCAGATTCCTGGAGGATTTATCTGCCAAAAATTCGCAGCCAACAGGTATGGTGGTGGGGCCTCAAGGTGGTTAGAACCTACAGTTGAGTGTAGTTAGTGTATCTTCAACTTGGGGATCTGACTCCAGGGAAATGGGAGGAGCCTGAGTTTGGGGCGGGGCTTGTGATTGTGGACGGTGGGAATCTGTGATTAGGTGGGACCAGGAATTCTGGGGAACATAGGGCCTGGCCTGGTGTGGGAGGGGAGGGCATCTTAGGAATCTTTTTCTCCCACCCTTTCCATCAGGGTTTTCGGTTTTGCCATTGTGGCTACCTCCACTCTAAATATGCTGATCCCTTCAGCTGCCCGAGTCCACTATGGCTGTGTCATCTTCGTGAGGATCCTGCAGGGGTTGGTAGAGGTAAAGCCCAGCCTCATATGACCCCTCCCCCTATCTGACCCCGCCTCTTCTCTTTGACCCTGTTTTTTTTCGTACCTAGGGGGTCACATACCCCGCCTGCCACGGGATCTGGAGTAAATGGGCCCCACCCTTAGAACGGAGTCGCCTGGCGACGACAGCCTTTTGCGGTGAGAAAAGGAACTGAAGACCCAATTCCTGCATCGGAGGGAGGAAGGGTGTGGTCTTTACTTCTGTGTCTCAGAAAGGCGAGGTCTGAGGGTCCACATTCCTAAAACCGGGGAGGATGGACTTGTTCTCTATCCACCATTCTCTTCCTTAGGTTCCTATGCTGGGGCGGTGGTCGCGATGCCCCTCGCTGGGGTCCTGGTGCAATACTCGGGATGGAGCTCCGTTTTCTACGTCTATGGTGAGGGACCCCTACGCCTGGTTCCAGGGGGCTCTGGGGCGGAGCGGGGCCCGTCGTCACCCTGTTCCCATGCCCTCCTGACCCCCCTCAGGCAGCTTCGGGATCTTCTGGTATCTGTTCTGGTTGCTTGTCTCCTATGAGTCCCCTGCACTGCATCCCAGCATCTCTGAGGAGGAGCGCAAGTACATCGAGGACGCCATCGGAGAGAGCGCCAAACTCATGAACCCCGTTACGGTCCGGGCCCAAACTGGGGTGGGGCGGGGAAGGGATGTGTGGGCTTGAACGTGCACACAAGACCGGGACACAAAAACAGTGGGGCTGGAATCTAGGAGCTGATTATGCTCGGTGGAGGGCGGGATTAGCAGGTGCTGGGGCGGGGTTAGGTCGCGAGGTGGGTGGGATTAGAACTACCAAAGAGGCGTGGTTCAAAGCAGCGGAAGGAGGATTAGAATGTGGGGGTTTGTTAGTCCTTGGGGTGGATGAAGTTAGATTTAGAGGGTGCGGTGAACAGAGACTCCTGGGCTCAATATGAGTCGTAAAGGGGGCTGACACCTGAGAAACTGAGAGGCCACTGGAGAGCTAGGATCCACCCTTTCATCCCTGAAATGTCGCGGTGAGTTGGAATCCCTTGGGACCCCATGGGGAACCCGCGTGGCCAGTGCACTTAGATTCCCTAGAAGTTTCAGTAAGTTCGGGATCCACGGATCTTTGCGGGATTATAGTGAGGTCACTGAAGGAACATGTAGAAGCACCTATCTCTGGTGTCCATCTTAGCCACCTCTCCCATCCTCCCCCCAGAAATTTAACACACCCTGGAGGCGATTCTTCACGTCTATGCCAGTCTATGCCATCATCGTGGCCAACTTCTGCCGCAGTTGGACATTCTACCTGCTCCTCATCTCCCAGCCCGCCTACTTTGAAGAAGTGTTTGGCTTTGAGATCAGCAAGGTAGACCCAGGAGGAGGGAGCTCGGCGGGGGTGGCAGAGGGATCCTCAGGCAGGGAGAAGCCGGTGGAGCATCTACAATCAGAGACAGCACCCCCCCCCACACACACACCTGCTCCTGCAGGTGGGCCTGGTGTCGGCGCTGCCCCATCTGGTCATGACTATTATCGTGCCCATCGGGGGTCAGATTGCGGACTTCCTGCGGAGCCGCCGCATTATGTCCACCACCAACGTGCGCAAGTTGATGAACTGCGGGGGTGAGTGGCCTGGGACCGCCCCCTTGAAGCAGAGAGAGGTGGGGCAAATCCAATGGGTGGGTCCTGGGATGGGCATGTCCTAAAGGCGTGGTTAATAGGTCAGCGCCGGGAATGAAGGGAGATTGTCGTGCACCAGTCTCAGAGGCCACGCGTGGAAGGGCAAGGCTGGTGTGCGAGATCAAGCTAGGCATGAAAGAGCGGGTCTTCAAGTGACTCGGCAGAGCAGGACACTAAGGTCTATGAGTTGGGGGTGACAGAGGGAGGGCGGGAAGGTGCATAAATGTGGTTCAGATCCTGCAGCTTCAGGGTGTGGCCTAGTTAGGGGGCCATGGACAAAGGCTGGTCTTGGGAAAACAGGGGCCTACTCCTGGGTCTGTAGGAATGGGAAAAAACATCTGGGCCCAGTACAGAGGTGACCCATCTGGGACCAAGAGGAAGACTGGGATAAGAACAGGTCTGGAAAGGGGGTCTGGGGTAGCCTGCGCCCCACCTCGGTGGGCACTCAGGAGACACGGCCCTCCTTAGGCTTTGGTATGGAAGCCACGCTGCTGCTGGTGGTTGGCTACTCACACTCCAAAGGCGTGGCCATCTCCTTCCTGGTTCTTGCAGTGGGCTTCAGTGGCTTCGCCATCTCTGGTGAGAACAGCAGATGCACAGTTTGTGGGATGTTGGTCAGTTGTAATGGGAACTTCCTGACTCAGAAATGGGCCTTCCCGCCTTGCAAAAGGTGGACTAAAAAGTGATGGTGGAGGGGGGTGTTCAGCTGCTCCAGAGGCTGAGGTAGGAGAATTGCAAGTTCAAAGCCAGCCTCAGCAACTTAATGAGGCCCTAAGCAACTTATCGAGACCCTATCTCAAAATAAAAAATGAAATGGGCTGGGGGTGTGGCTCAGTGATTAAGGGCCCCGGGGTTCAATTCCTGGTACCCCCCATAAAAAAGAGGGGAGTTGAGGTGGGGGTCGGGAACATCCTGGTGGGAGTCTCTGGAGTACAATTTGGGTGTAAAGCCTCCTGGCTTGCCTCCATGCCAGGGTTCAATGTGAACCACCTGGACATTGCTCCACGCTATGCCAGCATCCTCATGGGCATTTCCAACGGCGTGGGCACGTTGTCCGGCATGGTGTGCCCTATCATCGTGGGTGCCATGACTAAGCACAAGGTCAGTGTGCAGACCCTGACTCCCTTGCCCTCCAAATGTATGCATGGTTGCTTCTTGACCACGTGTGTCACCTGGGTTCCATCCCTTGCCCTTTCTGGTCTCTTTCCTCTCTTTGAACCTCAGCCTCCCTCTCTCTTATTATCCACCCCGCCCCCACCTTGTTCATTGTCCACCCCTATTTATCTGTCGTCTTTCTTGACCTCATCCTTTGTTGTCCCCCATACAGACTCGGGAGGAGTGGCAGTATGTGTTCCTAATTGCCTCCCTGGTGCACTATGGGGGTGTCATCTTCTATGGGGTCTTTGCCTCTGGAGAGAAGCAGCCATGGGCGGAGCCCGAGGAGATGAGCGAAGAGAAGTGTGGGTTCGTTGGCCATGACCAGCTGGCTGGCAGTGATGAAAGTGAAATGGAGGATGAAGCTGAGCCCCCGGGAGCACCCCCTGCTCCCCCTCCTTCCTATGGGGCAACACACAGCACAGTTCAACCCCCGAGGCCCCCACCCCCTGTCCGGGACTACTGACCATGTGCCTCCCACCAAATGGCAGTTTCCGGGACCTCCACTTCATATGTCTCTGGCCTGAGTGGCAGTGTCAAGGAACACCACTCCTCTCTGTCTTCCCAGGCCTAAAAAGCACTTTCCCTTGTTCCCAATGCTGTCAAAACCTCTTCCCTTCCCAACTGCCTCTCAGGGGTAGTGAAGCTGCAGACTGGCAGTTTCAAGAATACCCATATGCCCCTTGAAGTTTCCCTTCTCTACTTGTTCTGCCTCAGTGGTTTCAAATCTCTCCATTCAGGGCTTTATTTGAATGGGCAGTTCAACCTCTCACTCTCTCTTGTGGTTTTGAGGCACCTCCTCCTTTCCTTTAACCCCAAAGACTCTCAGGTTAACCCCTGAGATTCCTCAGTCCCCCTCCCCAGAGAAGATCAAGGTCCTCTAGAATTTCCAAATCTCTCCTAACTCTTCTGCATTTCCGAGGCTGGTTTCCCAATTCCCCATCCCCGCCATTCCAGGGATTCATTCTCACCAGCGTTTCTGAGGGAAAAACGGCGGTTTCAACTACCCCCTTCACCCCTACCACCAGCAGATTCTGCTGAAGCACCAAATTCACCAACCTTCTCCCTAGCTTTGCACAACCTCCAGGGAAACAACCAAAATGGCAGTTTTAACAACATGCCCCTCCACCCCTGTGCACTTTTTCTTATACAGTTTTCAGGTTTAAATAGTGGCTGCTCTAGTCTATTTATTCAATGGTTTTGAAGCCACCACCATTGAATTTCCTCATGGTGGTTTCAAGATGCCCCTTTGCCCCCCAGTTCCTTGCACTTTATTCTCCTGGGTGGTTTCAGACTACCCTCAGTTTCTCAGTGGCCATTTGTTGGGTCCCTCAGGGACTAAATGACTTAAAATCTGGGATCCTTCCCCTCTCAGACACCCCTCTTTCAGTTTAGAATTTGGGGAACATATGTAGGAGAAGTCACAGAATCCCAGGAAAGGGAATGGGGCTGGGGGAAAGGAGTTTTTCCTGGGGCAGGGTTGTGTCTTGGTGTCTGTCTGTGATTGTAAATCCTGCCCTGCCCCACTCCAATAAAATGCTTTGGTGTACAGACTCCGTTGTCCTGGGTTGTAGGGTCACAGGAATTCTGACCCCAGCCCTCCGCCCTCTGACCCAGGGCTCCAGGCCCAGCCCTCCTCCCTCAGACCTGGGAGTTCAGACCCTGGGAATTCAGTGCCTTCCCAAACTACTATTCTCTAACCTGCTCCCTTCCCTCTCAGTCACAGCCAACTCAGACCCCTGCCCCTGCATTCCAAAACTCAGGTCGGAGGTCTCAAGCTGTGGGAACACCTGATTTATTCGGCCTCAGACTGTGTTCTTAGATCAGCGAAAGCGTCTTCTGTTCGTCGGACCCTCTATGAGGGACTCCACTAAGCAGCCTAGCCTGCCAGGAGGACAGGACCTCTGGATTCTCCCCGCCTCTAGCAATGCACAGGTCCGGCAGGACCCTGAAGGGGCTCACACGAAGTTGTTGGGGAGGGTGGCCGGGGACAGTGACTCCAGGCGTTGGGGCCGACCCGCACGTGGCGGCGGGGGCAGCTTGGGTGGTAGTGGGGGTGTGGGAGGGGGCTGCTTGGTGGCGATGTGCGAAGGGACCCAGGCATCCGGCGCATAAAAGTAGAGGTCGTAGGGGTCCTTCGGGGCGTCCAAATGCAAAACTGTGGAAGCAAAGGGGAAGGTCACCCCCAAACAGGCCTCTGGCCTATGAGAAGGCCGGAGAGATTCCGACCATCCATTTAAACTGCGAGTTCAAAGAAAAGGTTGAGGGCGTCTGAATAAGCGAGGAGGTGTGGTTCCGCGGGAAGGGGCGGGGCTTTATGGGGCGGGGCCCGCCGAGAGGGGGTGGGGAAATCAGAGCCCCAGCAGAGCACCCAGAGCGGCAATTTCCAACAGCGTTAGGGGAGGACCTGGAAGTATGCTTGTGAAACTTCAGATAATTAGGGGGCAGGACATGGCCTTGGAGGGGTCAGGGTTTTTATTGGTCTTGAATGGGGTCCTGTATTTTTGGGCAGGGCGCCCTAAAGGGCCCAGGAGGTTAAGGAAACAAGCAGGCATTCAAGGAAAAGCAGGCACTCACCCGGCTCATCCGCACTGTCCGGGAGCCTGTGGTGGGCGAAGGGCCGGTGTTGGGCTGCCCGGCGGTAGAGACACCACAGCAGCAGGAAGATGCCGATCAACAGCCCGGTCCCAGCAAAGAACAGGCACAGGGCCCCTCCCGTAGCGCCGCGCGGGCGCCCCACCAGAGTCACACCTGAAGCAGGAGAGGGGGAATCCAATCCAGCTTCTAACTCCCTCTGACCCAGGGGTCCAGCCCCAGCCTCCTCCCTCAGACTCAGGGGTCCAGACCCAGCCTCCTCCCTCAGACCCTGGGGTCCAGACCCAGCCTCCTCCCTCAGACCCTGGGGTCCAGGCCCAGCCTCCTCCCTCTGACCCAGGGTCCAGCTCCCAGCCCCTCACAGCCCCTCACCGGTCTCTTTCAAATGCTCCACCACAATGATAGTGTTGACTCTGTCACCTCGGCTGCGCCGCTGGGGCGGCCGGGGTGTCGCAGGAGCCTGCTGATTGGGGAGCTCTTGAGAAGCGGGGGGACCTGCAATCCGGGCTGAGGGAGGAGTGTCTGGCCTCTTAGGGCCAGAGTTCTGGGGGGCTTTCAGCTCAGTGGTCCCTGGAGAATCTGAGGTGGGTAATTTAGAGAGGTCAGGCTGTGTGGCTGAATGGGTTTCTGGTGGGGTGTTCAGGTGCAGTTCATTTAAGGCAGTGACTTCATTCTTGAAGGCCATAAGCATTTCTGGGTCAAGACTGGTGGGGATTTCAGGGTCAGAGGTCATGGACATCTCTGTTGCAGCTTGGTAGTGGGTGGCAGGGGACTGTGTGTGAGGGATTTCAGTAGGACTGGCGTAAATCACATGGGACTCTGGGTGGGCGTTTTCAGTAGGGTCAGGATGGATTGTTTGGGGGAATTCAGACTTTGGGACCTCAGTGGTGTCAGGGTCATGGGTTTCTAGAGATTTGGAATCAAGGGCCTTGGTGGGGTCAGGATTTGGGGACTCAGGGGTTTTGGCATGTGAGACTTCAGTGGTGTTAAGTTGGGGAGTCTCTGGGAATTCTTGTTTTGTAGTCTGTATAGGGTCAGTGTTTAGGATCTCAGGAAATTCTGGGTGTGAAGTTTCTGAGAGATTAGGTTTGGAGGTCTCAGGGGATCCTGGGTATGGATTTCCAGTTGGGTCAGGTTTGGGGGTCTCAGAGGTTTCTTCCACTTTGAAGGGGGTAGTTTTGGGGGTGTATAGGGGATCTGAAACTGAGGTCATGAGGAAGTCAGGCTTAGAGGTCTCAGTGGATTTGGGATGTGGGGTTTCTTGGAGGTAAAGGCTGAGAGTCTCAGTGAAGTTGAGTGGGGAGGTCTCAGGAGAAACCACATGAGGGCTCTTAGAGGGCTCAGGGTAAACGGTCCCAGGGAATTCTGGGTAAGGCCAATCTTTAGTAGAATTTTCAGAAGCACCAGAGGAGGTCTCAGAGACATGGTCCATCCCCTGAAAGTTGGAGGCCAGAGGTGGAGAGGCTGAGGGAGCAGCCTTGGAACCCAACTGGGTGAGGAGGAAGACGAGGAGGAAGAGGATCGGGTTGAAGGATTTCATAGCTCTGGGAGATGCCTGTAGCTGTTGGAGGAGCAGGGAGGAAGGGGTTAAGGTCAAAGCCTCCCGAGTCCCTCCCACTCCCCAGAGGCCACTCCTACTGGCTCCCAAGTGGACCAGGTCCCTCTAGGGCCCTGCTTGGTGCCAGGGAAAGGAGCAGAACCCCACTGCGGCTCCCCAAAGGCTGTGGGACTGTAGGCGCTGTTGCTAAGGAAGACACAGGCACTGGGCTTCTTGGGAGTGGTAGTTAATTTCCTTATGTTTCTCCAAGAGGTCCCAGAAAATTGGAAAAGAATGACACCTCTTTAAGTCCCCCTAAATCCTGGACTTTAACTTGGGCGAAAGTCAGATCTCCCAGGGGACATGGTTCACCCTTCCTGAGCTTCCAGAGCTCTTGACTCAACAGTTGTTTACACAAAACTCAGAAGGAACAGTTTGGGGCTGGACTCTGGGGTCTGAGAGAGAAGGGAGACACTTGGGTTCTGGGCCAGAAGGTTGCTGGGGGTTCAGGATCCTGGGTAGCACAGGGCAAGAGGGCTAAGGTCTCCCTGGTTCATTCCAGAGATTAGAAGGCTGGAAATTCAAACCGGGCACAGTGGCACACACCTGTAATCCCAGAGATTTGGGAGGCTGAGACAGGAGGATTGCAGGTTCAAAGCCAGCCTCAGCAATGTAGGGAGGCCCTGAGCAACCTAGTGAGACCCTGTCTCAAAATAAAAAAAATAAAAACAGGCCAGGATGTGGTTCAGTGGTTAAGCACACCTGGGTTCCATCCCTGGTACCAAAAAATAAAAATAAATTAAAAAAGTAAAAGACTGGATGTTCAGATGCCTAGACTTTTGAGGGAGTAAGGCTTGCAGGGCTGGAGAACAGGGGAGAAAGGATATAGGGGTCTGGAACTCTTGGGCCCAGTTAGGAGGAGTTTGGGAGCCCTGAGTCCTAGGCCCTCCAGAAATAGGCTCTGGAGGACTGGACTCCTCAGCTGAGTTGGGGGAGCTTTGGGGTAGGACTCTCAGCTCAGGCTCCATGTTATTGAGGATGGAGCTAGGATCTCAGGGGATGGTCTGAACAAAGATGCACTGGTCTGCGGTCAGGTGTAGGTGGAGGTAGCAGATGCCTGGATGGGACAGGGTCACTTGGGGTCTCTTACCTGCTCAAGGGTGTCCAAGATAACAGCAGGTGAGCAGAGCTAGATGCAAAGACCTGTCAGTGCTGCAGAATGACTCTAGGTGGGGCAGCAGGAGCTAGGGTCCCAGAAGTGCACAGGTGACGCATCTGACCCCTTCCCAAGGGATCCTGGGAACTTAGCAACTGCACTTAGGCTCTTAAAGGGACAGAGATAAAAGACATTGTCTCTGGACTGGAGAAGGAAGTTAGTGACTGATGTGGGGAGGATGTGACTATCTTCCCTTTTAAACCAATGGTCCTGGCACTCTGCCCTCAACCACCCCCAAAGCCTAGACCTAGGTCCCTGGTACCTTCATTCTATTTTATTTTATTTTGCAGTGCTGGGGATTGAACCCAGGGCTTTGTGCTTGCAAGGCAAGCACTCTACCAACTGAGCTATATCCCTAGCCCTGG
>JAJEJO010005210.1:129005-155635 GCA_020662805.1 Glaucomys volans
CCACTGAGTTGCTTAGGGCCTCACTAAGTTGCTGAGACTGGCTTTGAACTCGCGATCCTCCTGCCTTAGCCTCCCAGGTGCTGGGATTACAGGCATGCACCACCGCGCCCGGCGGTACCTTCATTCTTGAACCCTCTAAGTCAGGGCCCCATCTCCTTCTGGTCAGACCCAGGAATCTAGACCTCCAGCTCCCTCCTTCCCCAGATTCAGGAATCCAAGTCCCCAGCAATTCCTTCCCAAAAGTCAGGAAATTGAATCCCTGTCCCATCCAATCTTAGACCTAGAAGCCCAAGCTCTGTATACATCCTCTGTGGGAACTGGGAACCCAGGTGCTATGTCCAAGGTGCAGCCTCTACCCACCGCCTTGCTGTGTGGGGCCTGCTTTCTGCTCTCGGCCTTTGGGCTTTTCTCTGGGCATGTCCCTCTCTCTGCTGTCTGTTCTTTCCTTTTCTCTGAGAGCCTTTCCCCTCCACCTTCCATCTCCACCTGGCTCTGTCTCTTTCTTGCTTCCTCCCTCCTCCTTCCTCTCCTTCCCTTGCTTGGTCCCCTCGGTCTTTGTCCTTCCCTCCTGTGGTAATTTCTCCCATTCGTGTCCCTTCCTCCTCCTCTCTGTTGTTTTCCTCTTTCTATATCTCTGACTTCTGCTGGATGGTCCCTCAGCAGTCTCTATTTTTATCCCTCTGACACACCCACCCTGTACCCACCTCTGTGTCTCTGTCTCTCCCCCTTCCTCTTCTCAGGTCTTAGCTCTTGGTCCCAATTAGTTGGTGGCCGCCAAGGAAGCGGCAAGGCCCCCACCCCGGGCTCCTCATTATCGCAGCTGGCTCTTAATGAGCCTGTGGGGGGGAATTGACCCAGCGCCCCCAGCCCGGCCTGCGTCACTCGCTGGGGGTTGTGGAGAAGATATAAGGGGGCTAAGGCATCGCTGCCCAAGCCCACTGAGCGGTAAGGACCCTGCAGGAGGTTGCTGGGTGGAGGGAGGGTGGGGTCCGGGGCTCTGGTCGGGGTTAGACTTCAGGAGCTCTTCTTTCTCTCTCCTCCACAGGTGATGGAGACCCGACAGGTGACCAGAAGCCCCCGCGTGCGGCGGCTGCTGCTGCTGCTGCTGCTGCTTCTTGTGCCCTGGGGCACCCGCACTGCCTCAGGTGTTGCCCTGCCTCCTGCCGGGGTCTTGGGGTAGGTGCGAGGTCCTGGGGAGGGGTGGGAACCCAGAGACCTGCGGAGAGACCCAAAGAAGGGGCGAAGAAACCCAGAGGACAGAGACTGGCCTGGGCGGGGTGGGCGGGAGGGATGTGAAGAGGAGGGTGGACTGAGAATCAGCAAGAGGAAGATCCAAAAGACAGATTCCGAGAAAGGTGGAGAGAGTCTCGATGCAGAAACGATTCGTTTTTTGAGCAACGTTTCCTGGCTTCTTCTTTGCCAGGCAGTGCGCTCAGCGCGGGGGCCCGACAAGAGCGTGGGACTCGGTCTGGATATTAAGAGAGCTTCGGACCTAGGGAGGGGTGTGTGTGTGTCGCGGGGGAGAGACAGACAGACAGACAGACACACACACAGAGGACAGAGAGAACAGAGGAGAGGGGACGGGGCGGGGGACGGGCGGGGAGACCATGGTGCAGTAATGGAACTTCGAGTTAGACCGCAGGAAGGACCACCTGCAATGGGAGGAGGTCTGGTCTCAGGTAACGGGTCCGTCCGTCTCCCTACAGCCTCCGCACCCCCGGCCGGGCTTCGTCGGGTCCAGTCACTCAACTGTCGCGGCGGAGCCTGGCGCTGGCGGACGACGCGGCCTTCCGAGAGCGCGCGCGGCTGTTGGCCGCCCTCGAGCGCCGCCACTGGCTGAACTCGTACATGCACAAACTGCTGCTGCTGGACGCGCCCTGAGCGCCCCGCCCACCCCACCCGCATTAATAAAGAGTCCGCGGCGAGCTCCCGACTGCGCCTCCTTCCAGCGCCGTGTGTGTGTGTGTGTGTGTGAGAGAGACACACCGGGTCTAGTCTCAATACTCTCCCCCACCTTAAATCATCGTTCCTTCCACCCCATTCCTGCTTTTCTCTCTTGGAAGCTGGCTTCCTCCCTCCCTCTGGATCCCGTCCCTGGTTCCTTCCTCTCACCTCGGACCTCTGGCCCTCGCTCTCCCCCTCGGCTCGCAACCCTCATCTCTGCCCTTTTCTCTGGCACTCTAACGTCCGAGGTCTCTGTCCCCTCAGTTTCTGCCCCCTTCTCTGGGCCTCTCTCCTCTCCGGGTGTCTGTCCCCCTTGTCTCTTTTCACCTTCCTGCTTTCCCATCCTTGTGCAGATCTCTTCCTCTTCTCTGAAACTCATCTTCCCTTCTTAATCACCCTCCCCGCTTTGTCTCCGCTCTACTCTTTCATGACTTCCTTTTCCTTTGGGTCTCAATTTCTCTAATTCAGCTCTTATTTGCCCTCAATTTCTCTGTTTCGCCCTCTGGTCACTTCCCCCTGGGCGGAGAGGAAAGAACGAGGGCTCTGGTGTAAGAAGTACCCTGGCATCCGAGCCCAGGCTCCCCCAACCTAGCGTTGTTGTACTGGGAAGGGCTTAATCTCTATGGGCACCCTTTTCCTCATCTGTAATTTGGATCAAATGAGATACACCCAGAAAAGACTCCAACCCAGCCCGACAGAGAAAAAAGCTTTTATTAGAAAAAGGCTTTCGCCTCTCGCAGCAGCCTCCCGTGATTTCTTCCGGATTTCTGAACTGCGACCTTCTCGGGAAACTATCCGGGGACCAGGAGTCAGTCTCCGGGTGGGATGGAGAGGGGTTGGGTCACAGGTGAAGCGAGGAAACGATCAGAATCCTCCTCTTCCTAGAGATCTGACCATCCTTCAGTTCCGCCCCTCAGTGGTGTTCCAACGACTCACTCCAGGCAGCGAGCGAAGCTCACTGAACCCGCCCGGGTGCCGGGAGGGGCAGGGACAGCTCGTGCGGACCGGGCTCTGATTGGCCTAAAGTGGGTGGAGCCGAGAGTCGGCCTGCAGGAAGAGGGGCGGGGCTGGCAGGTTTCTGGAAACTTGCATTTCCGGGAGGCGGTCTGAGTCCTAATTGGCCCTTAGACTATGGGGGCGGGACCATTTAATCAGAGTCAACCGAAAAGCTAAGGAATAATCTTAATCCTACCAACAGTCCGGAGTTGAGCCCCGACCCCGGTGCTGGGTATTGAACCCAGGGCTTTGCGCATTCTAGACAAGCGCTGTATCACTGAACTACATCCCCACCCTAAGTTGGCCTAATTTTACAAATAAAGAAACAAGATTGAAAGGAGCAATTTCCCTAAATTGTCAGAGCTAGTAAGAGACAGATTAACTGGAATCTAAACTGCGCGAGTACTAAAGTCTTACTTTCCTACTACTCAGGAGGAAACGGGGTTAAAATGTTGATCTGCAGTTGGTGTATGCCAGGCATTCCCCCACTCCCCACTTACTGAAAATCAAACCCAGGACCTCCAGTGCTCTACCACTGAGCTACATCCCCAGCCCTTTTAAAATCCTGAGGCGAAATTGCCAGGGCTGACCTTGAATTTGGGATTCTGCCTCAACCTTCCCTCCCTGGGATACAGGTGTGCCCCACAGGGCCAGGATGCCAGGCAGTCTTCTCAGTGCTCCACCTGTATTTGTTCTTTTAATCTCACAACCTGGCAAGAAACCCCTGATTGCTGGAGGGCCTGGCAGTTGGGTACCAGCCTGGGCTCTTCCCATGCTCTACTTTGTCCCAGATCCCTTGCCTGGCAATAGAAGCCTTTTCACAAAATAGTACCTGGAACTCCTTCCCTCCCTCACTCCTCTCCTAGGAAAACCCAGCAAGCCCCAGTTTTGATTACTATCCACAGATGACAACATTCAGATCCCTTCTCCAGACCAGGAGCTCAGGACTGAGGGCTCAAGGGTCTAGGCAACAAATGAGCTCTTTCCCAAACACACTACTCTTCAAGGGTTCCCCTATTTTGGGAATGCCTCAACCGTCCACCAGGCCTGGAGCAGACCTTAGGTGCTGTCCTTGGCCCTTCTCTCTTCACCCTCCTTCACAGCCTGTCAGTTTCCAGCCCCATGCCTTTGGCCCTGCCTCCTGCAGCTCTTCCCCTCCTCCCCACCCAATTGCTCAACCCAGCCCAGGCCTCATTCTCTCCTGCCTGGACCACAGCTCAGCTCCTACCACCTCCCTGCTTAAGGTCAAACCCCTTCATTCACCCCCTCTCCAGTCTTCCGTAGTGGCCTCTGCCTTCCCTTGCTCACTGCCCTTTCACAAGCACTTGGGAATGAAGTTCAGGCTGGGGTTCAAAGCCCTCCATGGGCGCTTGCCCATTTCTTTATTTCCCATCACACTGCAGCTTCAAATCCTTCCCTAGCCTACAAATTTTTTTTTTCCGTCTTTTAAGTCCCAGCAACCAGGTGCTGTCTGCCTCTCTCCACACACACTGGTCTCTCTTTTACCACCTGGTCTTTACACACTCTTTCCTCTGCATGACACCCTCCCCTGATCACTGTAACCAATCAGTACCTACCTTTCAAGACTAAATGCAGATGCCATTTATCTGGGAAGACTTCCCTGTACAACTTGAGTGTGCAGTGAAGTATTTTTTTGGGGAGGAGGGGCTCAGTCTCCATCTATTCCTCTCCTCACCCCAAATTATGTCACTGGGCACCCACTTTGTGGACCATACTACTGAAGTCCATGGTACTGAAGTCCATGGTACTGAAGCATTACAATGCTTGTAGCATTGTAATGTATCAAAGCTGAGTCATGAAGATGGTAAATAGCAACAAGGGTGAGAAGTTTTGTGGGAGACAAAAGATTGCCCATTACTGACCTAGGATGCAGTTGGGACTTGGCTAACCCAGGCTCCTACCCATGGGGTGGTGGCAGAACAGAGTCAGGACTCTGGTGTTGGGACAATGCAGGAAGGAAAAAGGGATCAGGGAGGTGTCCAGGAGGCCCTTCAAAGCAGCCTAGCAATGCTGGGGGCAGGAACCTCAGGGACTACAAACCAGAGGTCTAAAGGTGACACTAAGCCTATTATGGTCCATGCCGGTCCATATGGTTTTCAGTAATTTGAATGACTTGCTGTGGCAGGCATTTATCTGCTTTCCCCATATGTACCCTTACTTACAGATTATGTTTGGGCAGCAACATGTCCAGCCCCAGGAGAGGTGCTCAGAGTCCCAGGTCTCCCAGCCTGCCTGGTAGCTAGGGATGGTCCTGCAGACAGGCTGGCTAATGAGACTTCAACACAAGACTGTGGGTAGCTCTGGAGAGGCTGTTGCTCTGCTATGAAAAGGAAGGGCATATCCCATCCCCCTGCATATGTGATGAAGGAGCTACAACTGCAACTCCTGAGCATGAGGGAAGGGCCAAGAGAATTCCAGAGACCCTGGTCCCTGGGGCTGCTGTGACTCAGCTGTGAGCCTGTGGCTGCCTGCCTTCCTCCAAACGTGCTTGGTGAGGAAACAATTCTTACTACTGAAACCATTGTTGGGTGTAATTTGCTATTGTTAAGAAACAGAGTCACCAACAGTAGAAAATCAGGAGACTTCACATAAAAACTCAAGGTGGGGATGTAGATCCCTATGCACTGGCTCTGGTGTGAGCCCAAATAATAGTGGCATAACAATGAAGGTAAAAGGAGGAAGCTCCCTGAAGAGCAATCCAAGAAGGCATTGCTCCCTGGGGAAGGAAAGCGGTATCAGCCCTGCCTCACACTGGTGGAGGCTGCAGGTAGCAGAGCTGCAGGTGGGGCCAGGTGGGGGTGGGGGACTGGCCCAGCAGCAGGACTGAGAGCAGCAGCAGCAGCAGCAGCAGCAGGCCCAGGATCCGGGCTGGGACCATTGGATGCTGAGTGACCCTGGTAGGGAGGCAAGAAAATGCTTAGAGTGGGTCCTAGAGGAGCCACATCTTTGCTGTGTCTGATCACCACACCCCTCTGAAAATGCCTTAAGGGCACACCTGAGTTGCTGGGGGTGCTGGGGGTGCAGGCAGCACTGGCCCCAGGGCCTCCTCACTGGGACCAGCTCTTTCACCACAGGCACCAGGGCTTGCTGGAGCTCTGGCTGAGCAGAGCTGCTGGGGAAATGAAAGGGAAGGGAATTACTGCGAAGCTTTTTTGTTTGTCCCCAGGTCCCTTCCTGTCACCATGGGTCCCCTTACCTCTCAGGAAGGCTTCCTGGGATGTCTTCAGGGTGAAGGTCTCCCAGAGGGATTGGGGTATCAGTCTGGGAGGATAAATGAGACAAAGCTGAGGCACTGGGTCCTTGAGTGGGAGACGCCCTGGGTCAGTCCCCTGGCCCCAGTGACCATGCAGTGGTGGAGCACAGGAGCTAGTACAGCTGTTTCTCTGGGACACCCTGCCAGGTTGGGTTCCCAGTTGCACCAGCTTCTGGCTGTGTGTCTCTTGGCAAGTCACCATACCTCTCCATGTTCTGCTTTCCCAACCTGCTGGTTAGGGACAATGATAGCCCCCACATCACAGGCTTAACATGGAGACTAAATGAGTGAATGCTGGGAAAAAAAGGGGGTGGGGCTCAAATAGAGATTGGTCCAGAGAGAGTGCTGGACAATTGTGGGAGCCATTCAATATTGATTTCTCCATGTCCTCACCTGATTGTGGAAATTTCTAAGGTCCCTGAGGGCAGAGGTCCTCTACAGGTACCTCTGCCTCTGCTGGGTCAATAATGGTGTGGACACTCCCTTGGATGGGACAGTCTTCTGGCTGATGCCAGAATCAGCAGATGCTTTAGAATTAAAACCCTGAAAGACTCCTCCAGGGGCTAGGTTCAGCCCACTTTGCTACCTTATCCCTGATGTCTCCCTGGAAGGGCCCCTACTCCTTTGCTTCCCAGATGATGACGATGACAATAATAAACCAATAAAAACAGAATACTAATCCCAATTACTATCTTCACTGCTACCAATTAGTGTGCCGGGCATAGTGGCCCTTTACCATGTGATCCTTAACCCTAAGAGCTGGGTGAAGATTGCTGCATTAGCTGTGAAGGATGCCGAGGTGAAGCTGGAGCCTGCCTCTGGAGAGGCACAGGGAAGATGGACTAGTATGTAGCCTTTAAAGCAGAGAAGAGAAGATGGTTTGGGGGCCAGGCTGCTCAGAGCTAAGCTTCCTCAAGGGCAGCCCTTGTGGCCAGTTTGGACCCTGGAGTCCCCAGTATCTGGACAGGGCTGGACATCTGACCAAGCAAACTCCAGTCCAGCTCTGGATTCCTTAGTGTGGGCTGTGACCGCCTTACCTCTTCTCACCATTTCTTTCCTTTGCCTGAGTCAGGCTTGTAAATTCCACCTTGCCCTGCCACTGTGAAGAGTGAAGGAGCCAGAGTGTGGGACTCCAACCAGGAAGCTTGAGGATGCTATGCCCCTGAGGGAGTTCTGAGGCTGACTGGCGGGGGGGGGGGGGGGGGGGGGGGGGCTCAGTGTGTGGGTGCATGTGCGTGTGTGCATTTATGCAATCTGGGGGTGTAGCCACATCTGTAAGCCATGGTGTGGTGGTTGCAGCCCTGTGCATGTGGTTGGGGGATCTCCTGGGAACATTCTGGCCGCCCACTAGGCTCCTGGTCTCCCTGCTACCTCCCCATCCACTCTCATTAGCCACAGTGAGGACCTTGTTATCTCTTGGCCAAACGATTTTTCTTTGTGTTCCTGAGGAGTGGGGGTGTGAAATGGGGGCTGGGGAGAAGTTGGTAAGTCAGCCTCTGGGGCTGGGAGGGGTGCTGGGACTGCCTACCGTGACCAGGCTCTCCGCTTCCTCCTCTTCCTCTCTTCTGGACAACCTAAAGGTCAACAAAGTCACTGCAAACACCCTCCCCCTTTGCCTGCTGTGGGTCTAGGAAGTAGCTTTTAAAGCAGGTTCTTAACACAGACCAGTCCATGGATGGCCTGGAGGTGCCCCGAGTACTCTGCAGGGGAATTTTCTTCAAATCTTTTGTGACCCCCAAAAGGGTAAGGGTGTCCTTCATCTCAGATAAGCTGTCTTAGCTGCTACTTTCCCATTTTTCTCCCAGCCAGGAACTAAAGCTTGGCTCTCTCAGACCCAGGGCACATGCAGATGCCCTCCTGATTCCTGCCCAGTGGCTTGTGCCATTTTCAAAGGAAGCCTCAGTATTCCTGGTCTCAGAGGACTGGGACTCCAGCTCAGATCTCCCCGCCTCTAGAATTCAACTATTTGAGCTCTTCTCCACCCCAGATCATTTCTCTTAGGGTGTGCAAACTCCCAGCCTCTGCTCCTCCTTGGGTCATGGGTACCTGAGCCCCTGAAATGCTTCACTGGGGACTCAGGTCTCAATCTGCCCAGGCTGATTGCTCCACAGAGACCTTGCTCCCCAGATGTCCACACCACCTATCACTACATTCACTGAGGACCAGGGATCTAGCCCTACAGCCCCCATTACCACCAATACTCTCAGGGTTACATCTGTTTCCTTAACCCCCACCCAATACAGGATCTAAGCTTGTAGGCCCCAGTCCTGCCCCAGTCAGACATAGCTCTGATCTTCTACTAAGACCCAGGCAGTTTAATCTCCATCCCATTTTGGAGTCAAGTCCTCAGCCCTGGCTACCTTTGGGGCCACAGCAGTTACTACCTCCCTCACTCCCAGCTTCCCAATCTGTGGTCACACAGCTCCCTAACTCCGGAAATGCAGATGGCATCAGCACCCTCTCCCCCGCCCCACTGCTCAGCTCCTTCTTCTCTCTATTCCTGATGACGCAGGTGGAGGTCACAGCTCCAGAGCCCCTAGCCCGCCCAATCTCAGCTCTTCCCAGACAAGTCCAATTAGAGGCCATGGCAGGCAGTCTCATTAGTTGCTGCAGCAGGAGCCTGAAAGAGGGGAGGGGCAAGAGGGAGGCACCACAAGAAACCAGAGGCTCCAGGGTAGGTTCAGACATCCAGTGCTTTCTTCATGCTCAGAGGCTAGGACTCACAGGGCTGGGAATTCAGGAATACAGCTGAAACTCACACCAGCCCTGGGTGATTCTAGAACACTGCATGATCTTCCAACTCACTGGGAACTCTCCAAGGGCCTGATCTGGGATTCAGTCACCCCAGGGTTCCCTGGAGGCCTCGTGAAAGATGTGTTCAGTGAGACAATGACTGAGACACTGAGCTGTCCCATCTCACAACTGCATCTTCTTGTCTAAATGTCTCCTGTACTAACTAATCCAGTCCTACAGGGCCCACTCAGGCATTGCCTCCTCCAGAAGCCCCACTCTGGCAGAGTCAGGTGCGAATCTCCTGGAACTGTTTGGGTCAGGGTCTGTCTTCCCCAGACCCAAAGGCACTGAGGTCTGACTCATCTCCTATGGGTCCACAGGCCTCAGGTTCCTCTTAGCAAAGATGTGAATGAGCGAGTGAGTGGAGTGGCATGTGACTCCCTCAGGAAACTTCCAGTCCCTACGCTGTGAACATTCATGAACGGAATGTCAGAGGCAGAAGGAAGGCTCAGTGGGGAACAAGCTTCTTACCCCCTTGATGGCACCTTTGTTCCTTCTTCAAGGTGTATTGGCTCTCCCTTGGAGCTGCTCTGTGGAAATAAAAAGATCAGCTCTCCTCTGACTCTATCCCTGGAGCTCAGTCATGCCCCACCCACTGCCTGCCCACTCTCTCCCCCAAGTCCCAGACCCCATATACAATGGCTCTCCTGGCTGCAACCTGTCCATGAATTGACCACTGTCTTCTAAGTTCTTTTTCCCCACTACTTAGAGATGACTCTTATCATCCCTCCAGGGGCAGAAGTAAAAAATGCCACTGTCCTTGATTCTAAGGAGATTAGAATTCTAAGCAGGAGATTGTCCTTTGATTCTGTCCTTGATACTAAGTCTCCTTTTGCTGTAGGACTCAGTTAACAAGGTCCTCAAAACCCTTGGGATACCCCCAAAATCTCTCACTCTCTTCTGGACCCAGAGGTTCAGAATTTCCAACCCCCTTCTCCTATCAGGTTCCCAATCTTGGGCTGGCTCCATCTGCTCTCCCTCAGGACGCAGGGACCTCCATTTTCTCCAGAGACACCTCACTGTTGCCTATGACCTCCACCACCAACTGGACACTGTTTTCTAAATATACTGCCTCTGGCCTTGTGTACCCAACCGCCTCTGGAAGCCCCCTGTTGTCCCTCAGGATGTCATTTCATGGTCATAAGATAAACTTAGTATCTTTCCTTCTCCTCTTTTCTCATCATCACCCCCTCCCTACAGCCCATCTGTCCTCAGCCCTGTCCCTCCACCCTAATTATCTGTCCCTTTTTCTCCATCTCTATGATCCTGGCCTGGAACAAGCTTCATCCCCCTTGCCTCAGCCTCCTCCCTGGCCTTACTCCCTCCAGTGGGTTCCAGATGGATCTGTCTATGCTCAGAGCTGATCCGGTACCTCCTTGTTCACAGCTATTTTGTGCTTTTATGGAAAAAGTCTAATCTCATATCTTGGCAGGGTTCCTTTCACTAACTTGCCCAGTCTCATACCTTGTAGTCGCCCCCAGCTACCCTGTACTCCCCAAGTGTAGTATGTGGGTTTATGCCCCAAGGCCTTGCACAGGCGGTTCTCTGGAAGGCCTCATTCCTTGAACCACCTAGAGTCTTTTTCTTTCTCAAAATAAATCCACATGTCAGTTTCCCCTTGATTCCCCATTCTCCCATCTCCCAGACACTCTTTCTCTGAGTCACTGTCCTGCTTTGGAGGACATGCTCTATCAGGCCTGCATGCTCTATCAGGCCTTCAGCATTGAAGGGCCTTGGACATGAGTGACCCAGTTCTGCATTCCCTGGCCCAGCCCGGGTGGCATCCTGAGGTCTGGGATCAGCCTTACCCCTGACAGGCCTCTCATTCAGGAGCACCTGAGAGCTCAAAACAGAAGCCCAGTCTAACTTTCATTTCCTCTGAGGGATGTGGCTCTGCGCCAAGAGGCTGAGACGAACTGTGATTTTCTTTGAATCTTGGTTTCTCATGAGTACTAGGATGAGAATGCCACTTCTCAGAGATGAGGGAGAGTTAAGTGAGAAACATTGGTGTAAAGAGAGATGCCTGGGTCTCTCAATCCAGGGAAAAAGGGACCAGAGGAACAAGTTCTCCTTAAGGATAATGAGAAGCTCTGAAGTGGTAAAGTTTTCAAGAAAATACAATATTTTTCATAACACTGTGAAAATATTTTTTCTTGTTTGCAGTGTTGGATGGGGATCAAATCCAGGGCCTCATGTGTGCTACGCAAGTGCTTTATCCCTGAGCTATCCGGTTCACTGAATATTTTAACAAAAAAAATTTCTTTTGTCATGAATAGATTGTGGACATTAAGGATAATTTAACTCAGTTGTTTCAAATGATGTTGAATATTGTTCAGATAATTATGGGGGTTAGAAAACAATGATTATTTCTGAGGTCAAGATCTAATAGTGAGCTTGCAAAACTTTTTTAAAATATTTTTTTTAGTTGTCGATGCACCTTTTACTTTATTTTAAATACATTGCTGAGAATTGAACCCAGTGCTTCACACATGCTAGGCAAGTGCTCTGTCACTGAGCTACAACCCCAGCCCTTGCTGAGCTTTTTTTTAAAGGTGCCTCCTGTTTGGGTGTAATGGCTCACACCTGTAATCCCAGAGGCTCAGGAGGCTGAGGCAGGAGGATCACAAGTTCAAAGACAGGCTCAGCAATTTATCGAGTCCCTAAGCAATTTAGCAAGACCTCATCTCAAAATTAAAAAAAAAAAATGCCTCCTATTCAAAACATAAATGATTGCCTGGTGTGATGGCACACACCTGTAATTCCAGCTATTCTGGAAGCTGAGACAGAGGAATCTCAAGTCCAAGTCAGCCTGGGCAACTGAGTGAGACTCTGTCTCAAAACAAACGAACAAAAAGGGCTGGGGAGGTAGTTCTGTGGTGGAGCACTTGCACAACGTGTGCAAAACCCTGGTTTTGATCCCCAGTACTGAAAAAAAAACAAACAAAATCAAACACCCACCCTCCCCTAACACACAACCAGAAAACAAACAAACCAACAAACATAAATGCTTAATGTATCCTTATGGTGACAGGATATACAACTTACTTATTTTCCTACAGAATAATTTTAAGTAAGGTGATTCCTGACAGTGTTTTCTTTTTAAAAAACAGTATTTATTTATTTATTTGCTTATTTTTATGAAGTGCTGAGGATCGAACCCAGGGCTTCACACATGCTAGGTAAGTGCTCTACCACTGAGTCCCAACCCCAGCCCTTGACAGTGTTTTCTAAAAAAGGAAAACACCAAAAGCCACAGCCCAGTGTATGTTCACTTTGTTCACTTGTGTCTCCCATGATAGCAGCCAACCCCTGGAGGGCAGGGAAGGGGTCATGTTTGGCTTGTGGCTGGGTGTCCAGCATACAGCAGATCCTTGGTAAACATTTGCTTATTGAGTGGGGAACAAGCAAAGGTGTGGAGGAAGCAGGGTGAGTGGCCCATGGAGCTGTTCCCAGCTCCAAGGCTTCTGGGGTCTCAGATACCTTCCCCTGCTCACCTGTCCCCCAGCTGGGACTTCAGATGGAAATTCAGTTTCCTCATGGGGCTCATGGATGACCTCTTCCCACTGCCATACTCCACACAGAGGACTGGAGAGCTCAGAACCTGCCATTTCCTGTTTCTGTGAGGAAGTTATTTCTGAGTCAGGGAGGGTCGCACTAATGCAGAAGATACCGTTAGAGATGGAGTTGCAGATGGGCTTAGTGTGGGGCTGGGACTAGGATGGGAGGTGGAAAAGGGCTGACATGGAGCTGAGGTTGGGAGGACACGTAAGGAAGAACAGGAAAGGATTTGGTGCCAGGTCCAGGGATTGGGTTAGAGATAAAGTTAAGGAACAGATGACTCTGGGAGCAGACAGGATAGAGATGGCCAGGGCTGGGTCAGAGTTGGGCCTGGCACTGGCTTTGGGGCTGGGATCTGAGATACAGAGATTGTTAGACAAGATTGGGAGCCTCTTTGGCAATCAATTTCTCAGGGCTCTGAGGCCATGGGCTGGGCCAGGTGTGAGAGTCAGAGTGGGGAGACATTTGGAGATTCTGCCTTGGTGGCCCCCAGAGTATTTCAAGGGTACTAGGCTCACCTGACAAATGGCCTCGATCTCCAAGCCCAGTGACGTAGGCAGCAGCATGGACCAGCCCACTCCTCTTCCCTGGGCCCCTTCCAGTAACCTGGCCACAGACAAGCAGGGGACGGCTATCTCCGGGCCTGCCTGCAACTGCCAGTAAGCCTGCCTGGGGTCCCTGTCCTGCCCACCTTCAGCTGGAGGCCAGGGTGTCCTGCCCTTGGGCTCCCTCCTGCCTCCTCCCACTTCCAACATGCCACTCACTCTTCTGGCCCCTCTTTGGTCTGATTCAGCTGCTCCTCCAGCTGTGAGATTTCCCGTCTCAGTTCCTGTGAGGGAGGTGGAACATGGTGACACCAAGCTCTTCACTCTGACCTCCCCCCAACACACATACACACACACACACACACACACACACACACACACACAGGGATCCTCTTCTGTGTCCCCTCCACTTCCCCAGACAAATACAACCAAGGGGCCAAGGGAAGCAGAGAGAGAAACTTGAGTTCAGAGAGAGGCAGAAAGCAAGAGGAACCCAGAAGATAAAACAGCCAGGAAAATGAGAGAAGGAAGGCAGAAGCAGAGCCTTTCCCATGGAAAAGTGGGAGACTGATGGTGAAAGACTCAGAGAAACACAGGATGAAAGACAAAAGCCCAGAGAGACAGACAGCCTCAACCCAGAGCGGAGACAAGAACTCCAATGGCAACTCAGTGAGACCCTGTCTCTAAATAAATACAAAATAGGGCTGGGGATGTGGTTCAGTGGCCGAGTGCCTCTGAGTTCAATCCCCAGTTCCAAAAAAAAACCCCCCCAAAAACAAACAAACAAAAAACTCCAATGAGCCTAGCAGAGATGCAGAGATGAGGGGTGTTGTTGGGGGAGACAATGCGGAGAATGAAACTGAGAGATACAGAGTGAGGGAGGAAGGAAGAAATAGAGAAAAAGTAAAAGAAAAAGAGATGGAAGAAGAGCCACAGCAGGAATAAAAGAAACCAGATGTGCAGACTTGAAAAAAAGATCCATGGAGACAGGCAGAGACATGGGGAGGAGAGGCAGCAAAATTTCAGAAATGACCAAAGTGGAGAAGGCCAAGGCCAGCAAAAGGCAGTTGCTACCTGCGTCGTCATTCTGTACTCCTCCAAGGTCTTGGCCAGGCTCTCTGTGTGGCGAGTACGCTGGGAAAGCCCAAAGCTGACTGAGACTGTGCCCAGCTCCCCAGATACCAGGGCTGCTGGTGGTGGGATCTGGCTGGGGTTCAGGGGAGTGCTAGGGCCTGAGTAGAACACTGGAGAAAAGGGCTTCCAGATCCTGTGGAGTCACACTTGTGACCTAGGGAAACCCTTGGACCCCTCTGGTCTGTTTGTCCAGGAATCAGATCCAGGTGGGCTTTCCTTGCCAGACTAGGGGCAGAGAATGGCAGGTGTATATGGAAGGCAAGTCCGTTTCCCTCCCCAGTCCCCTCACCTGGGACAGGACGGCGTCTCGTTGGCAAATGAGGCGTTCATACTCACAGAGCTGCCGCTGCCAAGGAAGGAGCCTGTCTATCTCTCTGGCCTCCCCGGCTTCCCTTTGGCCTTCCCTCCCTCTGGCCTGCTCCACTCTCCTAGGACTCTCAAACACCCAATTCCTGAACATCAGCTACACTGTAGGAAATTTCAGCCCAGCTGTCTGGGTAGCCCTGGGAGCCTGAGAGCTTGATCTTGATGGAAGACCCCTGCTCTGAGCAGGTCTCAGTGGTTGAAACTGGTGATGGTAAAAATGGCCCCAGGGATGGTGGGAAGTTGCCAGGCACTAGGGAGGTGCCACACCTTCAAAGCATCCTTCTCTGTGGCTAGCTCCTCACTCCTCCTCTTCACTCCATCCCGCTCAGCCAGTAGCTTCCCATTCTGGAGGAAGGAAAAGCCCACCAGTCACATTTGTAATGCTAACAGCTGACATTTGATGAACACACAATGTGCACCAGGACACATTCTAAGCACTTTTATAAGTTTTAGCCCCTTGAATTCCTTCAACCATCCTAGTGGGACCTCAGCTTTACTTTCTCTGTGTGTGGCTTCCCATCAATAAAAAGGGAGATAAAATAGGACCTACTTTGTAGGATTGCTGTGAGGCTTAAATGAGTTAATAATAAGTCTCTGCCATTCGCGGTGGCGCACGCCTGTAATCCCAGCACTTGGGAGGCTAAGGCAGGAGGATCGAGAGTTCAAAGCCAGCCTCACCAACTTAGTGAGACCCTAAGGAACTCAGTGAGACCCTGTCTCTAAATAAACTACAAAATAGGGCTGGGGATGTGGCTTAGTGGTGAGTGCCCCTGGCTTCAATCCCCAGTACAAAAAAAAAGGAAGAAAGAAAGAAAGAAAAAAAATAATACTAATCTCTAACACTTAGCATATGTTAATGCATTTCTTATCCTCTGTTTTAAAGATAAAGGGAACTTGGGCACAAAGGGATTAAGCAACTTGCCCAAGGTCACACAGGTAGTAATTCATGCCAATACACATTGATAAATGTTAGTGAGAACAAAGCATTTAGAATAGTGTTATCAGTGCCTGGCATATGCCAAGTGCCTTGATAAATGTTAACATTTAGTATCTATTTATTAAATAATATTTACCAGGTATTTATATATTATATGATATATAAACGTTTTACTTATTACTATATTTTTTTGGTGGGGGATTGTTGAACCTAGGGCCTTGCACTTGCTATACAAGTGCTCTATCCCTGAACTACATCCCCAGCCCTTTTAAAATTTTCTTTTTTATTCTGAGACAGGGTCTCACCAAGTTGCCCAGCTTGCCTTGAACTTGAGTGAGATCCTGCTGCTTCAGCTTCTTGAGCATGTGGGGTCACAGTCACATGCTACTTGCCTGGAATAATTTTTTAAACATACACACAAGAACAGTGTAACAAAGCACCATTATCCAGGTTTTTTATCACCCAGTTCCAATTATTATATGCATTTCCCTGATTTTATTTCTTCTCTTTACTCTAGATTTTAAACTAGTTTAAAGCAAACTCCAGGCATCATATTATTATATCACAGCTACTCCAGCATTTATCTTCTACTTGAGGACTTATTTCCTTTAGCAAAATCACAATGCCATTATTACCCTCCCCCAAATGAACAGTGATTCTTAGAATCATCTCATACTGTGTGCTGTTTTCATTTTGGTCCTCTCACAACTGTCTGTTCATTTAGTTTGTTTGAATGAGGATCCAAACAAGGCCTACCATTGATTGAAACATTTAATTTCTTTTAATGCAACAATAATCTCTGCCCTGGTACTTTTTAGGTCCTTCATCTGTGGAAGAAACCAGGTCATCTGTTCTATAGAGTTGGTACATTTTCATTTGGCCAATTTCACTCTTGCTCTCTGTGGTAAGCCAAGTGCCCTTTAAGCAGGTGGGTGCATCCAGGACTTTGTCCAGACTTTTTTTTTTTTGTACCAGGGATTGAACTCTGGGACACTTAGTCACTAAGCCACATCTCAGCCCTTTTTTAATTTAAAGACAGGGCTTCACTAAGTTGCTGAAGCTGGCCTTGAATTTGAGAGCCTCCTGCCTCAGTCTTCTGAGCCTCTGAGGACAGGCATATAACCGCCTCACTGGGCTGGGCCTGTCCAGACTCTAGGTCTGTGCTTTCATAAGAATCCTTCACAGCCTGTAATCCCAGTAGCTTGGGAGGCTGAGGCGACTCAGTGAGACCCTGTCTCTAAATAAAATACAAAATAGGGCTGGGTGTGTGGTTCAGGGGTGGAGTGGCCCTGGGTTCAATCCCTAGTGCCAAAAAAATAAAATAAAATAAAATAAAAATACTTCACAGGTTGTGCTGCACATATCACACTGTACTCTTCAGGAGAAATGCCATGTCTGGTTGTCCTAACTATTCCTTCTTTTATGGAGGACATGGGAGGTAGAGTCACTGAAACCTGGTCAAGGTCATATGGAGGAAAAGTGGACTCCAACCCCAATCTGTGTGATTCTAAATTCTGAGTTTATTGTCCTCAGATTCCTCTGAGTCAGATACAGCTCTGAGGGACAATGGGACACTGAGTGAATTAGTTTTACTTTGTCCTTAAGGAACTCAGAGTAGATGATGCTAATGCACCAGGGGCTCTGAAGAGGCTCAGGGCCTGAGTGTGGGAACACAGCGAGAGGCCTCCTGAGGCAGCAGTGCCTGGACTGTCCTCAAGGGTGAGGGGAGTTATCTGAGAAGAAACTAAGGTCAGGAGAGGGCAGTTCACGCCCAAACTGAGAACTAAACAGCCAAAATTTCTGTCTTAAGTCTTTGGGCACCAATAGTCTCACAAGCTGCACTGAGATGAAGTGGTCACCAGGGGATGAGTGTCAGGTGGCACACAGGCAGTCCAGAATTCGCTTTCACCCAAAGCACTCCTCCTGGTGCTGCAGGGGAGACAGGCCAGTTCCTCTTTCTCTCTAGCCGGCTGGGCTCCAAGTCCTCCATCAGCCACCCAGGCTCTCAGTCTCAGCAGGCCTCTGCTGCCAGGTGAAGGACAGAGGAAGGACGGGCCAGGAGTGCTGTGTCAACATCTGTCCACCTGGTGGGGATTTGCAGGTCAGATCCTGGGCCACTCTGCAAGGCGCCTGGTTACTCAGCTGCTCCTGCCTCCTCCTACAGTAAACTAAGCCAGCTCTGTAGGTCCTCCAAAGGAAGGCTGCCCAGACCTTCAGAACTCCAGTGTCTTGTTACTCCAGCATTATCCTCTGTAACTTGAGAACTCAATCTATAGATGCTCGCTAGGCAGCTGTGGGTGAGGGGAGGGAACCAAGAATAGCTCTAGTTTATCGAGCGACTAGGATGTCCCGATGTCCCCAGCACTGCTCAGGACACTTGATCTGGCAGTGGGCCTTGTGATGGGGGCAGGGGTGTTGGGTTAGGGACCACTAGTTGCCATTCACCCTTCTTGTTCCTTTTACTTTTGTCACGGATCTACTCTGGCAAGTATGAGTGCCAGCCTCAAACCTGAGGATGAAGAAGGAAATCTTGGCAGATTTGGGGGATGTGGCTGGTTGTCAAACCCAGCAGCCATTCTCATCCTTTCTTGCTTGTTTGCCTCCCAGTCTAGCTAGAAGCTGAGGATTCTCCCACCCTGCTGTGATCCAGTTCCAGCCGGTGAGATAAGTGTGCGGGGGTGAGGAGTGGGGCAAGGGGCACAAGGCTTCTGGAGAAGCTTTTACTTCTGATGAACAGCCATCAGAGGGGTGTTTGCTGGCACCTCCTGGTCCTGCTTTGAATGAGAACAAGAGGTTGGGAGCTCTTGCAGCCATTTGTGATAATGAAGACATAGGCAGACAAAAAGTCCAGTGAGTCACCAAGCCAACCTAGAGATCACCTCCTTAACACCCCCCGCCCCGCCACCATCATATAGGGGTTTGAACCCAGGGCATCACACACACTAGGCAAGTACTTTACCACTGAGTTACCCACCCCCAGCCCCTTTATTTTATTTTGAGATAGGATCTCTTTAAGTTGTCCAGGCTGGCCTCAAACTTGTGATCCTCCTGTCTTGGTCTCCCAGGTAGCTCTGATTATATGTGTGCCACCATGCCCAGCCAGAATCTCTTGTTAAGAAAATGAGTGTCCTTCAAATTGAAGTTGCAGTTACCTTGATATTCTCTTCCTTGGAGTTGATGTTACTCACATCAGGGAGCTGTTTGGCTAAAATGAGCTGTGTGGAAGGAGGTTCTTCCAGGGAAAACTTCTTCCTCATTCTTAAAAAACTGTTCTGGAAGAACTCATCATATCCTGTCTGTACTCATACCTCACACTGTAGCAACCATTCAGCTGTGAGATTCTCACTGCTCCAGGGGGAGAGATTTTTCATGGAAGAGCCAAAGAGTAGCAGAAAAATTTTGGATTTCAATGTAAAAGCCATAGAACAGATGATGGACAAAGAGATTTAGGGGAAATACATGATGGCTCAGACTATGCAGAGATCCTTAGAGCTGGAATAGGGTGGAGGAGAGTCAGAAAATATAGCAGACTGAAAATGGGCCCAGAGCCATCCCTAAACCCTGAGTTAGCTGTGAGGGGCAGAAGGGATGAGTGCAGTAGACCATAGAACCCCTGGAGAGTCTGGAGATCTGAGAGGCCCTATGTCCCCTTCTCAGCTCAGTCTTAGAATCATGGAGGGGTAGGAATAATAGAGTAGAGATGGCTGTGTTGGGAATGGAGGAAGTGGGCTTTCACAGGAAAGTGGTCAAAGCTTCTGTGTGGCTCTGAAAGAGTAGAGAAATGGCCAAATGAGAGCCCCAGCCCAGATGAGGGTCCTGCCAGGAAATGCAGTGAGGACCAGTAAGTCCAGAGATCTGAAGGCCAAGCAGGCCTCCCCAGGGACATAGTGGTGACAAAGGTCGAGAACCAGATGGAATGAAGATCACTGATCTTGTGAATAGCCAAGGAAGAGACGTTGAGGACCTTCTGCTTCCTGGAGTAGTAGGACCCTGTGTGGATCTCCTGCAACTTAGATGCCACCTTGGTCAGGGGAGTAGAGGCAGTAGTGATGAGTTTCATCAATTGATGAACGTCAATTTCAACCTAAGAGAACTAGATAGACTCATGATGAACTAAAATGATGTTTCCTGTTTCAATAAAATGGAGCCCGAATTAGACTGAATTTCATATGATGTGGGAGGCAATGGGCAAAATGCTGTCATTTAATCATTTCAAACACACTACTGAACAGGTAACCCTCCTCGCTGGTCCTGAAGAATAAAACTAAGGCTTGGGAGCTGGGGTGTAGCTCAGTGGTAAAGAATTTGGCTAGCTTGCATGAGGCCCTGGGTTCCAATCCTAGCACTGCAAAAACAAAAGCAAAAACAAAAACTAAACCTTAGAAAGGAGAAGTCACACATTGAACATCTTCCTCTCATGTACTTGGTAGAGACGGGGTCTAAATTCAGGACTGACTTCAAAAGCTTTCAAAGTCTATGTTCCTTTTTTTTCTTTCACAGTTCTGGGGATGGAACCCAGGACTTAGTGCTCTACCACTGAGCTACATCCCCAGCCTCTTACATTTTATTTTGAGACAGGATCTTGCTAAGTTGCGCTGGCTGGCCTTGAACTTGTGATCCTCCTGCCTTAGCTTTCCGAGTAGCTGGGATCACAGGTGTGCAGCACCACACCTGGTGAAGTCTATGTTCTTTTTACCATAAACAAATGCTAATACATGCTAATTCTTAGGGAGCAAGTTCTGTGTGTCCCGATGTTGTGTTTGAGGCTTTTCAAATTATCTTCTGGTTTAAATCTCACACAACCCAAGGAGATGCCATTGTTTTACTCATTGTTTTGCTCACTGTATGGGCAAGGACAGTGGTGACAAGAGGAGAGGGAATGGCACATGCTTGTGTATATGGCCTTACTGGGAACCCAGGCACTGGCCCTGTGCTCCATGTTCTTGTCATCAGTGCAGTTCCCACTCTGTGACCTCAGGGACTTCCACACACTATTGGAATGCGGAGGTCTCCCTCTGCAGGCTTTAGTTTGAATGTAGGCTGCTGGGGTGTTAGAGGATGCAGGAATAGAGCCAGGAAGCCCCTACGGACAGGGGAAGAATGGGTGGGCATGGGCCTCAACTTACCTCCTCCTGCAGTGTCTCCACCTCGGCCACCAGATGCTGCTGCTCCTTTTCCTGACCAGAGAGAGGACAAGGGCTTCAGTTCCAGCCTCTGTGCTCTCACGGTACCCTTCTCCCACCCAGGGAACACACCAGGGCCTGGGTCACTGAAGAACAGGGCTAGGGGAATGGCCCCAAACATCCCTGTTATCATGAGAATGGTGGTAGGCAGGAGTGAGAAAGTCTGGGGCAAGCAGGACCTGGAGTGAAAAGAGGAAACCACGTGACCTCGGCCCCTTCCCACCTCACAGCCAGGCTCTGTTGCTCTCACTCCAGGGAGTGTGTTTGCCAGTAGCACCCACCGTCTGCCGGGCCTGGGCCAGAAGGCTTCGATTCTTCTCTTCCAGGCTCTTGGCCAGAGACTTCAGGTCCTCCAGCTCCTCATCCACAGCCTTGGCAAACTGCAGAGCCTGCTGGGTACTGAGCAGCACAGGGGCAGAGGAGCCACATGAAGCGGGGGAAGGCAGAAATGCAGAAGTAGATCCACTCAGAGACAGTAGCCACAGAGAAATCTCAGGCTGGAGTCAGGAGTGCAGAGACCTAGAGGTGGGAAGGCTGAAACACAGAGAGAAAAGAGCGGGGAGCAGAGACAGAGGGAGGAGGACAAAGACCCAGAGAGAAAAGAGAGGACAGAGACCAAGAGATAGGGGTGGGACAGAGACCTAGTTTCAACCTAAAAGACTGAGGTCAGGGGACAGAGACCTACAGAGAGTGGGAGACTAAAACAGTGGGGCTGTGACAGACATGAGGCACAAGGAGCACAGAGAAAGGAAAAAGTCAAAGATATGGAGTCAGAGAGAGCTAGAGAGGAATAAAGAGAGAAGTCTGAACTCAGAGGGAAAGACAGGCAGACCAAAATGGACAGGCTGAGACACGAGCCAGAGAGAAACAAGAGAGAAAGATAAAGACAGAGGCAGAGGAAGAAATGGACAGGTACACAGTCAAAGTCACTCAGTAGGAGAAGCAGAGAGCGAGGTTGGGGTTGTGGGAGGAGAGAAGCAGAGCTGGGGCATAGCAACCTGCGAAGCTGCCTGCGCAGGGCCAAGATCTCCTCCGTGAGGCGCGCTGACCCCTCCTCAGCCGTCTCCACACTGCGCTGCAGTTTGGCATTCTCCCCGGCCAGACGCCGGTTACTGAGCTCCAGGTCCTCCAGGCTGCTCAGAAGGTCAGCTGTGGCATGCCTGGGGGTAGCAAAGGGGCTGTGGTCACTGCCAGAGCCTCTGCCTCCTTTCCCAGGTCAGTGTAGGTTCTGGTGGTGGGGAGATAGGGCTCTTTTGTAGAAACAGACACAGAAGTGAGACTCCTCCTCTCTTTCCAAGCTATTTAACAAGGCCTATGTGCCTTGCCCACATCCCCAAAGGACCCCAAGCCCTACCCTGGCCTGGGCAGACAGGAGAAAACAGGGCTGGGGTAGGAGAGGCAGGGAGGGGTCTGAGGATAGGTACATCTCGGGTCTGGTGTCTTCGCCTCCAAAGCTCTCCAGGTTGGCTAGCTCCTCAGCTTCTGAGCATCCTGGAGGGAGACAAGAGGGTGCTGGGCTCCATGGTGACCTTAAATGTCAATGTATCCCAGGCCTCCAGGCTAACCCTTCCTCTGACCTCCACTGCTCCCTTCACTCTAGGTGATACTTCCATCATAAGACCTGCTCATCATCTACGCTGAACTCAGCTGGGATCTTCTGAATAATCCCACTTTCCTGTTCCTTATGCCCAACACTGGACAGCAGCTCAGCTTCCCCAAACCTGTTCCTCTTCCCAGTTCCCATGCTGTCCACCAGCCACTAGGCTCACCTGGCTCCCTCCTCCTCCTCAACCTGAGCCCAGACCCATCCCTGTACTGATTCTCTGCTCCACTCCTACTCTCTGTCCCCATGCTGCCCCCTGCCCTGGCTGAAGCCTTGCCCTCTCCCCTGGACCTTCACCATGTTCTCCTCCCCAACCTCCTGACCTCTGGTCTCCCCCTCCTGTCCTTCCCCTACTTGGCCCAGAGTTCACCTGCCTCTTCTCAACTCACAGCCTTTCCATGGCTCCAAGGCTGATGAAGGAAGTTTGAGATAATATCAAGAAAGCTGCATTTTTGGGGGGAGAAATATCACATGGCCACCTTTTGTTTTTGGGGAACTGGGGATTGAACTCAGGGGCACTCAGCCACTGAGCATCCCCAGCTCTATTTTATATTTTATTTAAAGACAGGGTCTCACTGAGTTGCTTAACGTCTTGCCCTTGCTGAGGCTGACTTTGAACTCACGGTCCTCCTGCCTTAGCCTCCTGAACTGCTGGGATTACAGGTGTGCCCCACCACGCCCGGCCACATGGCCACTTTTTAGCAGACAACCACCTAGTTGTGAGGTCCTGAGCACAGGATAGGGAGCAAACCAACCAATCAACAAGGCACGGGCCTAACCAGGTGAGCAGAACAGGAGAGGAGGGAAAGGCCTGCAGGTTTGTGAGCCAGTGAAGAGCCAGGGAAGTGGGCCTGGGGCCTTCCCTGGCTTCCCAAGGCCAGAGTGCCTTTGGGGACCAAAGGGTAAGGAGGAAGTAGACAGGGCCTTATAGGCCTCTGGAACAGGCTGGTTTTGGGAGAGGGATTAGAAATGGGGAGGAAAAAGAAAAAAGAAAACCTAGAAGTTAAAGTGAGGATGGGGTGGGCAGTCACAGAGACACCTAGAAAGCCAAATTCACTGCTCCAGGCTAGAGCAAAGGTCCTTGCTTGATTGTATCTTATCTCTTGCTCTGCCCCATGGGAAGTCCCCCCACTGGCTGACCCTGGACCTGCCTGCTTCATTCTATATATAGCAATCTCACCAGATGGCAGTTGCTGGGAGGTCAGGGCTCCCTCCAAGGCGGTCTCCTCTCCAAGCTCTAATCCCCTGTATCAAAGGGATGAGGCTTAGGGCCCCCCTGCAGCCAACCCACAATCCTGACCTGTCACTGCAGGAGGATTGTGGGTGGGAGGAGGGGACAGGTCAGGTGAGAGAGGCACTGTGGGAAGGAAGGTGAGGCCAGATGGTGACTACCCGGGGCCAGATGGAAAGCAGGAGGGGCAGGGACTGGGTTTGGTGAAGGGATGGGGAGGGACCTCTGTCAGCCCCTAAAGCACTCCCCATATTTCCAGTTCCCTTTTATTTCTGCCTCCTAGAAGCCCCACATCCAAGGCATTTTGTCCTCAGGCGCCCCATCCCTCTCTCTTCACTTTTTCTCCTCCTCAGTATTATTCCAACCACAGTAGGTCCCTGGGTCTCACAGATGCTAGCTACGTAAACAGGTATGTGCTGACTTTTAGAAGGACTTCTCAAAGGAGGAGGAGGGAGATACAGGAACTCACCCATGCAGCTGACAGGCAGCAATCCAGTCCCGCATGACGACCAGGAAGGTGTCTAAGTCCACAGAGGCCCCAGGGCCCTTCCCTTCGGGGTCCAGGCTTCGGGCCAATGTTTGGAGGCGTGTATCCTGGGGGCCCTGGCCTGTCACAGCCTCCAGGTATGCCAGCACGTGGGTCACTGCCACAGTGCCTGGGACAGAGCACACCGTAATGCAGGCTGGTAGGGTGAGGGAAGGCAGTGGCTTGGGAGCAGGATGTCACTGTCTAGGCTGGTGGCATCCCTATCCCACAGCTTGGTGGAGACATCTTGGGCAAGTCCCTTCCTCTCCTCTGACTCAAATTTTCCATCTGGAAATGGAACCCAGTCATCCCACCTCACAGAGTGGACCAAAGAGGATAGAGTTGAAGGGTAGCACCTGTGTGCCCCACCAGGCATTATGGCTGCCTCCTTCCCCTCCTAGACACCAAAAGCCCCACCCCCTTCTGTCAAGGTCCCCTAGTTCTCATTCTGAAAGGCCTCCATTCCTTTATTCACGTCTTTCCTGGAGCTTCTTATAATTCACCCATTTAGTCCTCCAAGAATATGTAACCCAGTCCTCTCTGTGGCTCCCCAACTCCCAGTCCCATCATCCTCTCCCTCTGTTCCCCAAACCCCCAACCTGCCCCTCCCACCTGTCCTCTGAGGGTCACAAGCTTCAAACGTGGAGTTCAGTATCTGCTCTTCTAAGCTGAGCAGTGGTCCTGGGCTCACCTCCTCAGGTTGCTCCCAGAGGCACACTGAGGAGACAAGAGGGCCCAGCCCACCAGTCAGAGGAGCAAAGGAAAGAGGGTAAAACCAGGTCCTAGGTCCCTGGGCTCCACAGAGGGGAGCTGCCAGGGGTTGGGGCTGGTGGGGAGACAAGCGAGGGTCTTTGAGTAACTCCCCAACCCCTACCACATGGGCCCTATCTTTCAGGCCAGAAACCCTTTGTGTCCAATGTGCTCAGAAGCCCAGATAAGGAGCTCTTTTCTCCACCCTCCCAGGCTGCACTCAGAGAGGAAGAGGCGGGAGGACAGAGAGAGAATTCTGGGAGTGTGAAGGGGGCCCAGGAGGCCCAGGAGCCAGGAACAATCCAATAAAGTGCGGGCAGTCTGCATTGATTCTGCCTGCTGCATCTCCTGTCTCCCAGTCTGCCCCAGGGACAAGGTCTCTCTCCTCCAGGCATCTCCAGGCAAGGCTGGCATCATTGGAGCCCATGGGCAGGGTTCTAAGATGTGGAGGGGTGGGACAACTCAAGCAGGGTGGGCAGTGACAGAGTGTTTAGGACCTGGATCAGGTGTCAGACCAACCTGGGCTCAGAGCCCCGCTGCACGTCTGTGGGCAAGAGGCTTTTCTTTTGCCCCTCAGTTTCCATACTGGTAAAACAGGGGACGGGTAGAGCAACCCCCTTTACCAGGACTAGAAGGGTTAGATCTGTGTATGTGAAGAACATGTGTATGTCTGTTTCCCAGTGGTCTGTTTGTCCACTACTGTATTCACTATGACTGCACACAGCACAGGAGGATGTTCTCTTCTCCAGGAGTTACTGGACTGGCTCAACCTCTCTCTCAGGACTGGAAGTAACTTTTCAGGTCCCTGCCTTGGCCTTGGACAGCTGGAATCAGCAGCTCACTGAGCATAGGTTGCAGGGTCTGGTAACCTGGGGTCAGGCTTAAATAGGGCAGGGGTCTCTCTGAGCCTCAGTTTCTTCCTCTGGAAAAAGGGGGTGGTATTAACTACCTCCAAGAGAAAAAGTGAGGTAAAATCTCAAAAGGCCCTGCCTGACAGAGGGCCTGGCAAGTGATAGAGACTCAAAAATAGAACTGAGCATTATTGAGCATTTAGTAGGTGCCAGGCCTCTTCTGAGGTCTTCACATGAACCATGGGAGGCTGCTATTTTAGTCCCACTTTACAGATGAGGAGATTGAGGCATAGAGAACTTAGAAACTTACCCAAGGTCACCTGTCCAACATAGGAGTCACCTTTCTCATCCCTCTTAACTTTTCTTTGTTGTGAGAAATTTTGCATTCTTCTGGCTTGAACCCATTCTTTTGGGTTTGGGCCTCGGAAAGGGGAACGGGGACCCAGGGCTGGGGAGGCAAGGTTTTAACTGCAGTCTGGTTTCTTCCTTAGTGTCCTCCCATGTCATAGATAAGGACTCTGTGGCCCAGTGAGTTCAACTGCCCAAGGCTGCTGCCCAAGGAAATCTGAGCTGGGTAGATTATATTGGCTCTGAGGATCAGCACATCTGCAGTCCCTTTCCAGGGCACTGAAGGAATATGTCACTATTTCTGTTCTATTCTCTCTCCTTTATTTCCTTCCTCAGTGTCTCCACCTCTCTATTCCTGCCTCTTCTCTAGTTTTCTCTCCATCTTTTCCCCCATCTCTCTTACCAGTGCTCCTCCCCTCTGTCTCCATGTCCCTTGCTCCTGTTTTCTTTCCTATCTCTCCATCTCTGTACTTCTCTTCCCATGTCTTGGTGACTCTGCTCCCTGACTCTTCTCTTCGCTTCCTCTGTTGTACCTCTGTTTCCTCCCCCACCTGCTTTCTCCAACTCCATCTCTGGGTGTGTCTCTCATTT
>JAJEJO010005210.1:155645-355799 GCA_020662805.1 Glaucomys volans
CCCCCACCTGCTTTCTCCAACTCCATCTCTGGGTGTGTCTCTCATTTTCCTTCCAGAGCCTCCCAGAGCTGGCTCAGCCCTTGCCCATGGTTCCTGGTGGCCGCACGCCCTCTGCTGGTACAGGTGAAGTTTAGATTGTGGTCACTAAGCCATCGGCCTGCCCTATGGTTCCCCCACCCTGATGTCTGCTTCTGAACCTCCTGTCTGGAAAGCCTCCTGGGGCCAGGTTCCAGTCCTGGTCTTTGAAAAAAGCTGCAGGTTGTGCTCTGGAATGCTGGGAGCCTCTAAGAAAGGGACCCTGCTTCTCCTGTCAGACTGGGCTGTCCTGGTTAGCAGAGGAAATTTCTAAGAAGGTGATCCAGCAGCTTCCTTCCAAGCAGGCTATCACACCCACGTGTCTGCATCCACTTGGAAACAGTAACTGAGGTCCTACCATGCTGCAGGTATTACTTAAGGGCAATGCCAATTGCCAGGGTAGCTACTTGCTACATGTGGCTCCTGAGCACTTGAACTGGGTGGAATAAAGTATACATTAAATCTGAAGACTTAATACCTCAGTACATATTAATACTGGTTACATGTAGAAAAGATACTAGTTTGTATATATAAGGTTAAATAAAATCTATTATTACCATTCAGTTCACGTGTTTCCGTTCCTTTTAAAATAACTAAAAATTACATATTACTGGCATGATACTTCTGTGAGCTAGTGCTCTCTAGGGATTAGGAATACCAAAGTGAATAAAACAGACGCTGCCCTGTGGAGTTCATGCTCTAGGGAAGAGACAGAGACTAAACAGGTGACAAACAGATGCCAGTGCTGTGAAGACAAGTGAAGCAGGGAAGGGGAAAGAGTGTTACAGGCTGCTTTGCCTAAAGTAAGAGGTGCCACCCTGGCATTAACCTGAGCATTTGGGTAACTGGGGAAAGGTGCTCCTGGCGAGTGGCACAGCATGGGCAAAGCCTCTGTTCTTGCACAGCTCAGTCTTCCCAGAGCAGATGAAATAGAGGAGTGAGCACATAGTAGGTATTTAATTCACCTTCTCCTCCCCACTCCCCAGCCTGCTCAGCCACCTGAGCCACCTCTCCCAAAAGTTCAAATCACAGCCTGATGCCCATTCACCCCCAGATCCCTCCCCCTCCTCCAAGGCAAACAGAGGCCCAAACACCTACTTTCTGCAGCTGGGCCACCAGCCCGGCCCTCCGGTAGGTCCATTAGCCACTCTTGCTGTTCCACAGCTTCTAATGAAGCTACCAGCCTCCCTCCATCACTGCAAGGGATGGGAAAGGGACCAGCCGCCCAGGGAGCTCCTGGAAGGACAAGAAGGGGAATGATTTTCTCCAATTAGCCACCCTTAGGTGGGGACCTGCCCGCCCACTTGTGCCCCAGGCCCTCTGGGCTCTCAAAACCTGTTTCCACCCCCGCCTCAACCTGACAGCTCCCGCTCTGACCTGTTTTATGAATTGGAAGTGTGGGTTGGCAAAGGGGACCTGAGGAGTGGGTAGCAGAGATCAAAGGTGGGGCTAATGGATGGGAATCACTGCTCCCTGCAGGGAGGTAGGGTGGACTCCCCTCTTCCCCATAGCTAGTCAAGTTCCTAGCCCCATCCCCTTTCCAGTGAATCTGCCTCAGGCCTGCACTATCTTTTCCCTGGGCTCTGGTCCCAGCCTCCAGTCTACCCCATTGGGCCCCAGAGGAGACCTGCCCCCCTTCCCTGCTCAGTGTCCTTCCATAGTTTCCTAGCACGCCAGGGATATTGCTTGAATGGATGTGGCAACAAAGGCCCCGCATGGCCTGGAAATCTGTTTCAACTCCTCAAATCACTTGATATTCTAACAACTCTGAACTATGTACTACTCCCCACCAAATTGGACTGGCTGTTCCCACCTCTGGTCTTGCCTGGGACACCGTTCTTATCTTCCTGTCTGTGCTCCTTGGGCTGAATGAGGTGCTGTGTCTGGGCTCCCAGACAGCCCCAGCAGCTGACATTCTTGCAATTTTATTCTGTTTTTGGACCCTTGTTCTTTCATGCCAGTATGACCTTGTCTCTCTCCTGCTCCTAGCCCCTAATTGATCCCTAGTGTCCCTGGACTAAGCCCCAGCCTTTCAGGCTGGAATAACACACAGAGGTCCCTGAAGCTCCTTGCCTCTTTTTAGTCACTTTTCCTTCCACCAGCCCACTCCAGGTCCTTTGCCCTCCATGGTCTGAGGGAGCTCAGCATTGTTCTCTGAACCTGCTGCTCTTCAGGTTCCAGCTCAGTATGGCCCTTAGTCCCCCTAGGCCCAGCCCCATCCCCCACTTCTCCTTGTTAAAGTTCAACTCTGTCTCACAGGCCCCTGAGGAGGCTTCAGAAGTCCCTGGAGAGCTAGGGACTCCCTCCCCTGTGCCCCAAAGTGCTGCCCCTCCTCCATTATAACCAAGTTGACCACACCTGTTAGTCTGAACTCCAGGACACTTCTGGGACAGAAAGGGACATTATTAGCAGTTAAACCAGACCATGAGCGCCTGGGAAGGGGACACCCTGGGCCAGGGCCAAAGAGGGTGGCAGGGGGCTTGTGTCCTTCCCCAAGCAGCTCTGCCCTTCTCTTCTCACCAAGTGCTCCCAACACCCTGCTCTCCCTGCTCCAGACACGATCCGCCACTGCACGCTTGTCCGAAGCTTTTAGAAGGTTCTAGAAAATGAGGGGTCTTTACAGAGAGACCTCGCCAGGAATCCTGGAGGGGGCAGAATGGGTGAGGGCCTGCTTCCTGCAAGGGTGCCAACAGGCCCTGGAGCTCCTCAGGGCAGACCCGCCCAGGGACAAGCTCCCAGGGAGCAGGGAGGCCCTGTCCTCCAGACACTGGAGCCTGGGACCTGGGTGTGGAGGGTGGCAAGAAGTCCTGGAAGGCATTCTGGGGAGGGAAGCCTGGGCTGGAATTCACAGGGTCTCTGACTGGATCTTTTGGGGGTCTTGGGATTTCTGGAAGTCCCTACATTTCCGAGACTGACTGGATTTCGCGGGGGGGCGGGGGGGGGGGGGGGGGGGGGGGGGGGGTTGTGACAGAACTTCTGATAGGGTCTTGGGAGGGAATGTGCAGGATTTCACAAGTCTGCCCGAATTTCTAGAAGATTCTGACAGGATTTCAGGGGTCACCAGCAAGATTTCCTAGGGGGTTCCTTTATAGCATTCCAGGGGGGTTGGTCAGGCTTTCAAGAGCCCTTTTAACAGAATTCGGAAGGTGCTGGTGTTGGGGAGTCTCTCCTACGCCTTGGGGTAACCTCGCCGGGATTTCCGGACGGACTATGACAGGGCTACTCTGGGTAACTTTGCTGCACGCAGGGCGTACCTGGAGTCGTGTCCCCGTCTCGGGACACGGCTGAGGGCCACGAACGAGGAACGGCAGTTGCGCGTGGAGGGGGAGAAGTGCGCGTGCGGCTTTCCCGCCAGAAACGCAAAGGGACGGTGCAGTTCCGAGAAGGCGCGGCGTGTAAGCCCCGCCCCTCCTGGACTCCTCCCAAGACGCAGGCGCACATCGCGGGCGGGCGCCGGCTGCTCTTGTCAGTTACCTGTAACGCCGCGGGCGCGCATGCGTGAGGCCGTCCGGGCTCGGCCCCCGGCCCTGTGCAGGGGGTGCATGCGCGCCGCTGGGGCGCGCCGCTGCGGCGAGGTCTGTGGCCAGCGACAGGAAGGAGAGGCGGCGGTGTGGCTTGCGCTGCTGTGTCCCCTTCCGCCTTGAACGTCGGTGAAATAGGGCCGAGCGAGGGAGAGTTGGCCTGAGGGATTCCGTGTCCATCCCCCACTTCTTATCAGCTGACAAGCCGTGCCCTTTTTGTCCTGTATTCCGTGCCAGGTCTTCCGGCACCGTCACAATGATGTCTAGTCTCACCTTAACGCAGTCCATTCCTGGGACCTTTTATGACTCCAGTCACTCTGTATTAATAGGTCCCTGAAGGCTTCTTTCTCAAACCATTTCATTTATTTCTTTTCAAAGAGAGAGAGAGGCCATAAAAAAAAAAAAAGTTAGATTTTATGGGTAGACCGAAGAAGAGAGTTACCTCCAAAATTGACTCCCAATAAGAATATTTGTGACAAAAGATGCCCCATCCAAGGACTGGGTATGTGGTTCAGTGGTGGAGTGCTTGCCTACCACCGTGAAGCCCTGGCTTTGATTCCCAGTACTACACACACACACACACACACACACACACACACACACACACAAACACAGAGTCCCATCCACTCCATCCTTTGCTAGGTTAGACTCGGAACAGGAATCCTCTTGTTCATCCAACCGTCAGACCAGCTGTCTCTTCAGAAAACCCTTTCCCCGCTGTACTGTCCACTTATTCTGTTTTCGCGGTCCTCCTGACATGTTTCATCTATATTTGTGTATTATCTGTTATCCCAGGTCCTACTCCCCTAGTTCTGTTCTGTGCTTGAGGAGACTGGGAACCATAATAGGCCTGGCCTATTGTAGGTGCTCAAAAAGTTTTGTTGAATGAATGAATGAATGGAATCCATGTCTCTTAACTACTGGGCAGTGTAAAGTGACGATAAGGTAGAGGGCTTGAAGTCAGATATTCTTGGGTTTTTATTTTGGCTCCATCGATTCCTAGCTGTGACCTTGACACAGTGGTTTACCCTCTCTGAGTTTGAGTTTTCCTACCATAAATGGAGATCACGATGTCTTCTTAAGGTGCTAATCAAAGGCTTATAGAACGCCCTTGCTAATTTGTAGTTATTGTTTAAGTATCAGATGGTGCCTTGTTATAAGGCCTGGAAAGGAACCTGTTTGGGCAGGTGGTGTGTCCAGTGGTTAAAAAGGTGAGACATTAGCTGGGCGCGGTGGCACACACCGTAATCCCAGCGGCTCGGGAGGCTGAGGCAGGAGGACTGCGAGTTTAAAGCCAGCCTCAGCAAAAGCGAGGTGCTAAGCAACTCAGTGAGACCCTGTCTCTAAATAAAAAATACAAAATAGGGCTGGGGATGTGTTTCAATGGTCGAGTGCCCCTGAGTTCAATCCCTGGTCCCCTCCGCACCCCCCGCAAAAGGTGAGATGATGAATCAGGCAAACCTAGTGCTATTGCTTTTGTGACCTTGGCATATTACCTTTCTGAACCTCAGTTTCTCTAAATTGGGACAAATATTCACCCCATGAGGTCTTAAGAGAGTTCAATAAGAATATATGTCAAGTGATTTCTCAGCATAGGCTGCAAGTAGTGAACCCCTTTAGCTTTATTAATATTCTGTCTTTCAGTTTATTCCTTCAGTTTTTCTTGTCCTTTCCTTCCCTTTTGAGATCTGAATAATTTTGTAATATCTGAAAATATGTTTTTAGAATAGTTGTAACATACATAAAGTGACAAATCTTAGATTATGGCTCAATGAAATTTTTATAAAGTAATATATTAATGAAATACTACATGTGCACATGGACACACACACACACACACACACACACACAGAGTATTGTCCATAGCCCAGAAGCTTTCCTCAAACCTTCTCCTAATCATTACTTTTCAAAGGTAACAACTTTTGATTATGACTTATTTTGCTCAACATTGTGAACTCATCATGTAGCATAGTAGATTATTCTTTTTACTGTTGTATAATATTCCAAGGCATGGATATGCCATTATTTAACCATTTTACTCACAATGGTTGTTAGGTTGTTTCTGATTTTTGGCCATTATGAATACTATTGCCATGAGTTATTTATTTAGATCTTTTAAATTTATCTCAGGAATGTCTCATAGTTTTCTGTTTAGACTGAGCACATTTTTTGTTAATTTAATCCTAGGCATTTTATCTTTTATGCTAATGCAAGTTTTTAAAAAATTAGTAGTTCTTTTGTTCCTAAAGTTTAGGGACATAAGTTGATTTTTTTTGGTATGTTGATCTCATATACAACAATCTTGCTAAATTTACTTAATTCTAATAATTTATTTATAAATTCTTTTTGGATTTTCCATATATACAATCATGCCTCTTATGAAAATGACTATTTTCTCTCCTTTCTTCCACCCTCCCACCTCTCTCTCTCTTCTTCTGCCTTTCTTTCTCCCTCCCTCCCTCCCTTCCTTCCTTCCTTCCTTCCTTCCTTCCTTCCTTCCTTCCTTCTCCTTTTCAGTACTGGGTATTGCCCAGAGGCATTCTATCACTAAGCTACATGCTCAGTGCTTTATATGTATGTCTTTTACATTTTGATACAGGGTCTCTCTGAGTTGTCCAGATTGACCTTGAACTGGCAAACCTCCTGCCTTGGTCTCCTTAGTAGTTGGGATTATGGGCATGTGGCAGGTACCTGACTTGTATAATATTTTTGTTTATGTTTTCCGCTTTCTGATTGGATGATATTTTTGACAAGTAAATACGTTTGTATTGCTTCCTTAATTAGAACACTTAGATTGTTTCCCTCTGCAAGTAGAACAACATAAAAACTCAATGTCACCCAAAAGCTCCACATGATTTGCCCTCTTCTGCCCCATCTCTACTTTTATGATCTTTTCTCTCATTTTCTTCCACCAATAGCTGTGCTGTCAGTCCTGGTCTCCTTGCTTTTGCCCAAGCCAAACTATTTCCAATCTCAGGGCCTTTGTGTTTGCTGTTTCCTTTGCCTGAAAGTCTCTTCCTCCAGATTTCCCCCAGATAGAATTTGCCCCATTACCTTGTTTCAGTCTCTGCTCACATATCAGAGTGTCCTTCTTGACCATCCTTTCTGTAAGGACCTTGCCCTTGAATTTCCTTTTTGCCCCACACTGTATCATTCACAGCATCCATCCTTACCCATTGTATATTTAACGTCTGTCTCCTCTGCTAAGTCCACCAAAGCTGGACGTTGTTGTGTTTACAGCTTCATCTTCAGTGCCTAGAACAATGTTGGGAGTTCAAAAAATATTTGTTGAATAAACAAATGCTGGGCTGGGGTTGTGGCTCAGTGGTAGAGAGCTTGCCTGGCACGTGTGAGGCACTGGGTTCCGTCCTCAGCACCACATTAAAAAATAAAAAATCAAACAAAGGTATTGTGTCCATCTACAACTAAAAAATATTAAAAAATAAACACTATGTCATGAACACCTTTTCTAAAACTGCACGAATAAAACAACAACAGTGAAAAACCAGGATGACACGAGGAAATGCCAGCCCTGTAACCAAGATGTTGGGGCTCTCACTTGAAGCCACTGAGAGGAAGATGCTGAGATCAGTCTGCCAGGCAGTGATTTCACCATCCTGTGGGATTTTCTTGGAGTACTTGAAGATGGTCTAATGCCCAGTTATGCCTTTAAAGATCCTGAGCACTAAAAGGACTATGGTTGCCCTATTCCTGTGCCACTGCCACAAGAGAACATAGTAATGTAAGGTGGATAGTAGTGACTATTAAAGTCCTAAATGTAACTTTCTGGTTTTACCATAAAAGAAAGAGGGGGCTGAGGTTGTGCTCAGTGGCAGAGCCCTTGCCTAGTATGTGTGAGGTGCTGGTTTTGATCCTCAGCACCACATAAAAATAAATGAATAATGAAGGTATAAAAAATATAAAAAAAGAAAATGTAGGGAATTTGCTATGGTTTGAACATGTATCCCAAAATTCATGTGCTGGAAACTTAATCCCCAATGAACAGTGTTGAGGAGTGAAAACTTTCAGGGGTCATTACGTCATGCCCCACCCATGAATGGATTAAGGCAACTATCAGGAGTGGGTTCCTTATAAAAGCCGTGATGGAGGGGGGAGTGGAGCAGCCTCTTTTCCCAATTTCACACACACTCACTTCCGCTTCTGCCATGTTATGATGCAACACAAAGTCCCAGGCCAGATGCTGGTGCCAAGCTGTTGGTCCTCTCAATCTCCTGTGAGCCCAGTAAATTTCCTTTTTTAACACTCTTTTTTATAGGTGTGTTATAGTTGTACATGAGCGCAATAAACTTCTATTATTTTTTCATCCCCCAGTCTGTGGTATTCTGTTATATAGCAGAAAATGGACTAAGAAGAGAATATTAAGAATTTCTTTTAGAAATCTGAAAAAGATGAACCATAAGTAAAAAATTAATACTTTGATTACATCAGCATTAAGGATTTCTATTCCTCAAAGGATCCCATGGGGCAAAGTAATGGGAGAAGATATTGGTGATGCCTGTGATTGACAAGGAGTCAGTGAGAAAAAGAGAGCAACTCCAACCAAAAAACACTGCAAAAAATATATAGGCAATTTACAGAAGAGAAAATTCAAAAGATAAATAAATATGTGATAAAGAGCTCAAGAGCTTAGTAACCAGAGAAATTCTAGTTAAAGGAACAGGAAACCACCCTTATTAGGTTGACATACATCAACAAGCTCAATAATGCTATATCATTTAGGGTTCAATCAGAGAAGCTGAACAATGAATTAATCTTAACAGCTTTATGGAGTTATAACCCACACACCACACGTCACCCAATTAACGTGTATAATTAAATGGTTTTCAGGTCTTCACAGTTTTATGACCAGCACTGCAATTAATTTTAGAACATTTCATCACTCCAAAATGGTCCCTTGGTCATTATTATTTTTTTGGTATCAGGGATTGAACCCAGGAGCCCTTAATCACTGAGCCACATTCCCAGACCTTTTTTTATATTTTATTTTATTATTTTTTAAAAATATTTTTTAGATGTTGATAGACCTTTATTTTATTCTTTTATTTATACGTGGTGCTGAGAATCAAACCAGGTGCCTCATGCATGCTAGGCAAGTGCTTTAACCACTGAGTCACAACCCCAGCCCTATATTTTATTTTGAGACAGGGTCTCACCAAGTTGCTGAGGCTGGCTTTGAACTCAATTCTCCTGCTTCAGCCTCCTGAGCAGCTGGGATTACAAGCATGTGCCACTATACCTGGCCCTTGGTCATTATTCTCACCTCAATCCTCTTTTCTCACAAACCCTAGGGTTATCTACTTTGTCTCTGTAGATTTGCCTACTTTGGATATTTCATATAAGTAGGATTGTCCAATATGTGTGAGTGGCTTCTCTTACACCATTTTCAAGGTGGTCTAATGAATTTCTTATGTGGATTAGACACGGTATAATTATGGGAGTTGGTTGAGTATGTCTATGTAAATATTGTCCTTGTGTCTAGTGCTGGGCGGGCAGTGAGGAGAAGTAAGTCATGAAGTTGGGGAGCTCATGGACAGTCTAGGACACCTAGGACGAGCCGGAACCTGTCATGATGAATCAACACCCATGCCAGTCTCTCACTGCCTACAAGCTCTCCACTTTAACAATGTAGATGCCCCATAGACAAGCTGGGGCTGGGGCTGGGGCTCAGTGGCAGAGCACCTGCCTGGCACGTGAGGCACTGGGTTTGATCCTTAGCATCATGTAAAAATAAACATTAAATAAAGGCATGCTGTCTGTCTACAACTACAACAAAATAAAAAATAAGAAAAAAGCTAGAATACTTTGCCATGGAGCTATACCCCCGCAAAAACTAGGATTTCGAGGAGTCAGAAAAATTGTGGGGTCAGGACCTTCTACCTCATCAAGGTAGGTGAATGCAAACCCTACAACCCAGTAAAGTGTTATCACTGAGAGGGTGGAGAAGTCAAATGTGGCAAAGATCAGCCACAGAATCTCATGCAGCCATGGATTGGATGGATATTGTGTCAAAGCTCTGTAAGTGATTTTTTTTTTTTTTTTGTACCAGGGATTGAACCCAGAGGCACTTAACCACTGAACCACATCCTCAGCCCTGATTTTTTTTTTTTAATAATGCTAGAAATTGAATCCAGAGTCTCATGCATGCTAGGCAAACTCCACTGAGGCATATTCCCAGCCCTGTGGATAAATCTTGAAGATGGTGCTGGGGGGGAAAAAAAAGGCCCAACAAATGAGATATGTAATACTACTGATGTAAGTTAAATATAAACAGATAAGGAACAAACTTCAAGAGTATTTACTGTTGTGAATTTCATTGTGGCCCCCATAAAATTCATATGTTAAAAACCCTAACCTCAGAATGTGACTGTATTTAGAACCTTAGAAAGAAGGTTTTTAAAGAGGTAATTAAAATGAGTTTCCTAGGGTGGACCCTAATACAATCTAATTGATGTCCCTCTTTGAAGTGCAAATTTGGACACAGGCATGTATGCACACATAAAAGAGATCACGAGAGGACGAAGCTAGAACAGTCATCTGTAAGCCAAGTAGAGAGGCCCCAGGAGCAACCAAATCTTGATCTTGGTCCTCTAGGTCCCAACAGAATATAAATATCTGTTGTTTAGGCCACCCAGTCCACGGGTTTGCTATGGCAGCCCTAGCAAACAAATACACTTACCAAAGACACACATTAACATAACAGGTATTAGCCAGGCGCAGTGGCGCACGCCTGTAATCCCAGCACTTGGGAGGCTGAGGCAGGAGGATTTCGAGTTCAAAGCCAGCCTCAGCAACTAAGCGAGGCCCTAAGCAACTCATTGAGACCCTGTCTCTAAATAAAATACAAAATAGGGCTGGGGATGTGGCTCAGTGGTCGAGTGTCCCTGGGTTCAATCCCTAGTGCCAAATAAATAAATAAATAAATAACAGGTATTTATTGATGGCAGAGAGGTGACATGTCTCATCAAGTTCTGATGTTCCCCATGAACCATATTGATAGGTTTTTTGGAATTACCAAAAATATAATTTTTTTCAAAAAAAAGTTCCCTTTTATTTATACCTGTGCATTCCTGAGTATGCACATCTGTCTCTGGAGTGATTCAACCCTAAAACTGGGCTTCAAGACAGAGACTATATGCTGTGTCTGAGTCCCCTGTGGGACTCAGCACTGGGGAGACCCAGATCTGCCTTCTTCATGGTGGGTCATGAGGGGGTCTCAGAGGGTATAGCCTTCTGGGGAAGTACAACGTGGGCAAGCCTCCAGGCACAGGGTCTGATGGCTGTCAGGTTTGACTGAGGCATCAGGCATAGCAGAGTTGGGATCTGAGTTAGGTATTATATTAGTCCATTTTCCATGGCTCCAACAAAATACCCAAGTCTGGGTACTTAATAAAGAAAAATTTGTTTCACTCATAGTTTTGGAGGCTAAAAGTCCAACTTGCATGGTTCTGGTTCTGGTAAGGGCCCCTATCACTTCATCACATCATGGCCAGAATGCATTTGAAAGGGAGACATCACATGGTAAGACAGGAAACCAGAGAGTAAAAAGAGGCCAGGCTCACTCTTTCACATCAACTCAGTCTTGCAGAACTAGAAGTGTCCATGAGAACTACTTAATTTTTTCCATGGGCAGTGGCCCCAACCACACAATCATCTTCCATTAGGCCCCATCACCTCTTTTTTTTTGGGGGGGGGGTTGCTGGGGATTGAACCCAGGGCCCATGTGCTTGTGAGGCAAACACTTTACCAACTGAGCTATATCCCCACCCCTGAACAGGTTGTCTTTTTCCATCTTTCTTTCTTTCTTTCTTTCTTTCTTTCTTTCTTTCTTTCTTTCTTTCTTTCCTTCCTTCCTTCCTTCCTTCCTTCCTTCCTTCCTTCCTTCCCCTGGGGATTGAACTCAGGACCTTGTGCTTGCAAGGCAAGCATTCTACCAATGGACCCACCACCTCTTTATACAGCTACACTGGGAACCAATGTGAACCCTTTTTTTTTAAAATATATTTTTTAGTTGTTGATAGACCTTTATTTTCTTTATTTATTTATATGCAGTACTGAGAATCGAACCCAGTGCCTCACACATGCTAGGCAAGTGCTCTACCAATGAGCCATAACCCCAGCCTCTCAATGTGAACTCTTGGGGGACAAATGATATCCAAACCATAGCCATCAGGGAGGCCAGACAGAGTGACACAGAGAAACAAGAAGTCAGAGATGGAGGTGGTATGTAAATTGAAAATTAGGGAATGAGAAGAAAGAGATGAGTGATAGCACAGTTAGCACCTGAGGTAGGAGAATAATGGTCCTAAAAGGTGACTGCCGTCTAAGTCCTGGAACCTGGGAATATGCTGTCCAGGTCCAATTCCAAGAGCCCTGAAAACAGAGAACTGTCTCCTGCTGGAAGAGGAAGAGAAGGCATACTAGAGATGGAGTAGGAGGGGAAGTGAGAGGGATTCCAAATGTGAGTTTGGATTGCTGGCTCTGAGATATTGGCAAATCTGACAGAACTGAAGAGAGGCTTCTCAGTTAAGGGTGGATGACACCCAGCTGCCAGTGAAGACATAGAGGCCTCAGTCCCAGAAGCCCAAGTGTGGACAGCAGGCTGTGCCCTGCTCTGAGTTATTCCATGGCATATAAAATAGTAGTTTTTAGGCTGGGCGTGGTGACACACGCCTGTAATCCTAGCGGCTTGGGAGGCTGAGGCAGGAGGATTTTGAGCTCAAAGTCAGCCTCAGCAACTTAGCAAGGCCCTAAGACAGTGAGACCCTGTCTCTAAATAAAAAGAAAAAGAAGCCTGGGAACGTGGCTCAGTGGTTAAGCAGCCCTGGGTTCAATCCCTAGTACCAAAAAACAAAATAAAACAAAAAACCAATAGTTTTCAGGCCATGCCTAACCCAAAGTTGCTTCATTTTATAAAGCAGTAATTTGCCATGAGTTAGTCTACTTTGAATAATTCCACAAGTGCCAAGGTAGCCTGACTCTACATCTTATTTATGCATGTAAACAAATATTGATAACTTGTGTCAACTTATCAAATTAAAGCAGGAATACATACAGAAAAACCAAACACAGCAGCTTGTCAAATGTTAATCAAATGTAACCCCCCTCACCTAAGATCCATAAAACAAGGTATACCCCAAGAATGGACATAGTGGCACACTAACCCCATCACCTTGTCACTCGTCTTGAGCCTTGCTGGGGAAAACTGCCACATTGGTGAACCTCTAACTCTCTGACCCTGGGTTTCAGCTCAGAGAGATTTATCCTACTGGTGACAATAATGCATGACTGCTCACTTCAAGCTGACACTTTAGGCTGACATTTTAGTAACTGCCATCCATTTGGACGCTTGCCTTGACATATCTGCAGAATTGTTAGGTTAAAACCCTTATCTGAACACCTACAGTAACTCCATTTGTATTTAGGGTCTTTGCTCTGGATACAGCATCCTGTAACCCTGTGGCTGCTTTGATCCTTCCTTAGTCTTCTGTAACCTACAGCATTATGTGAAGTATGATGTGTGACTTTAGTGTTACAGATATTAGAAATTGAGCTTGGAATGGAATAAAAGAATACATAATTGCCTCAGTCATGACACCAAGGGAACCATGAGTATTTTTGGTGAAAGCTGATGTAGTCTGTTAATTTCTTCCATAAATTCTGACACAGTGGAAAGACACAAACGTGTTTGGTCTGTATTAACGGTGAATCTCATTCACGACATCAATGAACTAGATTCTGCCAAAAACCTGAGTGGGAAGCAACTTCTTCCCAGAGCTCCACTAAAGGTTCCAGCTGGGGCTGGGGTTGTGTTTCAGTGGTAGAGTGCTTGCCTCAGGCAAATGTCGGGCACTGGGTTCGATCCTCAGCGCCACGTAAATGAAAGGTATTGTGTCCATCTACAACTAAAAATTAAAAAAAAAAAAAGGGCCCAGCTGGCTGATGCCTTGATTTTGGCCTTTTGAAACTCAGACCTGAGGGCTAGCTGAGCCATCCTGGATTCCTACCTATTGATCTATGAGTAGACATTTGGGTAGCATTGGGTCACCGAGTTGGTCATTTGTTATGGCATCCAGAAGAAACTAATTCAGGGACTAAGTGGACAGACAGAACTGGAGTGACAGGGGCTGGAAGGGCAGACCAGGCTGGAGGTGACAAGCTTGGGAACTGAGCAGATGAATGGGGCTGCAGGGGATGGAGTGGCTCCAACAGGAGACAGTATCTGAATGAGAAAATCGAGACTGGAGACTTAGGTGAGAGCTAGAACAGCTGCACCTCATGCTCAGGGTTCAGACTGGAGAAGACTATTGAGATCTGGTTGACCAAGGCTTGGGGACAGATCTCCAAAGGAGACAGTGCTGTGTGATGTAAGAAAAACTTTATTTCCATTTGGTGTTGGGCTCCTGGTCCCCACCCTTATAGTTGCTGGGGGGGCCTGAGGATGTACAGGAAGTGGGTTTTGCGGGCAGGCAGCTTAGAGTGGGAGGAGCCCTGGGTCCCATCTTCCAGGGCATCCTCATGGGTCCCCTCTCGGAGCCCATCCCGGATGGCTTGCAGGCGGTGCCGCTTCTCACTGAGCCAGTGACCACCCTCCTGGGCATCCTGGTGGGCCCTCCTCCGTGGCAGCTTCATGATCCAGAAGGATACCCGGGGATGGGGTTCTGGGTGGAAGCTGTCCATGAGTTTCTGTAGGGGCACCAGAGCTTCCTTCTCTTCCATCTTGGGTACCTGGAGAAGAACAAGGAAACCCTCTTACACTACAAACAGTACACCCAGGGTGCTCATTCCCTGTGGAGTTGTCCAACAATGTTATCATGGCAGCTGATAGGGTGCTTTGGAGTTTGAAAAGCTCTTTGAGGTTTACTATACATAGTAAAGTAAACCTCTTTGAGGTTTACTATGGGACTAAAAATGTATTTTGGGAGGGTTTCAAAAGTATAACAGAGTGCTTTAGGGTTTATAATGCTTTTTGGGATTACAAAGCACTTTAGGAGGTTTTGAAGGCAGTTTGAAGTGGACAAAGCACTTTGGGATTAAAAGCTTTTGGGCTTACTAAAGAAGCATGACCATAAATGCAACATGTCATCCTTGATTGAATCCTGGATCAAAAATGAAACCACATTTCAAGGACAGCTTTGAGTCAAGTGGCAAATGGGAACATGGACTGATTTGTCTATTGGTCTTTGCTACTCAAGTGTGTGGGCTACTGTTGTGAGGCATGCGAATTAATGAGTCCCACCCCACCTAGGCCTACCCAAGCAGCCCCGGGTCCGAGTCTGTAACAAGATGAGGTTGAAGAAGCCCTGTATTTGGTGAGAATAGATGGCTATTCTCACCAAATTCACACATATATTTTTTGGGGGGAATACTGGGAATTTAACTCAGGGGCTGTATCTCCAGCCCTTTTTAAATTTTGAGACTGGGTTTCACTAAGTTGCTTGGGAACCTCTTTAAGTTGCTAAAACTGGCCTTGAACTTACCATCCTTCTGTCTTGGCCTCCCCAGTTGCTGGGACTACAGGCATGCACCACTGTGCCTGGTTTCCCAAATGCATATTTTGAAATCCTAACCTTCAGTACCTCAGAATGTGACATTATTTGTGAATAGGGTCATTGCAGATTTAATTAGGATGAGGTCTTAGGATGAATGACTGGTATTCTCTTGCATCCAGTGGGAGGATGCCAGGCAAGAGATTGGGGCAAGGCATCTATAAGCCAAGGGACACCAAAGACTGCTAGTGAAACACCAGAAGCCATGGTTGAGTCATGGAACTGATTCTCCACTCAGCCCTCAGGAGGAGCTGTCTCTGCTAATACCTTGATCTTGAATACTCAGCCTCCAGAACTTTGAGACAAGAAATTTCTGCTACCTAGTTTGTAGTACTTATGGCAGCCCTATCAAAAATAACAACCTTAAATTTGGAGGGTATAAAAATGGTATTTAGGTCATGAAGGAGAATATATTATTCTTAGGAGATTTGTGGAATTATTCCACAAAGGTGGAATATCCAGATGTCAGCAATTTACTATCATATGGTATCAAATGTTAACAAGTAATGAATCTGCTCCAAGCATTCTCAACCCAAGTCTGGAAACATTTGTTGTCACAACTGGAGGGGATGGGAGTGCTAGTTCCTTCCAGTGGGAGGCCAGGGATGCTGCCAAACATTGTATGGTGCCCCGGTCAGCTCCCCACAGTAAAGGATTGTCCTGCCCCAAATGCCAATGATGCTGAGGCTGAGAAACTGGCCTATGGAAAAGGGAATACAGGCATAATGACTATACTATTAAAAAATATTTTTTGTAGGTTTGAACTTTTTTTGTTGCTATTGGTATATCTATCACCTCAAAACATTGATCATTTCTTTGTGTTGGGGACATTCAAAAATCCCTCTGCTGGCTCTTTTGCAATGTACAATTGTTAGAGTTTGAAATTTTTAAAACAAACAAACGGTGTGCAGGAATGTGGGAACCACATGGATATGCCAAGCACTCTGAGATTCTTAAAACTTTTAGGTAAATATACTGATGATTGCAAAGCACTTTGAGATTAGAATCACATGGAGAGGTTTATAAAGGTGAAGTACACCAAGTATTTGGAGTTCATAAAGCACAGTGGAATTAAAAAACACATTTTGCAATTTACAAGGGAGAGGTTGACCAAGTATGTTGAGATAGATTAAAAAATACTCTGAGGTTTGCAGAACACTTACTGAATAAAAACACATTTTGAGGTTTACAGGGGCGAAGCTTACCAAGCTCTTGCAATCAAAGCAGTCCTTGATTTTTTTTTCTTTTCCAGTGCTATTCCACATAGCAATATGCTAACCTTCTCTGTCTTCTATGACTCTTTTTTTTTTTTTTTTGGAACTGGGGATTGAACTCAGGGGCACTCGGCCACTGAGCCACATCCCCAGCCCTATTTTGTATTTGATTTAGAGACAGGGTCTCACTGAGTTGCTTAGGGCCTCGCTAAGTTGCTGAGGCTGGCGGCTTTGAACTTGCAATCCTCCTGCCTCAGCCTCCCAAGCCACTGGGATTACAGGTGTACGCCACCACACCCGGCTAGACCTTTTTATTTTTTAATTTTGTTTTGAGACAGGGTCTAAGTTGCCTGGGCTGACCTCCTGCCTCAGTCTGGCGTGTGCCAGCAGATCCTATTTGGCTTCCTTTTAAAATACTTGGAGCTCACAAAACCCTCTGGAGTTTACTAAATAGTTGGGGGTGTATTGTGAAGTAGTAAACCTTATTTCTGAGTAGGTCTGTCCCTTTTGGCAGATGACAAAGCTAAGGCCTAGAAAGAGAAAATTTCACCAAGAGAGAGGAGGAGGAGGAACTCCTCTTCCTAAATGACAGAAAGTGTTGGGGACTGGATGCTTTAGGGACAGGGCATGTCCTAACCTTCCAGTCACCTTCCAGGCTCCCCTCCGGTTCAATGGATGCTACCACCTTCTCAGAGATGAGCACCTCTCCTGTCTTATTGTCAGTTACCTGTGAGAGGATGGGTTAAGAGGGTGAGAGCAAACCCACTTTTCTCCTCTGCCCTCCCCCCAGGTACTGCAGGTACTGCAGCAGGAGGATGGTGGAGAGATGCCAGGGACTTTCCTGCATACACACCTTATCTATCTGGAGGTGACTAGAGAGGGTGCTATTCCCTAGGTGACGCTCCTGATTCTCCTCTTGGTGGAAGTTCCTGGGGAGGCCCCGGAAGTCCATGGGTGCAGAGAAGAAGCTGTCCAGACCCCGTAGCAGGTCATCCTAAAGTCAGAGGGGTAACCAGTAAGTTGTTGGACCTCACATCTCTCCAGTGCAGCCCTGCCAGGATGCCCTCAAGGTCTTTCCCAGTCCCTCCCATCTCCTCCCCTCTCCGTCCTCTGATCTTTAGGACCTGACCTTTCATTCCCAAGCCTCATTTGTTGGGTCTCTACTCTGTTCCATTGCTTTACCATTCCTGACTGTCACCTGTCAGGTTGTTTCTCTGTCCCTGCCCCCTCTCCTTCTTTTTCTCCTTTTCTTTTTCTCTCTTCAGGCTCATCTTCCATTCTCCTTGTCTGTTACTTTCCCTCTTGTTTTATTTTTTGTTGCCCTCATTGTCCTTTTGACTCCTCTTCCTGCCTGATCCCATCCTTGGCCCGGACCTGTCTCTCACTTAGTCTCCCTGAAACCTTTCTCTAACTTCCAAGCAACCCTTGACATCACTTGCTTTCTGGAAAAGTCGACCGAAGCCTTGGAGTAGGCTCTGGAGGCCTAGAAAACCCGAGGATATCTCCTGGGGGTCAGTATCGCGGATAGGGGCCGCAGAGGAAGATGGCACCAGGGCGAACGGGAGCAGCAACAGCAGGATCAGCGGATGCCACATTGCGGGATGGGAGAGGAGGCTGTAGCAAGGGAAGGAGAACGTCCCGGCAGTGGCCACTCACCACCCGCCCAAGACACCTCTTTCCTGCCCCTTGCCCAGGCTCCGTCCCCTGTCTAGACAACTCTGCACACCACGCCGGTTAACCCTTACTCCCCTTTTCTTATATTCCTACCCCTTCCGTCCCACCTAGTCATCCCTCCTTCCAGACCCATGTCTTTTGGGTTCTGCTTCATACACGGTTCTCATTCCTCACCTTTGCCCACGCCCAGCCCCTTCTGGGCCCCGTCCTTATGCTAGACCACAGTCCGGTCGCCGGACTCCAGGACCACTCCGGTCACCGGACCACTCCGGGCCACGGACTGTTAAAATCCAAACAGTTCTGGTCTCGAGCCAACGCTCCAGAGCGTTGGCTGTGCTCCGCGAGGCGTAGCCACCCTCTATTATCTGACCACGCCCCCACCTGCTGACATCACCCAAGAGCTCAGGTCTTTACTCTAGGGTCACGCCCCTGAGGACAGAGCCACGCCTACATTCCTCGTTAACCACACCCCTTAACCCGGAGCCGCGCTCATTCCCTGGCCTCGCCCCTATCATAGGACCACGCCCCTATCGGTCGACCTCCGCCCGGCCAGAGTTCTCTGATTCTGGCCCGCCTATCCGAGACCCGCACCAATCGCAGATGGCCACGCCCCGTAACTTAGAGCCCCTCCCCTGCACCTGGGCCCCGCCTCTGTGCCGCTGATCTGGCTCCCGCGCTCAGTTTCATTCTCAGGTTCCTTGTGCTCTGGAAACTCCAGAGTCCGAGTAGTTCTTCTAGTTCCCTCATTCTTCAGTTTGATATCTATCTCTGAGCCTTTCTACGTGCCCATTCTTTTTTTCCTTCTTCGGTTCTACTTTAAAAAGCTCCGTTTTCTTCGGAAACTCAGTCCTATACTTCATCGTCCAAGGAACCCCAGATTCGGACTCCCTTCTCCTTCAGGACCCCAAGGTCTGGACGCCAGTCCCCTTTAGTCTTGTGAGTTAGAACACTGAACCCTTCATCTTTAAGGGATCAGGAGTCAGGGACCTTACCCCTCTTCCGTTGGACTCCAAGGCTTTCTTCGGTCCTGGGACAACTGCCATCGTCCACCACTAGAGCATGGGGATGGGGGAGTGTGACCCTCTGTCGACCTCCAATAAATTCCGAGGGTCTTGCCCACGACTCTTAACTCTGGTAAGGTCACAAGGAAGCTGTGTTGTCATAGGAAATCAATTAAAATCCATCCCAGTACACTAATCTTCAAAAATAAAGTTGGGGATAACAGTAAGATTCTTTGTGTTCACATCACTTCTACATCTCCGACACACAAATACACTGGAGGGTAACCCAGGACTCGACCTCTCCTCGACCACATCCACAGGTCCAGGTTCCCGTTTCTACTCCCTCAGACCCAGTGTCCAGATGCCAGCCCTTCTTCTCTCAGACCTAGTAGTCAAGGCCCCTGCCCCCTTCTTCAGACGCAGGTTTCTCGGCTCCCAATCTTCCCCCTCACACCCAGGAGTACGAATTTCCAATCACTCTCCTCTCCTAGGGCCCAAGCATTCGAATCCTTAGTTCCTCCCAGCTTCCAGATAGACCCCATCTCTCCCGGAGCAGAAATCCTTCCCCAAACTGTCACAGTCAGATTCCCTTCCCGCAGTCGGCCTCCCGGGCCCGCCCCCCCTCAGGTCCCTCCCACTTTTCCCAAACAAAGCTCCCGGCAACTTTCTCCCTCGCAGAGCCCCGCCCTCCCGCGGCTCCCCAGCCCCAGGCCGGGAGGTAGGAAGGCGCCGGCGGGAGTCGGGATCCTGCTTTGGGGTGTGTGAGTTGGGGTGGGAAGTTACGCGTGATGAAGTGAGGCGTGTGTTTGTGGGACCCTCTCGCAACTGCTTGCCGCCTTCTTTTTGCCTGGGGGCCGGAGTTTGCGCTCGTGACCGAGCCCAAGTGTGGAATTGGAACTTTAGCGGGAGTTAGGGTGTTGATGACGGGTCTGAATCTGGGAGTGTGGGCGCGGGAGTGGCTGAGAGCTGTGGACCCAGGCACTGGTGCGCGGTGCGTGAGTGTGAGCGGTGTCCCTTTGCAGGAGAAAGACCCCTTGTGTATTTCTGACCGAACTGGTGAGCTCGTGTGACTTATGGGCGTCTGATCTCCTTTACCAAAAGGAAGGGTCCCCAGGGTGGCAGAGGAATTACTATCGGGTGTCCTGGATGTTCTTTCTTGTCTTTTCGGAGATTTGGGGACTAGAGCGGTAAATTAGGAGGTATCTTTCTTACCCTGCTCCTCCGTCCCTTTGTCTGGCCACATGGGGGAGGGCTGGTTTGGGATTTTGGCCTACGGGGGTCCTGATTGTTGCAGCGCCACCGGACTCGGCCTGGGGTCTTTGTCTGCCTCCGCCCAGGGTCCAGGGTCCGAAGGAGGAGGGGGATGGGAATCTGGACTCTGAGGTCCTGGGAAAGCCGTGGAAGACATGGAGCCTCCAAGGAGGCGGGATCGGGCTGTATTGGAAAAAGTTTTCCCTGTTCCCGGCCTCCGGAAAGTCACTGGGAACTTGGGTTGGATCTGAGCCCACGGTGCTGGGGGAGGGGAGGAGGCGGGGCCGAGGGCCGGAGGGGAGGCGCCCTCGCTGGCCAGCCCCTCCCCGATGGGGGTTGTGGGAAGCTGGGGGAGGGGACGCCTGGGCCCTTTGTTCTGGCACTCCAGATGGCCGGGCGGCCTGTCCCCCAGGCTGTGGTTCTGTGGGTGCCCCTGGCTCCCAGCCTGTGGTTCTGTGGGCTTCCCCGTCCCCCAACCTGTGGTTCTGTGGCTCTTTCCTGGTCTCCGTATCAGTTTCGGCCGAGTCTCTGTTCCTGTCCCATTTTATCTCTCTGTCTCTCTTGGGCCTCCACCTCTTCCTCTCTCTGGATGTCAGTCCTCTTAACTCTGGATCTTGTGTCCCATTCGCTCTGGGTCTCTGTCCCCTCTCTCTGGGTCTAAGCACAACCCGTGTTGGGCCGACGCCCCTCCCCCTTCTTTTAGCAGCTGCCGCTGGCATCCTAGCACCTGTTCTTGGATTGGGACTGAAAGGTTTCACTCACATTCTCTCTCCCGACAAGTAACACAGCTTCTCTCTTTAAAACCAGTAATCCACACCCAGAGTTTCAACCCTCATGGCCCTCACGGCCATTACTCTGGGGTATTTAGAAACTTCATCATAATGCAAGTTCCTCTGGAAACTCAGGGGAGAACAGCTCCCCTAAGCTACCCCAGAAATCCATCCCCTTTCTCCTCTAGGATCCAGGAGTCCCAGCTCCAACTCTTTCCCTCAGACCCAGGAGTCCAGGCCCAGCCCCACTTCCTCAGACCCAGGGGTCCAGGCCCAGCCTCCTTCCTCAGACCCAGGGGTCCAGGCCTAGCCCTCCTCCCTCAGACCCAGGGCTCTAGGCCCAGCCTCCTCCCTCAGACCCAGGGGTCCAGGCCCAGCCTCCTCCCTCAGATCCAGGAGTCCAGGCCCAGCCTCCTCCCTCAGACCCAGGGGTCCAGGCCTAACCCTCCTCCCTCAGACTCAGGGGTCTAGGCCCAGCCTCCTCCCTCAGACCCAGGGGTCCAGGTCCAGTCTCCTTCCTCAGACTCAGGGGTCTGACTCCCAGCCCTTACAGCTGCACACCCCTTGGGGTGGGAGGAAGCTACTGAGTTCTGTGTTCTTCCAGGCCCAGATGGGGGAACCCCGGGCTGGGGCCCCCCTGGACGATGGCAGCGGCTGGACAGGCAGTGAGGAAGGCAGTGAAGAGGGCACCGGCGGCAGCGAGGGGGCTGGGGGAGACGGGGGCCCAGATGCAGAGGGTGTCTGGAGCCCAGACATTGAGCAGAGCTTCCAGGAGGCCCTGGCCATCTACCCGCCATGTGGCCGCCGGAAAATCATTCTGTCTGATGAAGGCAAGATGTATGGTGAGTTCCCAGTGTCTGACCCCACTGAGTAATAGCAACAGTAACCAACATTCACAGTGCTCTAAGCATTGTCCCTGTAAACATGCATTGTTCCTCCCAGTGATTCTCAGTTAGGAACACAGATGACGAAGTGGGCCTGGGAAGGTTAAGTGGTTTGCCTAAGGTCAGAGCTAGTATGTGGCAGGGATGGGATTCGCTCCCGTGCAGTCTGGCCCCCACAGAAGTGAGACCAGCAGCCAAACCTGCTACAGCCCTTTGGGGACTCTTCCTGCTCTCTTCTTCCCTGGTATCCTTTCTGCCCAGAAGTTCTACTAATTGTCTAATTCTCTTTTATTTTGACTCTTCAGGTCGGAATGAACTGATTGCCCGCTATATCAAGCTGAGAACAGGCAAGACCCGGACTCGCAAACAGGTCTCAGGACTGATTTCTGGGCTTCTGTCTGAGGCCAGCTTATGCCCTTAGGGCCATCTTTGTATGGGCTAGTTTGGGCTCAAGGAGGCTCTGGGTCATGTGTTTTAGGTTGCCTCCTGGGCATGTCTGGGAGTCTGATCTAACTGTCCAATTGGCAGTAGTTTTCCTAGCAGTTGTGGTAGAAGCAGTTAGACCAAAAAAGTCAAGGAGGGAAGGATGCAGCCAGCACAGGAGCCTGGATTTGTGGGGTCTGGAAGGATAGTGGTGTTAGTGAGTTCTTGGGAGGAATAGCTTTGTGGGCACCACTGTGTTCAAATACTGCAGAAATGACCTACCTGTCATCCCTCATGTTCTAGCAGCTCTGTGGGGCACCTGAGGGAGGTAAGTGGGAGTGGACATGGAGATGGGTGGTTGTGACCTCAGTCTGCTTCTTTATCAATCCCTGCAGGTCTCTAGTCATATCCAGGTTTTGGCTCGAAGGAAATCGAGAGAAATTCAGTCCAAACTGAAGGTAAATGCCAAGGCAGACACCCTGAGGGGTGGACAGAGACCTGGGGGGAGGCAGAGACCCAGAGAGAGTGAAAGACTCAGAGGGACGGGGATGGAGACCCAGAAGGTTGGGGGTACTGAGACCCTGAGTAGTGAGGAGACTGAGCTTGGGACAGGAAAAAAGTGGGGGCTGTTGGCCTCTTCCCTCTGCTCTTGGCCTTTCCTGGGTTTCTCATTTCTTTCCCCGCTTGTGCTCCGAGGGCTCCCTCTTTGACTCCTTTGGTTCATCTCCCCATCTCTAGCCCCCATGTGGCCTGCCTGTTTTTTTGTGCTCAGAAAGCTTCATTTCCTGTTGGAGCTTTTCATATCTATTTTCCGTTGTTTTTTTTTTTTTTGTCTCTGAATTTTAATCTTCTGGATTTCCTATTTCTTCTTGGCCTGAGACCCTCATTTTCTATCCCTCTGGGCATGAGGTCTTTTCTGTCTCTTTTATACTTGGAGATAATCACTTCCTGTTCTTTTTTTTTTTTTTTGTACCAGGAAGCTTTCCCTTCCTTTCTCTCTGGGCCTAAAAACCTTTGCTTCCGGCCTTTTCTGTACTGCCCCTGTTCCCTCTCTGTTCTGCTTGGATTAGGAAACATTTACCTTCTATTCCGTGGGGATCTGTAATTCTCATTTCCTGTTGCCTGGGCATCTGGAAACCTCTATTTCCAGCTCTTTCTTGATTAGAAACCCTCATTAGGGTCTTTTATTCTGGGCGTAGAAACCCCTTCTCTAGGCTTGGCCGCCTCTGCTTCTTGATCCATATCTATCCATCACTCCCTGTAGCTCAGCTCAGAGTGGCAGGGCTTTGCAGGCTGGCAGGATAGAGGAGGTGGGGAGTTCGGGCTTCATTCCTAAGTCATGTTTTCTTTCCTCCTGTGGAACCTTCCCCACTTCTTGGGCAGGCCTTGAATGTGGTAAGTCCCCCTGCCCATCTTCCCACATATTCTTATCCCAGACAACTACCCCGTCCCTAAGGAGACCTGGAGGGGGAGAGGGTGCTAGGGAAAGGGGCTTAACCCTCCCCTGACCCTTTGCCTTGACTCCCTGGGTCTATATGTCCCATCCTTGCCCCACCCCATCATTGTCCCACCCTGTTGTTGACTTGTGTCCCCCCTTAATATGGACCTTCAACTTCCCCCCAGGACCAGGTTTCTAAGGACAAGGCTTTCCAGACGATGGCTACCATGTCCTCTGCCCAGCTCATCTCAGCACCTTCCCTACAGGCCAAACTGGGTCCTGCCGGTCCTCAGGTGGCCTGGGCTGGGAATTGTGGGGTTGGGCTGGAGGGGTGGGCTTGCATTGCCAACCGAGGATCACCTGACACCTGCCCCCCCCCTTCTTTGTCTTCTCTCTAGGCTACTGAGCTTTTCCAGTTTTGGTCAGGGGGCTCTGGCCCACCCTGGAATGTTCCAGAGTGAGTACTTTGTGTTCTGGCTTGGCATCTGACCCCCACCCTCCAAATTTCTCACCCCACCTTCCAGCTTCCAACTCTCTTTTGAACGCAAATTCTGGAGCTAGGCTATTTGGATATGAATCCTAGTCCTGCTCCTTATTGGTTATGGGCCTTTGAATAGGTGATTTCAATGCTCAGAACCTCAGTTTCTTCATCTCTAAAATGGGGGTAATAATAGTACTGTTCTCACAACATTGTTGGGATAAGTGAGTTTAACCTGTGTATAATGATTCCACTACCTGGCATAGCCACATAGGAAGTGCTCAGGACTGGGTCTGAGCTGCGATAGTGGGGAGGGGATGGGGCAGTGGTAGCCAGGAGGAGAAGGGATGCCATAGGCCCTGTCAGGCTGGGATGGAGGGAGGAGGCAAGGGTGGCTGGTGACTTGACTTGGTGGGGCTGTCTGGAGATGTGCAGCCTGCAAGAGGAGTGGGTCTGGGCCTGGAAGATATCCATGAGAAAACAGCTTCCCAGAGGGATTATCTGTGCCCCAAAGGCTCATGGGAAGGCATTTGTAAGTCCAGAGTGTTAGGAGGGTCTGTATGTCCAGAGGCTGCTGGGACCACTGAGGGGAGTCCCAGAGACTCAAGGAAAGACATTTTCCATCCCAGGGAGGCTGGGTATTGGAAGGGCAGTGTAGCCACAGGAAAGTATTGAGGGTATTGCCAGAGAAAGAGTAAGGTGACAGACTCTGGGGTATCCAGTTGGGGAGTGAAGCTATTTCACTGTGGTCAGAGGAGAGCAAGTCTCCAGGGGCTGAAGGAATCACATGTTTGCAGGGGAAACCATTGCAGGAGGGGCCATTCACCAGCATTGCACTGAGTGCTGGGCTCTCTGCTTTATGGAGTCGATATTCAAGTGTGTGTGGGGATGCTGAATGTTAATTAAATCACCACCTACGTAAACACGAAATTGAGGTGTGTGAAGTGCTGTGAAGACCATGGTAACTTCTAGGTTGGAGGAGAAAGTTCTGGGGATTTCTTGGAGATAACATTGAAGACTAAGTAGGGCTTAACTAGGTAAAGGATGGGGGTGGGAATATTTAAGGCTAAGAAAATAGTATGTGACAAGGCCCTGAGGTAGGAAAGTTCCAGGAAATGAGAGATGGCTGTATTAGGAAAATGACCAGTCAGGTATTTATTGAGCACCTATAAAGTGTCTGGTACTGTGTTCAGTTTTGAGACTAGGCAGTGAACAAGGGAGACAGAATCCTCATCTTCATGGAGCTTTATGTAGTTGGTGAGGGGAGGAGATAGACAGCAAACATGTAAAAATCAAGAATTAGAAAAGGAACAACTGAGAAATAAAACAGGGCACTTTTATTTTGTTTATCGGGGAGGCTCACACTTGCTAGGCAAGTGCTCTACCACTGAGCCACCCACCAGCCCCAAGAGCTCTATTTTAGACAGGGGTCAGGAAAGTCCTTTCTGAGAAGGTAGCATTAGAGTAATGACCCTGATGACAAAAAATTATGTCAACAAGCAGAGTATTGGAGTTTAGTTTTCAGAATTGATACTACAAGGACTGGGGCAGAGTCCCTGGGAGGTGGGGTCTGAAGGTTCCTGGAGGTCTTTTCTGATCCTGGTCTTTTGATTTGGTGTCTTGACTTCGCTCCTGACCTCTGACCCTCGTTTCCTCACCACCATCTCTCCTCGGCTACCTCTGGGCTTCTGGGGCTGTGTCTGAATCTAGGCCGTTAGCCACAGGTGGCTATTTACATTAAAACTAAATGATGTGAAAGTTCAGATCTTTGGGCGTGCTGACCACACTTCTGGTCGGGCACATATGGCCGGTGGCTACTGCCGCGTGTACTGCAGGGTGTACACATGGAACGTTTCCATCAAACGGAAAGTTCCACTGGACAGCACCTGACCTTTGGCCTGATGTCTGGTCATTTTCTTCCAACCCTCCCGACCCTCAGCCTCTCCTTTCTCTGAATCCCCATCTTCTGTGTCTTCTCCCCATCTCCTAAGACCTGATTTCTCTTCTCTTTCTGGCATTTTGTGAGAGGCACTGGGTTTGAGTCCAGCCTCCACTGCACCCTAGCTATGTGACTTTGAGTAGGTTGATTGATCCCTCTGTGCCTCAGTTTCCTCATTTGCAAAATGAGAAGAGCAGTAATTGCACCTATCTCATTGGCTGTGCGTCTTCAATGAGACCATGTGCATAGTGTGTTAGCACAGGATCTGCACCCCACCTCCCTGCACCTTCTCCACTGTGCTGACCCTGGCTTCCTTTGTCCCTCAGCGTGAAGCCATTCTCACAGACACCGTTCTCCTTGTCACTGACTCCCCCATCTACTGACCTCCCAGGTAAGAGCCCATTGTTTTCCTTTCCTTGTGTCCCCTCTCTACCTTTGACCTCAGGTCTCTCCTTCAACCTTCCATTAATCAGGGGACACATTCTTACTGAGGCAGGGTGTCTGGTGGGGGCAGAGTGTGTGTTTGGAAAGGTAAGTGGCAGAATTTGCAATGGCTAAGAACACAGCTTCTGTATATAAACATTCTGGGTTCATGTTCTGCCACATGCTAGTTCATGAGACATTGGGAAGTGTATTAGTCAAGATTCTTTCAGTTGAAAGAGAAAGAAACCCAAATTGAACTGAATGAAGAGGGGGAAAGAAGAACTTATTGGTTTCAATTAACTGATAGTCCAGAATTATGGCTTTAGGCATGGCTGGATCCAGGGGTTCTTAGGGTAGCACCAGGACCTACTTCTATCAGCTTTTCTCTGTGGTGTTCCATTTCCCAACTGACAGTCAAGATGTTTTTCAGAACACATGCTGATGTGACCCTGAACAGTCAACATTAACTGGTGAAAGAGCAAGTCCCTAGCTACCTCAGGTTCCACAGATTCATCAGTTAGGAATACCGATGGCTGCAAGTAATATAATATCCAAATTAATAGCCTTACATAGTAAAGGCTTTAGTGGTTCCATATAACACAACTCTGCAGGTGGGCTGCTTCTCTGTTTAGCAGTTCAACAGTATCAGGACTGGCATCTCTGTAGTTCCCTTGGCCTCTGTCTTATTGTGGCTAGATGGCTTCTCCAACTCCAGACATCACATTCTCAAGCAGGACTTGGCCAGGGCCAAAAACTTTCTCCTCCCAAAGTTCTGTCTTTTTTATTCAGGAAGAAACTCCTTCCCAGAAGCCCCCCAGCAGATTTCCCCTAACGTCTCATTGGCCAGGACTGTGTCACATGGCCACCTCTAGCTGCATGGGAGGCTGGGAAAGTGAGTATTTAGCTTTTTCAGCTTCTAAGTGGAGGCAGGCAAGAGAGCACCGTGCCTGATGTGGTCAGTAAATGTTAGCTGTTTTTATTGTTTGTTCTCTGTCTTTCTAGGGTACGAGCCTCCCCAAGCCCTCTCACCACTGCCTCCACCCGCCCCATCACCCCCAGCCTGGCAGGCTCGGGCTCTGGGCACTGCCCGCTTGCAGCTTGTGGAGTTCTCAGCCTTTGTGGAGCCACCCGATGCAGTTGACTCTGTGAGTGAAATTTTGGTATTGTCACTGGGGGATTTGGGAATGTGGAGGGTGACAGGGAGGGAAGACACAGAGCAGCACTTCCCTGAGTTGGTAGGTATCAGAATCACTTGGCGGGCTTGTAAAACTGACTGCTGGGCCCCACTGCAGAATTTCTGATCTAGATGGGAAGGGTGAGAATTTGCATTGCTAACCATCTCCCAGACAACGTTGAGGCAGCTGGTCCCAGGGACCATGTTTTGAGAACCACTAGCATAAAGGAACTGAACGGTCATGGGGTCACAGGTTGTGAAGGACAGAGGAACTCCCCAGGACATCATTCATTCACCAAACATATTTGAGTTCCTGCTGTTTGATAGGCTTTTCGATGTACATTAGGAACCTGGAGAAGCAGATCTTATTTCTGGGGGCTCAGATTTCTCCTGGGCTAGGACAGAGATGGATTCTGTGCTAGTCAGGGTGGGCCTGCTGTTAGAAGAAACAACTCCCAGTGCTCAGGGATTGAACACCATAGAAATCTTTCACTCATGTTTCAATGTAGGTGTTCAGCAGGAATCTTCCACATGGTGATTTGGGGATCCTGGCTCCTTCCATTTCATGGTTCTGCCATTTTCTAGGACTTCAGAATCAGCTACTGAATTCTCTGCATCTGGCCAGCAGATGGAGGAAGGGAGAGAGGCAAGATTATTCTGGAGATTTTTTGCCTCTGGCTTGGATGTGGCCATGATCAAGTCTGCTCACATCCCATTGGCTAGAACTTAGTCATGTGGGCAGAACTAACTGCAAAAGGGTCTGGGAAATGTAGTTTAGTGCTGTAGTTAGGCTTTGTGAATCCATACCGGTCTCTGCCATGCCACATAAGCACCAGTGGAATCATCAATCACAGTAAATGGCAATTCTGGTTAAACTTGAGTTGGACTAGGTTAAACACCTTTCTAAGCCACTTACAGGAAAAATTAAAGTCTGTTCAGTTGCCCACAAAGATCTGCACTGTCCTATTTCCTCTCTGCTGGTACCTTTTGCCTTCTCATCCTGGCTCAGTCTGCTCCAGCCCACCAGCCTACTTGCTCTTTCTTGAACAACCAGGCCCACTACTGCTTCAAAGGTTTTGCACCTGCTCTTCCTGCTGTCTGGAATTGCATACTCCAGATCACGTTGTGACTCATTGTCACCATTTCTTCAGGACAGTTACTTTCTCATAGGCTTTCCCAAACCACCTAATGGAAATATCAGGTGCCACCACTTTTGGCTTCTTTACTTTATTATGATGTCTTTTCACAGCATACATTACTCCTTGAAATTTACATTAACTGTAGGTTGATTTTTTTTTTTTTTTTTTTTTTAATTTTGATGTTGTTGGTACTGGGATTGAATTCAGGGACTCACTCACACATGGTAGGCAAGTGCTCTGCCGCTGAGCTACAGTCCCAACCCTGTAAGTTGATTTTTAAAGTTTTCTTTCTCTGCCAGTAGACTGTGAAATTCATGAGGCCAGGGACTTCGTCTTGTAGTCCCAGGACTCAGAATAATGTCTGCATACAGCAGGCTTCTCAATGCATGTCTGTTGAATAATGAGTATGTGCTGGCAATGAGGAAGCTCAAGTTTTTGTGGATATACAGAGGAGTAATTCTCCCTGGGGAGTCAATGCAGGCTTCTTGAGATGACCGTGTTTAAGGGTTACATGGAGGTTTGCCAGGGGCAGCAGTAGATGCTCTAGGGGTAGAGATGGGCAGAGCATGGAATTTCCAGGGAAATAAATAATAGAGTAGCAGGAGCTGGTGAGGCTGTGGATGGGTAGGCAGTGCTGGTTCTCAGCTGGCTTCCTCTTAAGGGCAATTGGGGAATCATGGAGAGGATGGGGGTGGAGAGATCCTCTGATTGTGATCAAAGGAGGCTTCTAGGAATAGGCAGATTTGCTTAACTTGGGTCTGGAAAGATGGACAGAAGATTTGTGTTGGAGGAGACGATGGAGAGGACCTTCAGGATATGGGAGAAATTTAAAAATCATGAGAATTGGGACAGATGGGTAGTCTTGGATATGGGCTATCCATCCATCCATCTGTCCATCCATCCACCTATCCATCCACTGAATGATCATGAGCACCTGTTCTGTACAGGGCTGGGGACACTGGGGGGCCATGGAAGGACTGTGCACAGGAGGGGCCAGGGTCTGCTCTAGAGAGCCCTGTGAGGAATGAGACAGAAAGGAGACATTGGGGACTGGGAAGTCAGAGAGGATGAGGCCTAAGCTGAGGCTGTGCAGTGCTGGGGGCCGAGGAACTGGGAGTGCTGGGCAGATGGTTGTGAACAGGGCCTGGGGTTCTGGCCTGGCACTAATGGATCATGTGGAGCAGCAGGCTGGACTGCAGGGATGGTGACAGTGTGGGATGGACTCTTGCAGTAAGGTCAGGAGTTCAGCCCACTCCCCTTCTCACCCACGGTTGGCCTTCCTCAGTACCAGAGGCACCTGTTTGTGCACATCAGTCAGCACTGTCCCAGTCCTGGAGCACCTCCACTGGAGAGTGTGGATGTCCGGCAGATCTACGACAAATTTCCTGAGAAAAAGGGTGGTCTGCGGGAGCTGTATGATCGAGGCCCTCCCCATGCCTTTTTCTTGGTCAAGTTCTGGGTAAGTTCTGGCTGCAAAACCAAAAGTGCTCAAAAACCATGTGACATCTCAGCTAAGGCCACTGACTATGGGAGAGTCTCAGGACTTCCCAGGACAGGCTGGGCCTTATGGGTCAGTCCTCAGGGTGTTGAGTATCAGCCCCTGTTGCAAGAAGGAACACTGAGGAGTCCAGCCCCTGGAGAGGGATGGAGGCACCTGAGCCTCCCCAGATCCTGTTAGACCCATCCCCAGTCATGGGACTAACATGGCTTGGGATTGGCTTGCCACTTTCAGGTGACTCCAGGCCCCCCTGATCACAGCCCTGTTGCTAAGGAACAGCCCCCTCCCTTAGCCCATGAGGTATGGTGTGGAGGTGTGATCTGGTCTTTACAGAGGGGACTGAGACTTTGCTAGATTCCACCAGACCCTGTTGCTAGAGAAAGTCTTGCCCTGAGGAAGTGATTAAAGGAGCTGGGGAGTGGCTTTGTAAAGTTCTGTATTTAACAATCATTTATTGAACATTTACTATACCTGATACCAGCTGCTATAGTCAGCCAGCCCTTGGTGTGTCGGGATTTCATATCCACAGATTCATCAAACTGTAGGTGGAAAATGTATTAGGCTTATGGTGGTTGTGTTTGTGCTAATGTGTACAGATTTTTTTTTCCTTGCCATTATTCCCTAAACAATACAGGATAACAACTAATTACATAGCATTTACATTGTATTAGGTGTTGTAAGTCACCCAGAAATGATTTAAAGTGTACAGGAGCGTGTGTGTAAGTTATATTAAGGACTTAAGTGTCTTCAGACCTTGAAATCTATGGGGAATCCTGGAACCAGTACCTCATGGAAACCAAGGGAAGACTATATAATTGTGACTAAGGATCCATTTTGGGTATTTTTTTTTTGTAGTGCTGGGGATTGAACCCAGGGCCTTGTGCTTGCTAGGCAAGCCCTCTACCAACTGAGCTATATCCCCAGCCCCCATCTTGGGTATTTTTTAGGCCTGTTTGGTTTGGTGTCTAGTACAATAACTGACACTACTTGAGCTCAACAAATGTTTTGCGAATGTTTAGGGGATATTAACTCCTGTGGTAACCAGGGTGGTGGAGGGATCTAGTCTCTCAGAAGGAAGCCTGGTTGGGGGCTTGAGCTGTACTGGTCTTGCTGGATATGATTGACCATGGTTTTAAACCTTTCTGGCTTGTGGCATGAAGGCCCGAGTGACCTGGGTATGAGCTCAGAGGTCTTGGGCGCTGTTAGAGCTGAAGACAGGCCCCACCAACTCCCAGGTCTGGAGAACCATCCCCTTATGAAGCCTCCTGGTAAGGCCTTGGGTATTGCCTGGCTTCACAGGGTCCTGTTGCCAGGTTGGAGGATGGAGTCAGGCTTCTGTGGAGAGTGACCTGGCAAGGTGTTAGCAACTAAAGTTAGGGAGAGGAGAGGTATCCTCTACCTCCCAAGGACATGACTCAGACTCGGGCTTCATTAGGCCCCTCCTGGTCTAATGACACTTGACCACCTGTCTGCACACTTGGCATCTGGGGTGATGGAGGGGGTCTCACCTCAGAGTATCAGTTGAAAGTGCTGGAGAGTGTTCTGGAGAGGAGTCCAGCCCTGTTGCTAGGGAGTAGTACTTACCTTAGCAACTGAGATAGTGAAGGGCTCTGAGGGAGGCCACTGGGCCTCAACCTGTTGCTAGGGGTAACTGCCTCCTTAGTTACCAACCAGGCCCTTGGAAGGGGCTGAGCTCTTAAGTTAGGGACTTCAAGGGGAAAAACATGAATTCCAGAGTTCCTTGGCTACTGGGGAGAGAGCGCCAGGGCCATTTTGAGGACCCAGACTTTTCCAACCCTGATGGAGTGGGTGGGTTTTCTCCAGAAACCAGCTCATGGAGATACGGGAACTTTGAGAGCTGAGGAAGATGAACAGCTGTAGGGGCAACAGGGGAAACCAGGTTCTGGGGCAGAGTTTATAGAGATTCCCCTCCTACTCACTTGTGCCTCCCCATCTCCCAGGCGGACCTGAACTGGGGCCCAAGTGGTGAGGAGGCAGGGGCTGGCAGCAGTGGTGGCAGCAGCGGTGGCTTCTATGGAGTGAGCAGCCAGTATGAGAGCCTGGAGCACATGACCCTCACCTGCTCCTCCAAGGTCTGCTCCTTTGGCAAGCAGGTGGTGGAGAAGGTGGAGGTGAGGCTGGAGGTGTGGGCTCTGGGCAGGCAAGTGCCCGCCATCTCCCCTCTGGGGGTGCCACACAGACCATAAGCCATGATGGCACAGGCATTGGCAGGGTGGGGGGTGGAGGGCAGTCCCAGCCTCTCTGGGGGTTTTAGTGTATGAGCTTGGAGCTAATACAGACTTCAGAAGTCACAGGGGTTGCTGGGGACTTGGGGGTTTCAAGTACAGTTTGTATGTGTCATGGGGGAAGGGTCTTTGGAGGTGTGGAGGTCCAATAAGGTTGTTGAAAGTTCAGAGAGTGTGGAGGGGTTTCTGGTTTGCCTGCTCAGACCCTAGGCTGGAAGACACTGAGTGTTCAGGGCCCAGTCTCTGGGCATGCATGGGTGGACTGCTGAAGGGGAGATGGCAGTGGGAGTCAGTGTGGCATCTGAGCGGCATGGTGGGCCCGGTTCTCAGGGACACTGTGTGTGTCTCAGCCACTGTCCTCCCTACTCCCTATCCCTGTTCAGACGGAGCGGGCCCAGCTGGAGGACGGGCGCTTCGTGTACCGTCTGCTGCGTTCGCCCATGTGTGAGTACCTGGTGAATTTCTTGCACAAGCTGCGGCAGCTTCCCGAGCGATACATGATGAACAGCGTCCTTGAGAACTTCACCATCCTCCAGGTGACATGGGGGTGGGGTCTGGCTGGAATAGGGGCCCTGAAGTAGAGGAGAGTGCCCTCCACAGACCCTTAGCTTAGGGGATCCCTTTACCCAGGGGACTGATGCAGAGGAACTCCACAGGGAATCCTCATCCTGGAAATTGAGGCAGTAGGGACTGCAGAGAAGACCCTTAGCTCAGAGGCTCTGTTTCCCCAGGGTACTGAGGTTTTGGGGACGTCACAGCACCCCCACATAGGAGGATCTCTCCCTCATTGGGAAGGTATACTTCAAGGTGATTTTCAGCTTCCCAGAGAATTTAGCCTGGCTAAGGGATCATGAGGTAAAGGGAGTCCACTTAATTTGGGGGGGATGTGCTGAGGTAGAGACCTATTGACAGGGGCATCTGAAGTGACTCTCTTTACCTCTGACATGGTGGAGACCTCTTTTACCTGGGGAATGTGATGTGGTGAGGTCTCCATTGACATTGAGACATACATACACCATCTGATTTGAGGCCCCTCCACTGCTGACCCTCAGGTCAGGGACAGCACCTATTAGGGAACCTGACCTGTTGGGTATTCGTTTATTTGGGGAACATAATGTAGTGGGCACTGCTCTACTGGCCTGCTGGAGGTCCCTTGGGAGCCTGGGAAGGCCCCACAGACCCAAGAATAAGCCCATTCTCCTGACCTCCCTGGCAGGTGGTGACAAACAGAGATACCCAGGAACTGCTGCTCTGCACCGCCTACGTCTTCGAGGTCTCCACCAGTGAGCGTGGGGCCCAGCACCACATTTACCGCCTGGTCAGGGATTGAAGAAGGATCCCACAGTTGGCTCACCCCAGAACACCTTCCTCCTAGGAAGGACCCTCTAGCTCTCTTCATGATTCTTATTTGGGGAGGGGGCTGTAATGGAAAGGGGCTGACCTCAGAGGCCTGAGCAACTGGAACTGTCTATTAGAAAGGACCCCAAACCTGCTCAGTAAGCTGAACAAACTAAGACTGAGGATAGACCCCAATATTGGGACCTTACAGGAGGTGTCTCAAACTCCAGAGCATCAGGGATTGGGGATAGGAGTGAGACAACCCCCAGGTACACCACTGGCTTGTTGGCCTCTGACACTTCTGGATGTTTTGGCAGGCCCTGGTTCCACATTGGCTTGTCCCCCTTTTTTCCAGCTGTCTCCCCCGCCTAAATCTCTGCCTCCCCCCTTCTGATCTGTGATGTCACAAATTGAGGATTAACCTTTTTTGTGCAGGAGCAGAGACAGGTGGCCCCTGCAAATATTTTGTTTTTTAAAATATAACAAAGTATTTATACGTGGGTGTTGTGACTTTTTCCACAACTGGGTCATGAGTGGGGTGCATCTTTCTAATGTCATCTTCTATCTTCTAAATGAGCCTCGTGTTAGACTGCTGCCTCCCTTCCCCTCTCAAAGCGTTTTGGTTTGTGTTCTGACACAGAATAAGGCCATTTAACCAAAATGCAGGGGATTTATTTGAGGTTTGAGCGAAAAATAATCTTGTGGGAGGTGGTAGGCCAACAGATGAGGCAAGGAAAGGAAGTATGTGTGAGGCAGGAAGCCCCAGGTCCCGTGGGGCTGGTGGTGGCAGTGGCCAGGCAGACACCTGGGTCCCCAAGGGATTGAGGAGGGCTAAAGGGAAACACATATTTACAAGCCGTAGGAAAGTGTCCGGGGCACTTTGAAGGGGTCAGGGTGGGGCCTAGCGGTTTCGAGCCAGCTGGTCGTAGTAGACGTAGTCCAGGTTTCTTAACAGGAATATCGACAGCGTCATGAAGCCAAGCTATGGAGAAAGGAGACGCGATCAGAGGTGTCAAAGGGCTTCCAGCAACAGGGGGGTGACCCTGGAGGCAGAAAAGTCAGGGGGTGGGGTAAGGGCAAGAAAATAAGGCGCCTCGGCTCCTAAGTGTGTGTGTGTTGGGGTTAGGTAGAAAATGAGTGGGGCTAGAGGAAGAAGTGGGTAAGTTGAGAGCTGGAGAATCAGAGACTGAGTGACAGCAGTGCCACGTCCAGGAACGGTGGGTAGGGGAAGCCCTGTTGCAACAGGTGGGGAGGCGGCAGGGTTGAGCCCGAGGAGACAGGTCAGAAGCAAGCCTAGGGTCCTTTATTCTGGAGGTTTATCTGTTTCTCCCTCCACTTCGGCTTCTACGTCCGCCTCAGCCTCCACCTCTGCGCTAGAGCTCCCGGTATCGGGCTGCTCCTCGTCTTGATCCGAAAGCCGCCAGGGCCCCAGGGCCATGGGAAGCTTGCCCTGCGGGACCTTGTCCCCCCAGTTGGGGCAGGCACCTGCCATGCCCCATCCACCCCACGGAGCACTGGTACGCCCGCTGCTGGTGAAGCCACAGCGACCGCCACCACTGTCCGCACTGAGGCAGGGCGGAGGGCTTGAAGCACCACTGCCCGGGATTTGCGGCTCAGGATCCCCGCGGAGTGCTTTGCGCTGCAGCTGCAAGCTCAGCACCATCACACTCACCTGCGAAGAAAGGGGAGGGGTATTGTGGCCAATAACAGGCGGCTTTCCTGCGTACGGCCAATCAGGGCTCACCGAAGTTAGATCTCTGCCCCCTCCCATCCATCTAGAGGCAGTGGCGGGAGAGTCAGGAGGGGCGGGACTCCATGACGCATGCGTCTTTCCCAGGTTACCGAAGGACTCAGGGTTAAGGACGGGGGCTGTTAATGGATTAGGGCCAATCGCGAGCGTGAGCGGGGCCAAATCACCTCAAGTAGACCGACGCCCAGACAAATGCCCACTATGGAGATGAGGTTGTTGTGCAGCCACTTCTGGAGGCTCTGAGCGCAGCCCTGGACGTGTAGGGAAAGGTTAAAGATAGCTTTCTAGGATTCGCCCTCAGGCCTAGCCCCAACATTCTTCACAGCCTAGGCTTCTCCTCTTAGACACCGACCCATTTTTCCAGTTATCCGGATTCTTTAGTCAGATTGTGTGCACCCGCCTCACCTCTCCCAAATATCTCCCCTCCCTAGACATCAGATTTACGGCCCCGCCCTTTCCTCAGACTCCGCCCCTTTTAGAGGTTCCCGCCCCCCGTGTTGTGCTGTTCCTTCGAGCCCCACCCTTATCTCGGCCCCGCCCACCTAAGGCGACACTCCCCCCGCCTCTATGCCACGCCCCACCTGTTGCTCCCTTTGGTTATTTCTGCTCCAAACCCTTTCTTACCTCGCGGTAGATGTGGCTATTTGCAGGGACCACACAGATGTCCATACTATGCCTGGGTCGGGCCCGCGGTCCGAACCGGCCGAGCTGGGGGAAGATAATCTTATCGAAGACTGCGGAGTCATTGGTCGCGACCGAGGAGTTGTAACAGGAGCAGGGCACGCGGTGCGCCTCCGATTCGTTGCCTCTTAGGATGAGGACCGGGAACCAGTCCTGCGGAGAGTGCCAGCCGCAGCAGCGCAGCTGAGAGGGATACCAATCAGTAACCGGGACTGGCCTGATGCAAATGTTGGGAATCAGGGTGATGGTCATGAGGTCATGCCGGGGAGCAGGGGGCCGAGTGGTTCGTGCAGGGTAGGGAAAGGTGAGGTGGGCTAGGACTTGGGCCAGGGAAGACACTTAAGAACCCGGAGAGATGTGAGTTACGGGGTGACCTGGGGTAGGAGAGAAACATCACGTTGTGAACCTGGGATTAGGTAGGAGGTGCAAGACTACGTGGCACAGGGGTTGAAGAGTTTTAACCCCTAGGAAGTGGAGTCTTTATGAGGGTTGGTTATTGTGGGAGTCAGAGTAAAGGCAAGAAGCTAGTCATGCTAAGCTGTTGTGGGTAGGGACCCAGCTTCGTGAGGGCAGGGGCGGAGTCTCGAGGTGGAAGGCAGAGCCACGCCAGAGTCGGGATACTGGGCTACATTGGAGCCAGTTATATTATCATACGGGGATGAGGCCACGTCGAGCACTGTTGGCGGGTGGGGGGTAGGATGAGAGCGTGGGATTGCACTAGAGTCCTGGAACTGGAGGCTGGGGCCAGTAGGGGTAGCGTCTCCTTGAGGCAGAGGGCTGAACTAAGCCACGTTTAGAGTACTGGAGCTAGAGAAAGAGTACAGGTTCGCGTTGGGTAGAGTTGGGGCTCATGTACCTGAAACTGCACATAGTCCCAACTCTCCTCTGCCGCTGTCTCCTCCGGATCAGCGCGGTAGTTTTGGATGGCTTCTAGCACGATGTCCTGCACCCTTCGCTCCAGCTGAGAGTTTGTGGGTGAGGTTGGGCGCCATCAGCCCCATTCACTCCAGCCCCTCCTAGGCTGCTCAGTGCTAACGAGACCCTGGGCATATCTTTGCAGTGACTTCGTTTCCTGCCTGAGTGGTTAGCTGTGTCTCTGTTGCTCGGAATTTCTGAGCGTTTCTGTGGTCCTCCCACTATTTCTAGGGGTCACTAGGTATGTATAGCATTTTGGGGGGCTTCTATTTCTCGGTCTCTCTCCCTTCCCACCCCTCTCCATTGGCAGGGGCTCGTTATGTTGCCCAGGCTGGCCTCGAACTCCTAGACTCCAGCGATACTCCCGCCTCAGCCTCCCCAGTGCCTGAGTATCTGTGACTGCTGGCTGGCCACCATGCCGGACTTTCCCTTTGGATCTCTGCATTTCTCTCCCTCCATCTATGTTCTTGTGTCTTTCTGACTTTCTGTGTCTTTCTCTGTGTGTCTTTCTGTCAGGCTCTGTATCTGCATCTCTGTCCTTCTGGATCCCTGTATCCCTGTTTCTTTCCATCTTCCTCTGCCTTTTATTTCTTTGTCTAGATCAGCATCTATCTGCCTCCCCCCGCTCCACCCCTCCCGCAAACCCCATACTACCCAATTAGCTGCTAGGGATAGGGTGCTTTTGGCAGGAGCTCACCCGGACCCGCTGAGTGGAGATGAGGATTCCCAGGGTGATCTGTGTAGCAAACAGGAGCAGCAGCATCCCAAAATACTAGTGGGTAGAGGGGAGAGGTCAGGCTGACTTTGTCCCCTGACTTTTTTTGTGAGTGTGGGGGGGTACTGAGGATTGAACTCAGGGGCACTCGACCATTGAGCTACATCTCCATCCCTATTTTGTATTTTATTTAGAGACAGTCTCACTGAGTTGCTTAGGGCTTCACTAAGTTGCTGAGGTTTGCTTTGAACTCATGATCCTCCTGCCTCAGCTGCCCCAGCCGTTGGGATTACAGGCATGTGCCACCACATCCGGCTCTCCTGGCCTTTTTTGATGGGGGTTGGGAGTGTTCTTGGGGATAGCCAGTGGGCAGGGCACTCACCAGACCCAGAAGGCAGCGGAGCTCCTTGAGAGCCCCCACACAACCCAGGAGGGCAAGGCCCATGGTGAGGATTCCTGAGATGGCCAGGACCTTGGACCAGATCTGCAGGGTCACGAAGGTCAAACCTGGAAGAAGTGAGAGGCAGTGATGGTGAACCTAAGCACACAGCTCCAGGCAACTCCATACCCCACCCCCAAGGCAGTCACCCAAGTGGGGAGCAGTAGTCTGGAAGTCTCTCCCTGTGCTCTGGACTTCCTTTTCTCCAAATCTGTTTGCTTTTCTCTGGAACTGTCTTTGCCCCATCCTGAGTCTGTTTCTCTTCTGAGACTTTCTCCTACTGTCACCTTGCCTGTGTTCTTCCCATCTGGATCTGTCCCTCTATTTGGCTCTCATTTTCTCTTTTCCTACTTCAGTACCTCCTCACCCTGATACTGTCAGCCCCATCACTTGTTTCATGACTTTGCCTCTGTCACTTAAACCTCCCCAAAGCCAAGGGAATAGTAATATTTATTTTCTAGAGTTTTTTTTTTGTTATTATTATTTTGTTTTTTGAGGCAGAGTTTTGCTCTGTTGCCTCTCTGGCCTCAAACCCCTGGTTCAAGTGATCTTCCTCCCTCAGTCTCCTGAATAGCTATGTCACTACACCCGACCACATGGAGTATATGTCAAACCCAGCCCTAATGCAGAGCAAATACTTATTAAATGTGAGCTATTAGAATTTTGATGGTTACCCACTTCTTATTTTCATTATGGCTATTAATATAGCAATTCTGCCCTTCTGCTTCCTTGCTGTGTGACACCCAACAAGGGACTTCCCCTCTCTGAACCTCAAGAGAGGGGAAGGTTTATGGGAGGACCTGATGAGCAGCAGTCCAAGATCTGGAACAGGAAGAGCTTGAGAAATGAATATCATTGTCACTATTATTATTATTGGTGAGCACAACCCCATTTTCCAGGGGAAGACAGGATCTGAGAAGCAGAGTGGTGGGACTGGCACCTGCCTGGGGAATTGGGCACTATTGACTTCCTTAGGATGAGGGAGACCCCAGGAGGCTGCTTGGTGGCAGGCTGGCTCCAGATCTGCTCCAGGAAGGCCCTCCCTGACTGTCCCAGTCCCCTCACCCACGAATGACACGAAGCTGGTCTTGTCAATAAGTATCCAGATACCGAAGCAGAAAATCAGGCTTCCTAGGACCTGGGGAAAGGACATGGGAATGTGACAGTGGGCAGGGGATATGAAGTCCATGGGCTGGTGTAGGGGGGGGGGGGGGGGGGGCTGGGTAGCCGCGAGGCAACTCACAAAGAAGAAGAGGTTGAAAACGAAGAGGAAGTACTTGATGAGGCTGAGGCAGCTCTCCTGGGCCGACATCTTCACCTATAATGTAGAGTAACCAGCTTGATGGACCAGACAGAAGAGGTGTTGTAGTGGGGAGACAGGCGGAGCAACAGAGGCCGAGAGGAAACAGAAAGAAAGGCCGAGAGGAGGAAGAACACAGAGAAAGAGGAAGTTCCAGTGGTGGAGGGGAGGGGCCACACCCCATCCCCATTCACAGGAGGTGACTGTCTGTCTCTCTTACCGCCCCCACCAGGATGCACACTTGTACCTGAGGGGCCTTGGAATTGGTGGGCACCAAGGACATGGTGGGTGGTCCCTCCCAGGTCTCCATGGCTCAGGCTGGGGGATCCACAGGGACTTCTAATCTACGGACACCTGTCTAGGCACCAGTAGCCCAGGGCTGTCTCTGGACAGCAACCGACCTCACAGACACTCTGACCTCATGGCCTGCTAAGCTTTCCCATCTCTGCATCTGCTCTGTCCCCCTTTCCCTGCTCTGGGTCTCTTCCCTGCCTCCTCTCTCCCTGGGTCTCAGTCCCTCTATATGCCTGGCTGACTTCTCACTGAGCCTCTGTTCTCTTCTGTGTCTCTTCCCACACCTGTGTCTTGATTCTCTCTCCCTCTGGGTTTCTGGTCCCTTCTCTGTGAGATCCTATCCTCCTTTCTCTGTCTGCCACTTGTCTTTGCCCCTCTCTCAAAGGAATCTGCATCTGTTCTAGACCAGGGTGCTCCCACGTGCTGGGGGGCAGGGGCTGGGCACCTGGGGGAAGTGAAAGTGCTGTGGGCCAGAGATGGAGAGGTCCCTGGGAGTGCTGAGGGGGGCCAGGCAGTGCCAGCACACTCAGCAGAAGCCGGAAGTGAGCCTCAGGCAGTACTTCCTGCCTCTGCCAGTGGGGCCTGAAGGGAGGAGGTTAGAGAGGTGCCAGGGTGCTGGAAGGCACCTAGCAGCCTCTGCAGTCTCCTCTAATGTCCCCAGAGGCTTCCCACCCTTATCAAGTCCCAAATCCCTCATGGATTTCCAACTTTGGAGGCTTCCCCTCTACCCAGTCATCCACTGGACCCTGGGAAACAGGCCTCTGAGGACCCAGCTCCTTGTATTCTTTGATACTTTTTATTTTTGTGCCACTGGACAGTAAACCTTGGACCTCATACATGCTGGGCAGGCACCCTACCCCTGATCTGCATCCCCATCCCTCATCTTCTAATTTCTAAATCCTTCTGCTGAGCTCCACCCAACTTACCCCAGGATGTCCTTGGGACTGTCACCACATTCCACACAGAGCTCAAGAGCTCCCCCCAATTCTCTCCATCATCTGGTTTCCCTATCTGAGGCAGCCCCACCATCTACCCAGTCACTGTGCCAAGCCCCCAATGCTACCCTTTTCTCCACACCCTCCACACCTGCCAGACCCAAAGCCAGATCTTGCTGCTTAAGCACATCCCTCCTCTGACTTATCTCCACTTTCTTCTGAGTCATCAAATCCTCCCTACTACCCATGCCACCAGCATACAAACATGTTATTTCTCCTGTCTTTCAATTTTTTCCCTTGACCCAGACTCAGTGACACATGCTTGTAATCCCAGCAAATTGGGAGGCCAGCCTCAGCAACTTGGTAAGGCCCTGTCTCTAAATAAAACACAAAAAGGGCTAGGGATTGGATCAGTGGTTAAGTACCCCTGGGTTCAATCCCTGGTATTAAAAAAATGTTTTTTTTCCCCTTGACCTTACATCCCTCTACAGCTTTTTATCATTTCTTCCTTTTGTTGATAACAAAATGTATAAAGTTGTCCATGCCTGCTGCCTCTGCTTCTCCTCAGGTCTTTGAATCCAGCTGTCATTTTCACTCACAAAAACTGCTTTTGTCAAAGTTACCAGTGATATCCACATGGTCAATTCTCAGTCCCCATCAGGCTTGACTTCTCTGCCTCAGCAGTTGTGGTTCCCATAGGCACAGTATCTGCATCTCCTGGGAACTTGTGAGAAATGTGCGTTCTCAGTCTCCATGCCAGACCTATAGTGGTGGTTTGAATGGTGGCCTCCAACAAAACAAACCAAAAATAAAACAAACAAACAAAAAAGCCCAAATCCTCTTCCTAACCCCTGGAACCCATGCATATGGCCTTACTTGGAAAAAAAATCTTTGCAGATGTAATTTTGAGTTAAGGAGTTCAAGATGTGATAACTTGAATTATTTGAGTTGGCACTGAATCCGATGACAGGTGAGTGTCCTTATAAGAGACACAGAAGAGAGAGACTGAGAGGATTGAAACGTCTAGAGGACAAGGCCACATGAAGATGTAGCAGAGATTGGAGGTGTGCAGAAATAAGTCAAAAAACCCCTGAAGTCACCAGAAGTTGGAAGAGGCAAGGAAGGATTGTCCCCAAGACCCTTTCAAGGAAGTGGCCATGCTGACACCTTGATTTTGGACTTCTGGCCTCCAGAATTCTGAGGGAATGAACTTGTGTTGTTTTAAGATACAAAGTTTGTGGTAATTTGTATAGGAAATAAATATACCAACTGAATCAGAAATTCCAGATATGGGCCGGCCTTATGTGTTTTAACAAGACTTCTACGTGGCTGATGTGGACTAAAGTTTGAGAATAGTGAATTCACATTATCCTTCCTTCCTTTACAGGCCTTCAGGACTCTAAATTCTCCCTTTGATGTTCTTCCTTTCTTCCTCCCTGGCTGCTTCTCTTCAGTCTGCATTGCAACCTCTTTCTAATTTCTAAAATTTGGAAAGCCCCAGCCCTTTCTATCTATATCCACTCCCTAGGTGATATGCAGTGCCAGGGTGCTTACCACAACCCATGTGGTATGAGTTCATCTATTTATATCCCTAGCCCCACACTCTTCCCCGAACTTTAGGCCAGCAGTCTATTATCTTACTTTTACTCATCTGCTTTCCATTTCTATTACAAAATACTGAGGTTGAGAACTTTATAAAGAGGTGGTTTTTTTGTTTTTGTTTTTGTTTTTTGGTACCAGGGATTGAACTCGACCACTGAGCCACATCCCCAGCCATACTTTGTCTTTTATTTAGAGACAGGGTCTCACTAAGTTGCTTAGCACCTTGCTTTTGCTGAGGCTGGCTTTGAACTCTTGATCCTCCTGTCTCAGCCTCCCAAGTTGCTGGGATTACAGGCATGCGCCACTGTGCTCAGCTAAGAAGGAGGTTTATTGAGCTCACAGTTCTGGAGGCTGAAAGTCCAAGATTGGGTGACGCAACTGATTCAGCTTCTGGTGAGGAGGCTCCTCTGACTGCATCACATTGTGGTGAGTAGCATCATGATGGCAGGAGCTCACAGTTCACATGGCGAGACAAGAAGCCAGAGCAGAGGCAGAGCAGAGGGAGTGGTCATTCTTGCTCTTTATAATCACCCATTCTCACAAGAACTGATTCTCTCCACAAACCTGAACCCTGTCTGAAGCAGGACAGTGCTCCCAGTAACCTAATTAGAGTGGACTAAGTCTCAAGTCTGAAAGATTCTGTACTACTACATACCAGCAGCACCACATTGGGGACCAAGCTTTTAACACATGAATCTTTGGGGAATGAATCACATCCAAGTCATAGCACTCCCCAGGGTCTTCCTTGGCTGGGTGATTGGCATCTCAAACTGAATACGTCTCAAACTGAACTATGGATCCCCTTCCACTCCACATCCTGGTATTCTCCTTCTCACCAAATTGCCACTTCATCTTCCATTTGTTCAAATTCAAAGTCTTGGAGTCATGCTTTTTTTTTTTTTTTTGTAGTTGCAGATGGACAAATACCTTTATTTTATTTGTTTATTTTTATGTGCTGCTAAGGATCAAACCTTGTGCCTCACACATGGTAGGCAAGTGCTCTGCCTCTGAGCCACAGTCCCAGCCCTTGGAGTCATTCTTGATTCCTCTCTTTCTCTCACCTCTCAAACTCAATCATCATTAGTTGTCTAATGCTCTATAACAAATCATCCCAAGCAAGAAGCAAGAGAGGAGTGAACACTACACACAAGCTCCTCCTGACTTACCTGATTTCCATTTGGGCTGAGTAAGTGCGAGTTTTCTATAGACCTGGGAACAGGTCCAGCAACTGCAGTGAAAAGAATCCCAGAAGGAAACTCGGAATAAAAATGGAGAAAATCGTGCTTCAGGATGAAATTTCCAGAAATACCCAGGTACTAAAGGTGGGAAAAGAAAACCAGAAATCAGGGAAGTTCTCAGTTTAGTTAATTAAACCATGGAGTAACCAGGAAATCTGGAGTTTCCCGCAAGAATGGGAATTTCTTGAACAGGAAGTATACTTTGGAGTGAAGAATAATCATGTAATATCAAGAGCAATTTCCCAGGTCCTTATCAGAGAGGCATAAAGAAGAGTTGGAAAAAGTGTTCCCATGTGCTGACAAGTGCATAGGATCTATACTGGACTATTCATGAGGTCAACCAGAGACCGATAAGTGAACCACTGCCTTGTCCTTATGGAGAGGCTCTGCACAGGATCCTGGGATATATACAGAAGGACAGTGACCTCTCAGGTCCTCTCTGTAAAGATGCTGCTGCCGACCTTTTACCTCCTGAGTACCAGCCAGAGGACTGCAGTATCTCCATTTCCTTCAAGGCACTGCTGTGGGTCCCTCCAGCTGTGATCTTCATGGAGGATCCTCGGTACCTGGATGAGAACCTTGGAACATGAACCTTCCATGGATAATTCCATAAATGCTTCCTGTCATTTCCCCAGGAGACCCCCCTCCGCCCGCAACAGAACAGTACAACTCTGTAACTGGTGATTCCTTCCTTTCCCCATCTGAATGAGAACAAAATATGAAATTCAATGAAAAAAAAATCACCCCAAGCTTAGTAGCCAAGACAGTAAACAATTATCTCATACAGTTTCTGTGGGATCCAGGAGCAGCTTAGCTGAGTGGTTCCTGCTCAGTGTTTTATGAGGGTACATTCAAGATATTGGCTAGGGCTGCAGTCCCCTGAAAGTTAACTGGGCTGGAGGACCACTTGCTCATGATTCACTTACATGGTGCTGGCTATTGGCAGGAAGCCTAAGTTCTTCCCACAAGGATCTTACCATGGCCTGCTTGAGTGGACTTACAGGATGGTGACCAAGTTACTTTACAGAATGTAAGAGAATGATCAAGGAAGAAGCAGATATGCCTTTTATGGCTTAGTCTCAGAGGCCCCCACCATTACTTCTGTTCATTGGAAGTCAGTCACTATGTGCAGCCTACACTGAAAGGTTGGGGAATTAGTTTCTATCTCTCGGTGTCAGAGAATTGGCAGGCATATTTTTAAAGCTCCATGCAGTCCATCAACAAATTGTATTAGCTCTGTGTTTGAAATAGATTCAGAATTTGACTACTTCTCACTGTCTCCACTGCTATCCCCTGGATGTAGGCCACCACCCACCTCTTGCCTGGACACTGAGATGGCCTCACTGGCTTCCTATCTCTATCAGTAGCTCATTCATACTGTTCTCTGCCCAGAAACCAGAGGGATCCTTCTGTTAAATGTGAGTCATTTCTTGACTAAGAGCCCTCTAATAGCTTTCCATTTCACTTAAAAAAACCAACCAACCAACCAAACAAACAAAAACAAACAGCACCCCCCAAAAAAACCCCACAAACAACCCCTACCTCTCACTCCTTGAAATTCTTATTTATGTATTTATGGCTTTATGTTTGATGGCACTGGGGGTAGCTTACTACTGAGTTACAATACCAGCCCACATCCTACCATGATCTACAAGGGCCTCCATATGACATTGCCTCCTGCTACCTCTCTGACCCCACCTTTTACCACTCTTTCCTTCAACGAATGGGACTCCTTGCTGTTTCAGTTTTTGCTGTTGCTGTTCCCTTGGCCTGGAATGTTGTTCCCCAGGCTATTTACTTGGTTCCCTTCCTCAGTCCCTTTGGGTCTCTGCTCAAATGTCATATCCTCCAAGAGGCACATTTTGACTACTTTTTTTTTTTTTTTTTTTAAGCGCTGGGGAGCAAACCTGGGGACTCACGCATGCCAGGCAAGCTGTCTACCACTGAGCTACATCCTCAGCCCCTTCACTCTTATTTTTCTCTTGAATGGATAGTGATATTTTCTAAAAGTTATGGGAACTTGAATTGTTATACCCGAGGAAAACAAGATCATCCAAGCCATTCACCTAAAGCCAAAAGAAGCCTTTATTATAACTGACCAGGGACGACTTCCCACACACCCAAAAGCGGTGTGCTGGGGAATCACTGGACCATTACTTTGTTGCTGGTATTTATAGGAAGGGGAGGAAGGGGGCAGGGTTATCTTGGGCCAGTTTGGCAGTTATTGGTTGGGGGAGGAAAAGAGGGTGGGGCTGTCTCTCCTGGCAGTTATGGCAGTTATAGGGAGGGGGAGGGAAAGGGGTCGTGGCTGTTTCTCCAGGAGGGAGAGGAAGAGGGGAATTATCTCTCCTGATAATTCTTTTGGGGAGTATAACATTTCCACTGGTCTTATCCACACTAACAAATCCTTGTTAAGGAAACTAGGAAACTAGTTGGGTATGTGTGGGCAGGGAAAATATCATGCGGGGAACAGTCAGAGGGACACTCAGTGGGCATTACAATGGGAGTTACAACTAGTAGTAAGTGTAGTTAGGGGGATTTTATAAGTCTTAACTTTAGTAGATTGTCCATCTGTTGGATTGACCATCTCCTGGTAGGGTCCTCCGGTTTTGGAGCAGCAGGCTGGTTTGACGTGAGTCCAGTGTATCCACACAGATTTCCCAGAAACCTTAACAGCAGTGGGAGTTGTTAGAATTACAGTCCAGGGCCTGGTCCATCAGGGTTCCAAGGATGAGGATGGAAGTGACTTGGTGTATATTGAATCTCCGGGCTGGAAGGAGTGTAGGTCCTTTTGGCCCCTTGGATTGGGTGCATGGGGTTCCCCCAAAACTTGACTTATGTCCTTTTGTAGTTGATATAACACCTATTGGGAACTGAGAAGATGATCACTAGCCATGGAATAAATTGTGGATGTGTCCAGCTTAGGTAACAGGGGTAGGGGTCTTCTGAACATAATTTCAAAGGGGGTAACCCCTTTTTTATAGGGAATGCAGCATATCTGAAGGAGGGTAAAAGGAAGAGGTCTACCCATGTTTCTCCATTCTCCAGAATTAATTTAGTTATTGTTTCCCTTAAGGTCCTATTCATCCTTTCTACCTGACCTGAACTTGGAAGTGCAATGTTGTTTCCAATTAATCCCTAGAGCACTCCACAAGGATTGGGTTATTTTTGCAGTAAAGGCAGGCCATTGTTGGTCCCTATGGATAGTGGGAGGCCAAAATGGGAATGATTTCCTGAAGTAGGTTTTTTTACTGTAATCTGAGTGGTTTCTGTCTTGGTAGGAAATGCCTCAGTCCATCCCGAGTTCGTATCTACAAAAACAAGCAAATACTTATACCCACACTTGCCAGGTTTTACCTCAGTAAAGTCCACTTGATCTCCTGGAGTATTGCAATCCTCAGTATCTGGGCTCATGAGATGAAACTGCAATTCTTTTAGCATTTACCCGAACTCAGGATGGGCACCATGAAATGGTGGACTATATTAGGGTGCTGCATTCCTGGGAAATAGTAAATCTGTTAGCTTTGACTCACCCAGATGGGTCCCTTGATGTAAATGATGAATTAGAGTTCGGTCAATGTCCGCTGGTAAGTATAATCTGCCATCTGGCAGAGTAGCCCACCCTTTTGAGTTTTTATGTCCCTCAAGGTGCTTGATTTTTATATTGTCCTGTTCTGAGTAGGCAGGCTCTGAAGGTAGGATGCACTCAGGGAGAGTTGGGAGAATGGTTAGTAGCCCCACTGGTCTGAGGGCAATCTCTTTGGCAATTTGGTCTGCAAGATTATTTCCTCATATTTCTGTAGTTTCTCCCTTTTGATGGGCCTTGCAATGTATGATAGTGACTCACTTTGGTAGCCAGATAGCCTCCAGCAAGGCCAGGATCTCTGGAACATTTTTGACAGTCTCCCTACTGAGGTTAATAAACCTCCTTCTTTATAGATGACCCCGTGCACATGAGCAGTAGTAAAGGCATATTGGCTCTCTGTGTAGATGTTAACAGTTTTGCCCTTACTAAATCTTAAGGCCCTGGGTTAAAGCAAATAATTCTGCCTTTTGGGCTGAGGTTCCATGTCCCAGGGCTTGAGCCTAGATTACCTTATTTATGGTGACCATAGCAGCTCCAGTGTATCTGATGCCATCCACCATGAAGCTGCTGCCATCTGTGAAGAGTTCTTCCTCAGGATTGTCCCAGGGTGTGTCCTGTAAATCCGGTCTGGTCCCTTGGAAACTGTTAAAAATATCTAGACAGTCATGCACAGCCTGGGAGGGATCTTCATCAGGGAGCAAGGTGGCAGGGTTTAAAGTCATGGTAGCTAAAACTTAATTCGCTGTGGGTCCAACAATACAACCTGGTAATGGGTTAGTCTAGTGCTGATTATCCACTTTAGTATTGTTTCAACCACATGGGGGGCAGTGATTATAAGCTCTTGCCCAATGTTAGTTTAGTAGCCTTCTTGACCAGTAGGGCAGTAGCAGTGGTTGCCCTCAAGCAGTTGGGCCAGCCAGTAGCGACAGGGTCCAGGCATTTAGGCAGATAAGCCACTGGCCTCTTCCATGGTCCCAAAGTTTGGGTTAACATCCCTTTAGCTAACCTCTTTTTTCTGCCACATACAGATGGAAAGGTTTTTTGATGTCTGGGAGAGCCAGGGCTGGGGTTTGGGTTAGAGCCCTTTTAGATCTTGGAAGCCTTTAGCTTCTGTTTTAGTCCAATTAATTTCTTCCCCTTGCCCCTTAGTTGCCTCATACAAGGGTCGGGCGATTTCAGCAAACCCTGCAATCCATAAGCTGCAATACTCTGCAGCTCCCAAAACTCGTGGATTTGTCTCTTAGTGGAGGGAGGAGGGATTTGGAGGACTGCTTGAACCCTCTTTCCTGATAACCACTTTTGTCCTTCATATAATTTATACCATAGGTAGGTTACCTCTTTAGAACACAGTTGTGCCTTTTTGGCAGACACTCAGTACCCTAGGGCTTGTAGGGCATTTAGTAAATCCTTGGTAGCTTCCTTACACTCAGAGTAGGTCCTTGCAGCCAGAAGTAGATCATCTACATACTGAAGCAAGGTAACTGCTGGGTGTTCCTGCTTATAGCTTTGCAGATCTTGACCAAGAGCCTCATCAAACAAAGTAGGGGAGTTTTTAAACCCCTGTGGCAATCTTGTCCAGGTCAATTGTCCTGAGTACCTGCCCTCTGGATCAGTCCATTCAAAAGCAAAAATAGGCTGACTTACTGCTGCCAATGGAAGACTGAAGAAAACATCTTTCAGGTCCAGCACGGTATAGACTTGGTACTGTGGAGATAATAGGCTCAACAGAGTATAAGGATTGGGTACCGTGGGGTGGAGTGTTTCTACCTGTTTGTTAACTTCTCTTAAATCCTGCACTGGGTGGTAGTCATCCGTTCCAGGTTTTTGGGCCGGCAGGAAGGGAGTGTTCTAGGTTGACTTACAGGGTATTAGGATCCCCTCTGCTCTTAACTTATTAATGTGTGGGGCAATTCCCAGCTGGGCCCTTTGGCTGATAGGGTACTGTTTTACTCTAATTGGAGTGGTGTTGCTGTTCAACTGGACAATGATGGGAGGTCGGTGTGCAGCCAATCCAGGAGGGTTGGATTCAGGGATACCTTGGGGAATACTGTACCTTGGGGAATTCTGTAAAGAAGGAGTTAAAAAGTCTCTCTAGTATCACAATTGTCAAAACAGTCCTTTTGTAGGCCTTTAGCTAGACTTTCATCTGGGATTAATTGATATACTTCCCCCGATGGGCAGGTCAACAAGATATGTATAGGGGAGCCAAATTCCAGATGAGCTGAGTCTGACTGAGGAAAAGGATATGGTGGCTTCTAGTTTATGTAATAAGTCTCTTCCCAATAAGGGATATGGAGAGGCTGGCATCACCAAGAAAGAGTAATGGTTCCCCTATCTAAATCAGTAATTCTTGCCCTTGTCCAAGAACAGTGTTGAGTCTCTCCTGTGGCCCCTTGGATGGGGACTTCAGATTTCGATAGGGGTTCCTTGACCTGTTGCAACACTGAATATGTGGCTCCAGTATCCACTAGGAACCTCACAGGTTTGCCCTCCTACCCCCGACTTGTAAAGTTACCAAAGGCTCTTGGGGGCTCATCTGAATAGAGCCTCAGCCCTGTCAGTCCGCCTCTTCTAATTGTAAAACTTTTTCTAGTTTTTGTCTGTTTTGTCTCTGGTTTTTAGTCTTATGAGGGCATTCATTTTTCCAGTGTCCTTTTTCTTTGCAATAAGCACATTGGTTCTTTCTCTAGCTTCCAGACTTTAGGGAAGGGTGGCCCTCTAGTGAAGGGGTTGGGTAGAGTTCCAGTAGCAGCCAGTAAGACTTATGTTTAGTTACTTTAGTTACTTTTAGTTTGTCTTTCCTCAGGAGGGTCTCTTTATTATAGACCCATGGGCTATTTCCACCAGCTCAGACAGTACCTTTCCTTCAAACCCTTCTAACTTTTGTAACTTTCTTCTAACATCAGGGGCCAACTGGGTTGAAAGGCTATGTTAATAGCTCTCCTATTTTCAGGGGCCTCTGGAACTATGGGGGTATAAAAATGGTATGCCTGCAAAAGGCGCTCTAGGAATGCACTGGGGGACTCATTTGGGCCTTATATAGTCTCACTCACCTTTGAAAGTTTGGTGGGCCTTTGGGCAGCAGCATGCACTCCCCTCATCAGAGTCTGGTGAAACTGATCTAGAGCCTCCTTACCTTCATCATTGTTAGGATCCCAGTTGGGGCAGGAGGAGGGAAAAAACCCTTTCTAGGTGGACAGGATCATCAGTGGACAATCCATTTGGTCCCAAAATGGATTTTCAGGCCTCCTTCCAAATGTGCTTGCTCTCTTTCCTCCGAGGTGAACAGGGTCTGCAGTAGCTGTTGGCAGTCATCCCAGGTGGGTTGATGGGTGAAGAAAACAGACTCTAAAAGAGATATGAGCCTTTGTGGCTCATCAGAGAAAGATGGGTTCTGGTTCTTCCAATTATATAAATCACTGGTAGTGAAAGGTACATATACCATAAAAGGACCCTGTTAGGAAGGGGGCAATCTTAGAGGAAGAACAGTGGCCAGGACTGAACCTGTATAGGGAGTTCCAGTCCTGGTATGGGAAGGGGAAGGAAGGTCTGAACGAAGGGGGGCACCAAAGGGATTGGCGGAGGGGTAGGGTACAATAGAGGGCTAGGGAGTTAAGGATCTTCCTCTTCTGGGGTGTCCAGAACAGGGGGTTTGTGGAGTTTTACATCTGGTCTGGCCTTTGTCACCAAGACATTGTGGCGTCTCCTAGTTACCAAACTAGAGGAAGCAGAATCTGAAAGGCAATGCTTAAGCCATGTTGGCTTATTGGTTAGTATGTCAATCCAAATTTGAATGTAGGGTATCTGGTCAGGATGACTTAGCCGCCCAAAGATAACCTCTTGGACCCTGATGGCGGTAGGGAGGTCGGTTGTTCCCTGAGGGGGCCACCCAAACTCAAAAGCAGGCTATTCCGATTCGCAAAACTTAAGTTAAATCCATTAACAGAAGCTTCATAGTCAGGGGTGAAAGAAATTGACATCAAGACGCAAGGCTCACCGTCAGAGAAGTTCTGTTTTATTGAACAATCACCAGGGTTATATTGGGTGCACTAGGGGATTTCTGCGAGGGGCAGGTTGTTGGTAAGTGGTGGGGCAGCAAGATATTGGTTCCCTGCGTTAACTGCCACCATGTAGCTCGGTCATTGGTTTAAGGTTCACGCCACTAGCAGGGTGGAGCAGGGGAACAACCCGGAAAAGAAGCTCTGCCAGCGCTATCTTAAAGACATGGCAGGGAAGAAGGAGATCCTTATAAGCGGCATGTTCTTGGAAGTCCTGAAAATTATCTAAAAAACAAGTTAGAACAGTGGGGCATGTGGTTGACTGATTCTGTCCCATAGTAGACTGTCTGTCCTGGAAAGAGATGCAACACAGAAAGCAAAGTGAAAGCACAAACAGCACAAAGGGCCACAAACCAGACTAACAAGACAAATACAGACAAACCATGACTAGAGTAGACCCCATGTGGAGGCCTACCAGATTAGGCCACATAGGAGGCCCATACTGGGACTCAGTGTAAGAAAGCCGGCTTACCAAGACAGATACAGATACAGACAGGTGGCTTTGTCCAGAAGAGCGTCCTGGAGACCGGCTGGAGGTCCCCCCACCACACCCAGAGTGAGGCTGAGGCACGTCTCTCAGGAGCTCTCCTCTACTCTGGGTAGGGCCCCCAGGCAACTGTCACAGGAGGCCAATTTAGGCGTGAGGGCTTGGAGAAATCTTATCTTGCTGGGGCCTCCAAATGTTATACCTGACGAAAACAAGATCATCCAAGCCGTTCATGTAAAGCCAAGACCTCCCACACTCCTAAAAGCGTGTGCTGGGGCAGTGACCCTTATTTTGTTGCCAGTATTTATAGGGAGTGGAGGAAGTGGGCATAGCTGTCTCTCCTGCAGGGAGGGGAAGTGGGGAATGGAGGGGTCATCTCTCTCTCCTGATAATTCTTTTGGGGAGCATAACAGAATGACTTCTTTTGACAGACTCAGTGCAGAGGCAGATATGAGAATCCAGCTGCCTCTGTTAAGCCAGCCTTTAAACAGATTTGCAGAAATTTAAAACAATGCCATTTGTCTCACTAAATTTACTTTTGGTGTACAAATTATAACTTTTTCATAAAAATGTTATTTATGTTGACACATAATAGTGTTTTTATTCACCCCCCACCCCCGCCACCCCCCTACCAGGGACTGAACCCAGGGGCACTTTACCACTGAGCTACACCCCAAATCTGTTTTTTATGTTTTATTTTGAGATAGGGTTTCACTAACTTGCTGAGGCTAGCCTTGAACTTAAGAACTTCCTGCCTCAGCCTCCTGAGTGACTTGGGATTATAGGAGAGTGCCAGCCTGGCACATAACAGCATTTAAAAAAAATTAGTTGTAGGTGGACACAATACCTATTTTATTTTTATGTGGTGCAGAGGAGCAAACCCAGGACCTTATGCACGCTAGGCAGGCACTCCACCACGTAGCCACAACCCCACCCCCTATAATTTTTAATAACAATAATGATCTTAGAAATTTCTCATATTGATGTAACTCACATTAACACGCAACCCACATATATAACCCATGTAAATTCTATGGGTCCTTAAATTTTTAGGAGTGCAAGTTTTGAGGCCAAAGAATTTGAGAATAGCTGACAGAAGTCAACCTTTGTTTTTTTATTTTCGCCTGCCACACCAGTAGATTTCTGAGTTTTTTTTTTTTTATTTTTAAGGCAAGGTACATACATGTCTGCCTCGTTGGGTGTATATCTAAGGTTTGGCTACTGGTAGGGGATGTCTGAGCACCAAAGATTTGAAGGCTATGAAGACTGGGAACAACCAGCCTGTCACATCACTTGGGATAGCGGTAGCAGAGAACACACGACACACAGGAACAGAGGTCTTCCTCAAAGGGTGGAGGAGGCAAAGCGTTGGCACAGGATCCACAGTTGGACCGCAAGGTAGCAGCGGTGCATGCGCGTTCTGACGACGTGCACGTGCCTGCGTGCGGGGAGGGAGCGGAGCCTCGGAGAGCGTTCACGACGTCAGTGGGGAGCGCGTGAGGGAACCAGTCACGCATGCGCAGGGAAACGGCGGGAAAGGCTGCGCGTGAGCTTGAGGACGGTCGCTGGAGCCAATCTGACGAGGCTGGAAGGGGCCAGAGGAGGTTGCTAGGCGTTGCTGCTGGTGCTTCTTCGGTGTCGTTTTCATCTCCCTGACCGGACAGAAGAACCCTGTAGGGATCCTGAGGCGTGGGAAAGGGTGACTTGGCCTGGGGAGCCCTGGAACGTTCCCAGCTGTGGGGTGTGTGGGGCTGGGCTTGTTGCCATCCCCCGAGGGGCTCAGGCGGGCCTGGCGGGAGTTGAGGACTGGAAGTGGTCCTGCTTCCCCTGTAGGGCGCAGGAAGCTGCCTGCAGCCACCTTGACACTCCCTATGCGAGTTTGAGCCTGGCCCTGGCCTCGCAGGACGGGCCATCAGCCCTTGCCCTTGGGGAAAGGCGTCTGTTGTCCAGACGGTGAAAACCGCAGTCCAGCCCCACCACGAGTCTGTTGGGGACCCAGACTCTTTCCTGCTCTTGGAGGAACCTGGACTCCAACTCCCTTTTCTCCTTTTCCAGAGGCTGTAGTTCTAGGGAAGGAGGTAAAGTGAGGGAATGGGCGATTGTGCGGGAAAGGCGAGAGGAGCTGCTGGGGGCGAGCAGCGAGCAGCAGCGTGGGCCTGGAGGGAGCAGGGGTGCCAACGCTCCAAGGGTATCCCATGTGGCCAGTTGGCGAAAACTCAATTCTGTCTCCCAAGGGTTAATTTGCCAGAAAACTCGTCTGAAGGGCTGCTCTTTTGACTGTGTTGAAGAATGATGACTCTGGCGAATCTGTTTTGCACTGTCCACCTTGCCTTTTTTAGTGGAACACAGTTCAGAGGTCCGTTTACAACGCGACTGCATTCTGAGAGTCAGAGAAGTGCTGCTTTGTATTTTGAGGTATGTTCCATTTCAGCTGCTGGCAAAATATCTAGTAGTAGTGAAGATTTGTGCCTCCTAAGTAAACTGACAACTATCAGATTTCCAGTTTCCCCAGCTTCGTTAACTTTTATATAAATTGAATGGAGGTTTCTTTTTCTTTCCTTCTTTTGTACCAGGGATTGAACTCAGGAGCACTCGACCACTGAGACACATCCCTGCCCTATTTTGCATTTTATTTAGAGACAGAGTCTCAATGAGTTGCTTAGCACCTCACTTTTGCTGAGGCTGGCTTTGAACTCACCATCCTCCTGTCTCAGCCTCCCCAGCCCCTGGGATTATAGGCATGCACCACAGTGTCCCGCAGGTCTCTGTTTTTCTGTTCACCTCCTTTTTCAAAAGAAAAAGAAAAATCAAACCCAAACTAAAGAAGTAATGATGAATAATTTTCAGAGTTTATCTTGCTTGATTTTGTTGAAAATATGAGACTCTTGGTTATTTTCTCTATTTTTAGTCTTTGTGATACCATTCTGAACATTTCCACTAATTCTTTGGCTATTTTATCTACTTTTATACTTCTATTTTTAAAATTTAAAATTGTGGAGCTGGGATATAGCTCAGTGATAAAGCACTTGCCTCACATGCATAAAGCCCTGGGTTTAATCCGCAGCTCCAAGAAAGAAAAAAAAATGAAATAGATTATGTATCCAGAAAAGTGCATGAACAGAGTTTCTAATGAATAGTTACAAACCTTTATTACCTGTATATATTAGCCTATTTTCTGTTACTATAACGAGCTGTCTGAAACCCAGTGTTTATAAAGAAAAAAGGTTTATTTCTGCTCACAGTGTTGGAGGTCCAACATCATGGCACCTGCATCTGCTCAGCCTTAATTAAGGTGCCTTAGCTATGTCACAGCATATTGATTAGCATATGGTGGGAGTATGTGTGAGAGGGAGACATCTTCTGGCAAGAAAGGAAACCAGAGAGATTCAGGGGTCAAGCTTGTTCTCTTATAATAACTTACTCTTGAGAAAACTCCCTCATTCTATGAGAATTAACTCTTACTGAGGTTGCTGGCCCTAGAGATCTAATTACTTTTCATTTTCTTTGTAGTACTGGAATTTGAACCCAGGGCCTTTGACATGCTAGACAAACATTTGCTGCTGAGCTACACTACCAGCCCCTGACCTAATTACATTGCACTAGGCCCAGCCTCTTGATACCATGACTTTGGGAACTAGCCTTCAACACATGAACCCTTGTCAACAAACCATATCCAAGCCATAGCATAGTGTCACTGCCAACCTAGTCAAAAATTAGAACATTGCAATGATTCCAGAAGATCTTTAGTTCAAGAAAGTCTGACTTTTGTGGTAATTATTTCCTTTCCTTTATACTTTTACCGTGTATACATGCATCCCTGAAATATGTATTTTAATTTTATTTCTTAATTAGTCCCTTTATTTTCTTCATATATATCTAGTTGGAATATTCTATAATTTATTCACTGTGGTTGGGCATTTGTGTTTTTCAACTTTATGACAATTATGAATAATATGACTGAGAACATTCTTGTGAGAAGTAGAATAGTGTAGTTGGTTAAGATTTGTGTCTATGAAACCAGACCTCTGAAATCCTGACTTTCATTCATTAGCAATATAATCTTGGGAAAATTGTATAACTTTTTTTTTTTGCAAAACATTACACAGTTTTTTATTATAAATGAGAAAATTACATTTGTTACATTGTCACATGCTAGTCAGAGAAATGCTCCAGTGATAAAGAAAGTCAATGTTGGATCAACCAAAGTCCTCATTTCTACAACATTCATTTACAAAGAAATAATGTTACATAGCCCAACACAACATTCTTGGTTTTTTTCATATTGAAGTCCCTCCAAAAAAATCATCTTCTAATGGAGTATTTCACTATATAAATTATAGTTCTTCATTTTTACATTTCACCCCAAACTGCATGAGAGATGTATCACACTTAAAATTCTAGAGCTGTTAGGAAATCCTTCACACATCATCATCATCTGATGTGTCACTGCTACTTGTCTCTGTGTCATCCTTGTCAATTGTGGGTTTGAAAGTGCTGTTTTTCCAGGGTCCAAACTTGAAGTCACAGATCAGGCCATTTCTCAAAATGCCATTTTTTTTTTCAGATCATTCTTCTGTAACTGTTCACTAATAACTTGGAATTCTCTCATTTCATCCTCAGTTAAGGGAGCACACGTTTCATCATTTTCACTGTCTTCTTGCCAGCCCATCTCCTTTAACAATCCGTGTTCTGTCTCAATTCTATCTGTGAACTGGAAAGAACATCAGTTTGTGGAAAGGTTGAAGACCAAATGATCTGCTGGGAAATCACTGAAGCATCGCTATTCTCTTGTGGAATTTCATTTTCATCAAAGTTTCTGTTTATATCCCTTTCTTGGTGAGTATTATTGCTGTTATACAAATTAAATGAGTCTTCATGCTTCTCTGAGCCAGCCTGGCTTTCATCTTCATGTCCTTCTTCTACTCTGGCCCTTTTTAATGCTTTCAAAAAATTCACTCTTATCAGTGCACATTCGTGTCAGTTTGGTTAGACGAGGCTGCTGATTAAGTTTGTCAAGAGGTGAAGAGGAATTTGAAGGATTACACTTTTTCACTGAATTTGTTGGTGGACTAAAATTCTTGACAGTTGATTTAAAAGCATTGAAGTTGCCAACACCATATGTAGATTCATGAGGGAAAGAAGTTTCAACCTTATTTTCTTTAGTTTGGCTTTTCCATTGTGTAGGTTTTGTAGGTGGAGCAACAGGTTTAGGGACTAAGCCTTTGTAAACACTTGGACCAGTTCCATTCTTAACTGGCTGTGACTAAAGAATTCCTACTACAGGGAATCCAGAAAGTTATGTCTTTTATATTACCTTTCTTAATGACCAGCATCCTTGGAGCTCTAGATTTAGGATTTGGAAAATACTCTAAGAGAGGAGCTTGGGAGATTGTTTTGGTTGGGTATGTGTGTGTCTGGGCGTGTAGGCCCCCCGTACACCTGCAGCTAAAGATTTATTCTGACTTGGTTCTCTTTCGTATTCAGGATTTAAAGATGGAAAATCCTCAGCCTCAAACTGTTTGCATTCTCTTTATCTTCTTTCCTTCGGTTTCATTGTCAGGTATGATGTTTTCATGTAGTCCTTGGCTTTTTCCAGAATGCAAAATATAGCTACGAGAATGGGAATTTCCACCATGGTATCCTCCTTGATGATTTATGTTTTCAGTACCATTTCTGCCATGTGTATGCCATCCATTTTTTCTTTCCTTCCAAAATTACCTCCATTAGAACGTCCCAATACTAGAATCAAAGCCATCTGAAGAATGTGTCTTTGATGATTCACATCATAACGATTTTCCATCCATGAAAAATTTTCAGAATGTTTCTCAAAATTCAATGATGAAAATTCCAACAGGACTGCCCATGAGGTGTTGGTTTTTTCTCTGTGATCTTTATGTTTTCTAGTTTGTTTTTTAATTTTGTATCCTCTGAAATAATACCCAAGTTCTTTGAAGATGCTTATTTCAAGTCAGCTACCTGTACTTCTGTTTTAAAGTTTTCATATGGCTCTCTCCAGAATTAGCCAAGTTCCTTGGATTTAAGATCAAAGTCTTCTTTCTTATTCCATGTACTGTTGTACTTATCCACTCCAGATGAAATATCCAATTTAGCAAAAAAGCAGAAACAAACAGAAAAATATCACATCTGAACAGTATTCCTAAACATCAGCACATAAAAAGACACAAATAACTATCTCAATATTACCATGCTGGTAGAAAACTGCAACATCTTAAATTTCCATGTAAGTAAAAGATAAAAAGAAAAAAAAACTCCATATTCTTTCAATGTCTTCATTAAGAAAAGCTATCCCATTGTGACATGAAAAGGGCTGAGGTCAAAAATTCCTAAAAGTTTTAATAAAAGTAAAAATAAACTGCTGTGAAACTTTAACAATACTCAAACAGTAATTTGAAGCTGCTGAAACTACTCAGTACACAAATCAAACATATCTTAAACAGTTTTGGCTGAAGAACAACAACAGGATGGGGGGGGGTGCAAAAATATCACCAGCTGAAATACTTTAACCAGTTATATAATCTGTGTGAACCAAAATACTGATGAAATGCCTGGGTCTCTTTTTAAGTAGCTTGTTGAATCTCTTCACTACTATCAATTCACTTCAGAGATGATTCTTGCCAATTTTAATAAACTTCTGGGGCAAAATTATCCAAAAACATTGTAATTCCAAAATGGTCACTTGAAATATCTGGGACCTTTTACACAAAACCTTGAAGATGATCTTCATATCTGAATAATTCAATCACCTCTGCCCCACCAGAGGTGTCCCTGGCTTGTGGGATGCCACTGTGCTCCATTCTTGTGTAACTTCTTTATTTCAATTTTTCACCTCTGTAAAATGGAGATACCAGTAGTAGTTACCTCATAGGGTTGTGTTTAAAATTATAAAGCAGTTAGCTGGATGCAGTGTTGTACACCTGTAATCCCAGCAACTTGGGAGACTGAGGCAGCAGGATTGCAAGTTCAAAACCAGCTTTAGTAATTTAGTGAGGCCCTAAGCAACTTAATGAAGCTGTCTCAAAATAAAAAGTAAAAAGGGCCGGGGATGTAGCACAGTGGTTGTGTCCCTGGGTTAAATTCCCAGTACCAAAATAAAATTAAACAAACAAACAAAATAAATAAATAAATAAAAATTGTGAAGCATTTACAACAGTGAAAAAGTAAGCACAATGTGTTGTTGTTATTGTTATGACTGTATTCTGTTGTATTAGTTTATCTAGGGAATATTCCTAGTTCTGGAAATTGTTGCAAGATAGGGTATATGTGTACATTTAATTTTGCTACTAATTTTTCCTCTAAAGTGGTTATAACAGTTTATATTACCACTGAGGATAATACTTTATGGTTTCTCTATATTTCAGCACATAGTATTACTATTCTTTCCATTTTAGTCTGGTTGGCATACAGTGGTATTCATTGTGATTCTAATCGCCTTCCATAGATCAGTGAGATTGAGCACTTGTTAAAATATTTATTGGCTTTTTGTGAAATGCCTTTCAAATCTCTTGTCCATTGTATTGAGGTGTCTTTACTTACTGATTTGTAGGTGTTCTTTGTATATATATATATTATTATTATTTTTAATTCTGGTAAAAATACACACCACGTAAAATTTACCATCTTAACTATTTTTAAATGTGCAGTTCAGTGGTGTTAGATATATTGATAATGTTATTCAACCATCACCACCATGTATTTCTATAACTCTTCATATTATAAAACTGAAACTCTATACTTATTGAACAATAACTCGTTATTCCCATCTCCTTCTAGCTCCTGACAGCCACCATTCTATTTTCTGCTTGTATGATTTTGACTACTCTAACTCATGTAACTGTAGTCATATAGTATTTGTCTGATTTATTTCACTTCTTCAAGGTTCATCCCTGTTATAGCATAGGTCACAATTTCCTTTTAGGGCTGAATAATATTCCATTTTATATATATATATATATATATATATATAAAACATACATTTGTACATATATATGTCACAATGTGCTTATCTTTTTATCCATCCATGGACACATAGGTTGCTTCCATGTTTTAGCTGTTGTGAATAATAGCTACTGTGTAAATGGGTGTATAAACATCTTTTTAACACCCTACTTTCAATTATCTTGTGTTTCTATTTAGTTTCTGGGGCATATGGTAATTCTATCTTTAATATTTTGAGGAACTACCATATTGTTTCTCTTAGGAGCTGCACCATTTTACATTTCTACCAACAGTGTACAAGGCTTCTAATTTTTCTATATCCTTCCTGCACTTCTTATTTTCTGCTTTTTTTTTTAACATTAGTCATCTTTTTTTTTTTTTTTTTACATTAGTCTTCCTAATGGGTGTGGGTGTGAGGTGTTATCTCACTGTAGTTTGCTTTTTTGGAGTGTGGGTACTGGGGATTGAACTCTGGGGCACTTCACCACTGAGCCACATCCCCAGTCCTATTTTGTATTTTATTTAGAGACAGGGTCTCACTGAGTTGATTAGTGCCTCGCTGTTGCTGAGGCTGACTTTGAACTCTAAATCCTCCTGTTTTAGTCTTCTGAGCTGCTGGGATTACAGGTGTGTGCCACTGTGCCCGACTTGTACCTTTTTTTTAGAGATGGGCACAATGTCTGTATTTTATTTAATTATGTGGTGCTGAGGCTCGAATCCAGTGACCCATGCGTGTGAGGCAAGTGCTGTACCACTGAGCCACAACCCCAACCCTGTAGTTTGCTTTTGATTTTTATTTTTTGCTGTGCTGGCAGTTTAACCCAGGGCCTCTGCATACTAGGCAATCAGTCTACCACTGAGCCACATTCCCAACTCTTACTGTAATTTTGATTTACATTTCCTTAATGATTAGTGATACTGAACATCTTTTCATATGCTTATTGGTCATTTGTGTATCTTTTTGGAAAAATGTCTGTATAAGTCAGTCCTTTGTCCATTTTTGGGTTGAATTGTTGGATTTGTTGTTTTGGTGTTGTAGGAGTTTTCTATATATGATTAGCAAATATTTTCTCCTTCTTTGGGTTGCCTTTTAACTTTTATTTTTAGTTTTTTATTTTTTTGGGTTCTGGGGTTTGAACCCCAGGGCCTAGTGCTTTCTAAGCACACACTCTACCATTCTACTGTACCCCGAGCCTCTTTACTCTGTTGATAGTATCTTTTAATGTACCTTGAATTTTTTTTCTTCAGTTGGATATAGTGGCACACACCATAATCCCAGCTACTTGGGATTAGCTGGGATTATGGGAGGCTGAGGCAGGAAGATCACAAGTTTGAGGGCAGCCTGGGCAACTTATTGAGATGCTGTCTCAAAACAGAATAAAAAATGAATAGGATATAAGTCAGTGGATGTTCAATCCCTAGTAGCACACATAAATATTTTTTTTCACAAAGTCTAATTTGTTTTCTCCTTTTTGACTGTGCATTTGGTATCAGATCTAATAAATTATTGCCAAATTTAATGTCATAAAGTTTTTGCCCATATTCTTTCCAAGAGCTTCATAGTTTTAGGTTTTACATTTAGATCCATTTTTAGTTAATTTTTTTTTGTACCAGGGATTGAACTCAGGGGTGCTTAACCACTGAGCCACATCTCCAGCACATTTTTATGTTTTTAAATTTTGAGAAAGTTTTTACTAAGTTGCTTATGGCCTTGCTAAGTTGCTGTCTAGTTAATTTTTTGTATATGGTGTTATATAAGGATCTAACCAATTTTTTGGGTATGTGTTTCAGGTTCCTCAAAACCATTTATTGAAAAGAGTGTCTTTTTTCCCATTGAATGGTTTTGGCAGTCTTGCCAAAAGTCATTTGACCATATATTGTTTCTGGACTCCCTGTTCTGTTCTCTTGGTCTATATGTCTGTCTTTATACCAGTACCACATTACTTTGATGACTGTAGCTTTGTCATAAATTTTGAAATTAAGAAATGTAACATTTTCTTCAGGATTATTTTTAGCAATTTGGGTTCTCATATTTCATTTGAATTTTAGGATGGGTTTTTCTATTTGAGAAAAATGTTGAAATTTTCTTGGGGATTGCATTACGTTTGTAGATCACTTTGAATAGTATTGACACCTTAACAGCATTGATCTTTCAATTTGTGCACATGGGATATGTTTCCATTTATTTGTCTTTAATTTAGCAGTGTTTTATAGTTTTCATTGTACAATTTTTTGACCTCCTTGTCTAAATTAATTCTTAAGTGTTTTATTTGTTCTAATGCTACTACAAATGAAATTGTTTCATAACCTTTTTTTCAGATTGTTCATTATTAATACATAGAACAGCAACTGGTTTTTGTGTTATTTTGTACCCTGTTACTTTACTGAATTGATATATATATATATATATTTTTGAAACCGGGGATTGAACTCAGGGACACTCGGCCACTGAGCCACATCCCCAGCCCTATTTTGTGTTTTTTATTTATAGACAGGGTCTCACTGAATTGCTTAGGGCTTCACTAAATTGCTGAGGCTGGCTTTGAACTCGCGATCCTCCTGCCTCAGCCTCTGGAGTCGCTGGGATTACAGGCGTGCGCCATCGCGCCCGGCTGAATTGATATATTCTTAACAGTTTTTTTTTTGGAACCTTTTGGACTTTCTGTATACAAGATTATATCATCTGTGAATAAAGATAGTTTTACTTTTTCCTTTCCAGTTTCAATCCCCCCCTCCCCCCTTCCCCCTTGTACCAGGAATTGAAGCTAGGGAGCATTTAACCACTGAGCCACATCCCCAGTCACTTTAATTTATATTTTGAAATGGGATCTCCTTCAGTGGCTTAGGGCCTGGCTAAGGTGCTGAGTCTGACTTCAGAACCTGTGATCCTCCTGAGTCCCTAGTATTGCAGATATATACCCCCTTGCCCACCCTTCCTTTTATTTCCTTTGCTTGGATAAATTCTTTGACTAGTACTCTATTGAATAGAAGTGGTGAAAGTCAACATCCTTGACTTGTTTCTGATCTTAGAAGAAAAACTTTTAATCTCTTATTTATTATGATGTTTGTTGAGGGTTATTCACATCTGACTTTATTGTGTTGAGGTATTTTCTTTTTGTTCGTAATGTTGGATTTTTTTTAAAACATTAAAGGGTGTTGAATTTTGTCAAATACTTTTCTGTATCAGTTGAGATAATTATGTGTTTTTTCCTTTTTTCTGTGAATGTGGCATGTTGTATTGATTGATTTTTCATATGTTGGATCATTCTGACATTCCAGGAATAAATCCCACTTAACCATTTGTATAGTCACTTTAGTATGCTACAGATTTTGGTTTGTTAATATTTTGTTGAGGATTTTTGTATCACTATTTGTTTATTTAGTTTTTTTTATGTGGCGCTGGGAATCAAACCCAGTGCCTTATGCATACTAGGCAAGCGCTCTACCACTGAGCCACAACCCCAGCCCTTGCATCATCATTCATAAGGAATTTTGGTCTGTAGATTTCTTGTAGTGTCTTCAACTTTTTTTTTTTTTTTTAGTGATTTTAGCTTTGTGTAAAAGTTGCAAAGATAATATAGAGAGTTCTTGTTTAACCCTTCACTCAGTTTCTTTCCCTTAAAGTTATCCTACATTACCATGAAACATTTGTCAAACGTAGGAAACCAACATCATCTATATTATTATTTCCCAAATGTGAAAATGTATTCATATTTCACAATATTTCACCATTTTCCCATTAATTTCCTTTTTCTATTCCAGAAGTCAATCTAGGATCCTACAACACATTTAGTCGTCATGTCTTCCTGGTTTCCTCCTGTGAGTTTCTCGGTCTTTCCTGTTTTCCATTAATTTGATAGCTTGGGGCTGTTGATCATGTATGGCTTTAGGGTATCCCTCTGTATTAGTTCATTTTCAGTTGCTACAACTAAAAGTTGCTGAGCTGGGTACCTATGAAGAAAAAAAGTTTATTTGACTCAGTTTTGGACACTGAAAGTGCAAATTGGGCTGCCTTATTTGTTTGACCCTTGGTGAGGGCCCATGGTGGATGGCATCATTATGGGAGTCTCTCTGAGAGGAAAAGATCACATGCTGGAACAAGAAGCCCGAGAGAAACTGAGGAGGGGCCAGTCTTGGTCCTTTATAATAACCTCTTCTGAGAACTAAACAGGATCTCATGAGAACCACCTTAATGTCTTACAAGGGTGATGCCCCAAATTACCTAAATACTTTGGATTGGTCTCTACCTCTTAAAGATTGCTCCATATATGTCACTACACTGGGGGCCCAGCTGCCAATACCTGCATCTTTGGGGAACACACTTAAACTATATCCAAACCATAGCACCTTTAGTTTGAGTTTGTCAGATGTTGTCTCATGATTAGATTTGAGTTAAGCACTTTGGAAGTAACACTACAGAGGTGAAGTGCCCTTCTTATCATGCCATGTTCGAGGGCACATATGTCCACATGATATCACTTGTTATGTTAACCTTGATCACTTGTAAGTGTCCCAGGAATTTATCCCATTTTCACATTTCTAAGCCTTTAAAATTTTTTTTTTTAGTTTTACAGACTGCATTTTGGTTCATTGTACACAAATGGGGTACAACTTTTCATTTCTATGGTTGTATACAATGTAGATTTACACCATTCATGTAATCATACATGTACATAGGGTAATAATGTCTGCCTCAGTCTACTATCTTTCCTTCCCCCACCCGCTCCCGCCCCATTTTCCTCTACACCATCTAAAGTTCCTCCGTTATTCTCTTGCCACCCCGCCACCCTCCTCCCCTGTTATGTATCATCATCTACTTACCAGAGAAAACATTTGGCCTTTGGGTTTCGGGGCTTGGCTTATTTCACTTGGGATGATGCTCTCTATCTCCATCCATTTACCAGCAAATGCCATAATTTTTTTTATTCTTTATGGCTGAGTAATATTCCATTGTGTCTCTATACACCACAGTTTCTTTATCCATTCATCAGTTGAAGGGCATCTAGTTTGGTTCCACAATCTCGTTATTGTAAATTGAGCAGCTATGAACATTGATGTGGCTACATCATTGTAATATGCTGATTTTAAATCCTTTGGGTATAAACCGAGGAGTGAGATAGCTGGGTCAAAGGGTGGGTCCATTCTAAGTTTTCTGAGGAATCTCCATACTGCTTTCTACAGTGGCTGCACCAATTTGCAACTCCACCAGCAATGTATGAGTGTGCCTTTTCCCTCATATCCATGCCAATACTTATTATTGCTTGTGCTCTTGATAATAGTCATTCTAATTGGAGTTAGATGAAATCTCAGGGGGGTTTTAATTTGCATTTCTCTAATTACTAGAGATGATGAGCACTTTTTCATATATTTGTTGATCACCTGTATATCTTTTTCTGTGAAGTGTCTGCCCATTTCCTTAGCCCATTTATTCATTGGGTTCTTTGTACTTTTGGTGTAGTTTTGTAAGTTCTTTATAAATTTTGGAGATTAGTGTTCTGTCTGAAGTGTGTGTGGAAAACATTTTCTCCAACTCTGTAGGTTCTCTTTTCATATTATTGTTTCCTTTCCTGAGAAAAAGCTCTTTAGTTTGAATCCATCCCATTTATTGATTCTTGCTTTTATTTCTTGTGCTCTGAGGGTCTTGTTAAGGAAGTCTGGTTGTAAGCCAACACGATGAATATTTGCACCTACTTTTTCTTCTGTTCGGTGAAGGGTCTTAGGTCTAATTCCTAGATCCTTGATCCATTTTGAATTGAGTTTTTGTACACGGTGAGAGATAGTAGTTTAATTTCATTTTACTGCATATGGATTTCCAGTTTTGCCAGCACCATTTGTTGAAAAGGCTATCTTTTCTCCATTGTATGTTTTTGGCACCTTTGTCTAGTATGAGATAAGTGTACTTATGTGGGTTTGTCTCTGTGTCTTCTATTCTGTACCATTGGTCTACCAGTCCATTTTGGTGCCAATACCATGCTGTTTTTGTTACTATTGCTCTATAGTATAGTTTAAGGTCTGGTATTGTGATACCTTCTGCATGACTCTTCCTGCCTGGAATTGCTTTTGGCTATTCTGGGTCTTTTATTCTTCCAGGTGAATTTCATGATTGTTTTCTCTATTTTTTTTCTTGCTGGGCATTGCCAGGGCCTTGTGCTTGCAAGGTAAGCACTCTCCCAGCTGACCTATATCCCCAGCCCTACTTTCTCTATTTCTTTGAGGAATGTCATTAGGATTTTAATTGGAATTGTGTTAAATCTGTTTAGTGTCTTTGGAAGTTTGGTCATTTCAATAATATAAATTCAGACTATCCAAGAACATGGAAGATGATTACATCTTCTAAGGTCTTCTTCAATTTGTTTCTTTAATCTTCTGTAGTTTTCATTGAGAGGTCTTTCACCTCTTTTGTTCGATTGATTCCCAAGTATTTTATTTTTTTTTTTGAGGGTATTGTGAACGGAGTTGTTTTCCTAATTTCTTTTTCAGATGATTCATCGCTTATGAATAGAAATGCATTAGATTTCTGTGTGTTGATTTTATATCCTGCTATTTTGCTGAATCAATTTATTAGGTCTAGAAGTTTTCTGGTGGAATTTTTTGGATCCTCATATAGAATCATGTCATTGGCAAATAGTGACAGCTTGAGTTCTTTTCCTGGTTGAATGCCTTTAATTTCTTTGGTCTGTCTAATTGCTCTGGCTAGTATTTCAAGCACGATGTTGAATAGAAGTGGTGAAAGAGGGCATCCCTGCCTTGTTCTGGTTTTTAAAGGGAATGCTTTCAGTTTTTCTCCATTAAGAATGATGTTGGTTGTGGGCTTAGCATAAATAGCCTTTACAGTGTTGAGGTATGTTCCTATTACCCCTGTTTTTCCCAGTGTTTTGAGCACGAAGGGTTGTTGTATTTTGTCACACACTTTCTCTGCATCTATTGAAATAATCATATGATTCTTAACCTTAAATTTGTTGATGTGATGAATTGCATTTATTGATTTCTGGATGTTGAACCAACCTGTATCCTCAGGATGAACCCCACTTGATCATGGTGCATTATCTTTTTAATATGTTTTTGTATGAGATTTGCCAGAATTTTGTTAAGGATTTTTGCGTCTATGGTCATCAGATATATCGGTCTAAAGTTTTCTTTCCTTGATGAGTCTTTGTCTCATTTTGGTATCAGAGTGATACTAGCTTCATAGAATTAATTTGGAAGGGCTTCCTCCTTTTCTATTTTGTGGAATCCTTTAAGGAGTTTGGTATAAGTTCTTCTTTGAAGGCCTTGTAGAACTCAGCTGAGAATCTGTCTGGTCCTGGGCTTTTTTCTTGGTTGGTAGGCTTTTGATGGCTCCTTCTATTTCATTGCTTGAAATTGATCCATTTAAATTGTGTATGTCCTTCTTGGTTCAGTTTGGGAGGATCATATATCTCTAGAAATTTGTCGATGTCTTCAAGATTTTCTGTTTTGTTGGAGTATAGATTTTTAAAGTAGCTTATAATTATGTATTCCAATGGTGTCTGTCATGATATTTCCTTTTTCATCATGAATTTTAGTAATTTGAATTTTCTCTCTCCTTCTCTTCGTTAGTGTGGTTAAGAGTTTATGTTTTGTTTACTTTTTCAAAGAACCAACTTTTTTTGTCAAGTTTTTGAAGTATTTCTTTTGTTTCAATTTCATTGATTTCAGCTCTGATTTTAGTGATTTCCTGTCTTCGACTACTTTTGGTGGTGTTCTGTTCTTCTTTTTGTAGGACTTTGAGATGTAATGTTAGGTCATTTAGTTGTTAACTTTTTATTCTTTTCTTGAATGTGCTCCATGCAGTGAACTTTCTTCTTAGTACTGCTTTCATAGTGTCCCAGAGATTTTGATATGTTGTATAGTCATTCTTATTTACCTCTAAGAATTTTATCTCCTCCCTGATGTTTTCTGTTATCCATGCTTCATTCAATAGCATATTATTTAGTCTCCAGGTGTTGGAATAGTTTCTGATTTTTATTATATCATTTATTTCTAATTTCATTCCATTATGATCTGATAGAATATAAGGTAGTATCTCTATATTTTGTATTTACTAAGGGCTGCTTTGTGGCATAACATGGTCTATTTTAGAGAAGGATCCATGTGCTGATGAGAAGAAAGCGTATTCGCTCATTGATGGATGGAATATTTTAAATATGTCTGTTAAGTCCAAGTTATTGATTGTGTTATTGAGGTCTATGGTTTCTTTGTTTAGTTTTTGTTTGGAAGATCTATCCAGTGGTGACAGTGGTGTGTTAGTGTCATCCAGAATTATTGTGTTGTGGTCTGTTTGATTCCTAGAATTGAGAAGGATTTGTTTGATGTACATGGATGTGCCATTGTTTGGGGCATAAATATTTATGATCATTTTGTCTTTATTTATGGTTCCCTTAAGCAGTATGTAATGCCCTTCTTTATCCCTTCTGACTAACTTTGGCTTGAAGTCCATTTTATCTGATATGAGGATGGAAACCCCTGCTTTTTTACTGAGTCCATGTGTGTGGTAGGTTTTTTCTCATCCTTTTAGTCTGTGGATGTCTTTTTCTATGAGTCTGTTGATGGCAGCATATTGTTGGGTCTTTCTTTTTAATCCAGTCTGCCAGTCTATGTCTTTTAATTGATGAGTTTAAGCTATTAACATTCAGGGTTATTATTGAGATATGATTTGAATTCCTGGTCATTGTGGCTTATTTTTGGTTTTTAACTTGACTTGTTTTCTCCTTTGATTGACTTTTCCTTTAGGGTACTTCCTCCCTTTGCTGACCTACATTGTTGTATTTCATTTCCTCCTCATGGAATATTTTGCTGAGAATGTTCTCTAGTGCAGGCTTTCTATTTGTAAACTCTTTTAACTTTTGTTTATCATGGAAGAATTTTATTTTGTCTTCAAATCTGAAGTTTAGTTTTGCGGGGTATGAGATTCTTGGTTGGCAACCATGTTCTTTCAGAGCTTGAAATATGTTGTTTAGGCCCTTCTAGCTTTTAGGGTCTGGGCTGAGAAATCTGCTAATATCCATATTGATTTCCCCCTGTATGTAATCTGATGCTTTTCTCTTGCAACCTTTAAAATTCTATCTTTATTTCGGATGTTAGGCATTCGCATTATAATGCACCTTGGTGTGGATCTGTTGTAATTTTGTGCATTTGGTGTTCTGTAAGCCTCTTATAGTTGATTTTCCATTTCATTCTTCAGGTTTGGGAAGTTTTCTGATATTATTTCATTGAGTAGGTTGATTGTTTCGTTGGTATGTATCTCTGTGCCTTCCTCAATCCTGATAATTCTTAAATTTGGTCTTTTCATGATATCCTATAGTTCTTGGAGGTTCCGTTCATGATTTTTTATCATCTTCTCTGTTTAGTCAACTTTATTTTCAATATTAAATATTTTGTCTTCATTGTCTGAGGTTCCAAGTGATTTAGTCTGTTGGTAATGCTTTCCATTGAGTTTTTTAATTTGGTTTCTTGTTTCTTTCATTTCAAGGATTTCTGTTTAGTTTTTTTTTTTCAGAATCTCTATCTCTTTGTTGAAATGATCTTTTGCTTCCTGCAGTTGCTCTTCCAGCTGTTCATTGGAGTGATCGTTCATTGCCTGCATTTGCTCTCTTATCTCATCCTTTGCTTCAGGAATTTTTTTTTTTTTTTTTTTTTTTGGAACTGGGGATTAAACTCAGGGGCACTTGGCCACTGAGCCACATCCCCAACCCTATTTTGTATTTTATTTAGAGACAGGGTCTCACTGAGTTGTTTAGCACCTTGCCCATGCTGAGGCTGGCTTTGACCCTGTGATCCTCCTGCCTCAGCCTCCCAAGTCACTGGGATTACAGGCTTGTGCTGCCACACCCGGCTTATGAATCATTTTAATGTGTATATTCTGAACTCTTTTTCTGATATTTCTTCTACCATGCTGTCATTGGATTCTATTAGTATAGAATCTTGGCTTGTTTGCAACACTTTCTTCCCTTGTTTTTTCGTGTTGTTCACATATCTTCCCCTCTAGCAGTGCAGATCTGGGGTATTGCAGTTTCCCCTCTATAGGCTTATGGTGACCCTGCAGGTTTCCAAAACCTCTTCTTTAAGGGAGAGATCAATATTAGCAGCACCCAGTAAGACAATATGCATCCTAAACCAAATAGCCCCTGTGAAGACATTAACAATTTTGTCATAATAAACAGAGAGGATGAGTACAATGATTACCTACAGTATAACAAATAGATTTTCAATGAGCTCTGCAGTTTCTAATGGTGGACAAAGAGGATGGGCAGGGGTGTAGGAAGTATCTGTTAATGGGATAAGAGAAGAGTATATGGAAGAACTAGATTGTAGGAAGAGTGAAAGTGGAATCAAAAGAATTTGGTTGTTAGCATGAGAAAAGGGAGAAAGAGACTCTGAGGAAATAGGTAAACAAAAGGAAAATAGAGCAAGAAAAAGAAATAAATACTTAAAATGTTTCAAAAAGGAGAAAAAAAATCTACACTGTAACAGTCATACACTATTCAAACCCCCCTACAGTATAATTTAAAATCTAAGTGAATTTGGACTTAGTTTACTTCCTCATTGAAGAGAATGGATCAGGCTTGTTAAAACTTAACTGACTGTACAAGTCATTACAGTTACTTTGCATCACCATCTATTTTACACTTACCACATGTCTCTGTGCCTTCCCCTAACATTATTTGGTGGTAAACAGAATTCCCACACCGAGGTTAAGCAGAAGGAAGAAAAAAGTCATCACTCCACTAGTTGTTTTAATCTCCCTTATTCCTACCTTGTTTATTCCTTTAAGGGATATTATCCTTTAACATCCCTGTATCCCTTGTTTTGCAATAATAAATGCTCAATTTTTAGATCACAAAAAGAGGTGTTTCACAAGTTAAAGAAAATTTAGTTCTATTTACTTTTTTAATTTGCCAAAATTATTTTTTTTTACAGAAATTTCATGAAATTCCTGGTTAAAAAAAAAATAAAAGCTGGCCAGTAGTCAAAGTAGTAAAAACAGGATTATTGGAATAGGGTAAAGCAACCTCAGCATAGAACCAGGCTGAATTCTGAATGCATCATGCAAAAGTGGGTATTTATAACCAAGGAGCAGGGTGGGATCAGCAGATGGAAATAACTGAAATGGAACTTCAAACATAAGGGGGAATTCTGGCTAAACCAACATAGCAGAATTTCTTGTGGAAGGCAGGAGTGTGATTAAATATGATCTGAGAAATGGTGGAAGATGAAGAACCTAATTAGCTATCAAGGATGATCAGATATGGATGTTGGGAGAATTCTAACTAAATGGACTTAACAGAATTCTTGGTTAAATTGGACAATGCAGAGATGAATACTGAAGTCCACATGTTGAGGCTCAGTTGAAAAAGAGCTCAGGGGAGCCTGAGTCAAGTTTGGGTTAAGGAAAGAATCTTTGTCAGTAATTCATGAGATAGTGATTAAATCTTTAATATAATCAGCTCAGAGTTTCATTAAGGTCTAAATTCTGACCTTATAGCTATGAAATTCTAAGTTTGTGCTTGAATACATGACTTAAAAAAAAGGAAATGGCCAATAGCATATGCCGTTTTAACTTTTACTAGTAAAGCAGACAATTAAACTCATACTACTGTTTTTTCTTTTATCTAATCTGATTATATACTGGAGAAGTTCTTTGTAAGCAGACTTTAGGTGAATATAGTCAGTATACTAGTTCCATCAAAATTTGCAGATATATCTAAATTTATGCTAATGAAATTTTAAAAGAAGCACATTAAGTATTACTAATCACATTTGAGGCCTTCTTTAATAGTTTGCAAAGTGGTTCATTCATAATCATAAAAAATCCATTAAGATTAACCATATTGCACAACCCCCAAAGGAAAAAACTGAGGAAACTCATTGGTAATTTTTGTAGCTTTATTGTTAAGTCCAAGATCAATGGGATGATGTTCTTTAAACTGAACATGAGAAGTACACATGATGGTTACATTGGCCATGCTCTTCCAACTAATTGCATGATTGCAGAGATTTCTTCATCCATGGGCTCTATCACTCAATGGTTTCATTTTTCCTTCTGTATCTGAAACAATAAACATTTTCCCAGTGGGATAAATTCCAGCTTCCCTGTGAAGCAGATGGACTGGTAATGAACTGAGCTGGCCTGCTGGCATGGATGTACAACTTGAGCAACTGTATCACATTCACTGATTGATTGTGGTGCAAATGACAGCTGGTTTTTCTTGGTTGTTGTGGTTGTTTGTTTTGGGGTACTGGGAATTGAACCCATGGGCACTTAACCGCTGAGCCACATCCGCAGCCCTTTTTTATGTTTTATTTAGAAACAGGGTTTTGCTGAGTTGTTTAGGGCCTTGCTAAATTGCTGAGACTGGTTTTGACTGGAAATTCTCCTGCTTCAGCCTCCTGAGTGGCTAAGATTACAGGCATGTGCCACTGAGCCCAGCTTGTAGCTATTTTGAGTAGCATTTTCAAATATATTTATTTTGGAAAGTAGAGTAGATAGTTCATAAATGATCGTTATGATGATTTCACATCACCAGGCCATTTATATCTCTATAATTTGCTTCATCTCAATTGATCTTGAGTTGCTGTTTGTTTCTTGGGAACATTACATGTGTGCCAAGATCCAGATTGTGTATGTGGGGGTTTTTTTTGTTATCTTTTTGTTTATCCTTAATGAGGATGGATTGGTCCTAGTGTGCTTCTTACCTCAAAATTGTGTGGCATCAACTTTCCTTTTGTGCCTCCTGTTGGTCATCTGATTCTTGGTATGGAATCCTCTGTGCAGATCTTAAGCTTGAAATTTCACTAACTAGCTACATATTCCTGTTCAGTATTTAGGCTGCCTCGCAGGAAGAAAGGGAGCTGGAACCATGAGTAGACTTAATTCTCCTGACTTTTTCTTTTAACTAGAGATGCCAGTGGTAAAGACTGGATTTTCTCTACCAAAATTTTCTCTTTAGTCCTGTGTCCCTGTGTATTTGTGATTTGACTGTTTCTAGCCTCCTTCTTTTTTAAAAAAATATATTCTTAGTTGTATATGGACTCAATGCCTTTATTTATTTATGTGGTGCCGAGAATCGAACCCAGGGCCTGACCCATGCAAGGCAAGTACTCTACCACTGAGCCACAACCCCAGCCCTAGCCTCCTTCTTATGCTAAGGAGGCAGTTTGTCTCAGGGAGAGGCTCATCAATCCATTATTAACCTTCTCTTTGGAGTGGCTCACTTGTATCTGCATCCTCTTGCACAGCTTTTGGAAGCCCCTGGTTCACTATGGAAGATTTTTGGAGTGGAATTGTTTTAATCACTTCCATGAGTTGCTAGAAAATTTTGATTTCCTGAAGCATTGAATCACTTTATCAGGAAGGAGTAATGTGAATTGACTCGCTAGTGACTGTGATTAGATCTGTTTATTATACATGCTGCATAAGTGTCCTCATTTTTGGCATGAGAATGGAACCTGTTTTTCAGAAATGATGCAGATATCTCCATGCTTTTAATATTTTAAACTCCCCCCCTTTTTTTTTGGTGACTGGAGATTGAACCCAGGGGCACTCTACCTCTGAGCTACACCCCCAAGTCCTTTTTTATCATGACCTGCATTACTGTTAATTCAGGAAACCACCAGATGAGGGGCGATGGGGGATTGGAAAAACAGATACATAAACAGAAAAAGCTGGTGTCCAGTGGGCACCACACTTGGATGGAGTACAATGACAATGAGTCAGCTTAGCACCTTTATTATATAGGTTATATCATTAAAAGGATTTATTGTGAGAGAGTTTCTTCAAAGCACTCAGAGTGAAGGACGACCTTCTGTGTAGCCTAATTATAATTATCAGCTCGTGCCCATAACTCTACCCCCCAGCAGCTGGAGTTTGAATCCAAGGTTAAGAACTGATAAATTCTGTGACTGGCACAGAATCTCCCTTTGAACGGGACATCACCATAGCAACTGGGCAATCTTTGATTGGTGCCTTTGCACAAGAAATTTCCAAGAGGTATCACCTCTGTCTCTGGGCAGTTCAAGGATTTTAATTCATTTGCTGCTCCCAACACTTTCATTTAATTTTTAGATGTTGATAGACCTTAATTTTATTCATTTATTTATATGTGATACTAAGAGTCAAACCAAGTGCCTCACACATGCCAGGCAAATGCTCTACCACTGAGCTACAACTGCAGCCACTGGTTTCACATTTTTGACAAAACAGAAATGGTGTTTTGTTTGTGCATCATGTCAAGAGGCACATGGTATCAGTTGACTTTTATCACTTGGTTAAGTTAGTGTCTAACACTGTAAAGGTACTATTTTTGTTGCTTTTTTTGGGGAGAGGATCTTATAGGGAGATATAGTAATATTGTATAATTTTCCTATCTCCATTAAATTTTCCCATCGTGTTAGCAATCATTGATGGTTCATGTTGAAATCAGTTATTACTCTCTTAATTTTCCAAAACAACTATTCTGTTTAAGAAGAGTATTTTACATGTATGATTGACATGTGAAAGACTGTACATATTTAATGTGTATAACTCAGTACACCACTTTTTCTAATTTCATCATTCCTTGAACACTTATTAGTTTGCACTCTAATGTAAGGAAGAGATTTTTCTTTTTTTTTTTTTCTTTTTTTTTTGGAACCAGGGATTGAACTCAGGGACACTCAGCCACTGAGCCACATCCCCAGCCCTATTTTGTATTTTATTTAGAGACAGGGTCTCACTGAGTTGCTTAGGGCCTCGCTAAGTTGCTGAGGCTGGCTTTGAACTCGTGATCCTCCTGCCTCAGCCTCCCAAGTCGCTTGGATTACAGGCGTGTGCCACTGCGCCTGGCTGAGATTTTTCGTTTCCTTATTTATGTCACTACAAATTTATACATTCTTATTTGGCTGATAAGAGCTACTTGAACCTGATTCCTATGTCTGGTAACAGTTTTTAATTTTTGCTGCTTTTTTTTTTTTTTTTTGGTACTAGGGATTAAACTCAGGGGCACTTGACTACTGAGCCACATTCCCAACCCTGTTTTATATTTTATTTAGGGACAGGGTCTCACTGAGGTGCTTAGCACCTTGCTTTTGCTGAGACTGGCTTTGAACTCATGATCATCCTACCTCAGCCTTCTGAGCCGCTAGAATTACAGGCACCTGGCTGATTTTTACTTATTGATATATATTTTTCTTTTTTAAAAAATAACTTTATTTTATTTAACATAACTGATAAAGTTAACAAATATATCTTGAGGTAACAAAATGTTATAACTGATGTTTACCATCTACATTTTAAAAGTAGATTTTAGTATAGCTAAGGACTTCACAATTGGATTTTACACATTTTTGAAATGTAAAATGCACAATTATTATATTCATATTACATACTTTTCAATTTTAAAATTTTATCGAAAACGTATGGGTCTGCAAGTAAAAGCAAGAGTTCTATATGTGAGACAAATAAAATGTATTACTAATAAAGTGCCAATGGATTAGATAATACAATTTCAAATATTTCATGTTGGGGGTAGAGGACAAAAGTACATAAATCTATTGTACAACTAGTCATTTTCATTATATTAGTATAGAACTAGCAGTTTTCCATTATGCTTTTTAATAAGCAAAAGAATGCTTATAGTAGATATTAACCACAATAAAGCATTTTTCTCAAGAAAGATCACAACTAACTTGACAAGCTGCTCAGACTGTGCTGAATAGAACTCAGTGTCCATGGTTTTAAAAAAGTGAATTCTTGAACTAAGATAAAGCTAATTCTGCCAAAACAAGGAATTGAGGGACTTAAATAAATTAGAGAATCTTTTTATGGTAAAATAGGTTTATATCTATTGTATAGAGAAGGGACTAGTGGTGAATGACAAAGTCTGGCAAAAGTATTTTTCTAGCAGGTGAAAACTGGGTATGCATAAGATACATCTATAAGATACATCTTTTACATAAAGAAAAATGTTTATTAGATGTATACTTTTCAGGCACTTGACCTCACTCGGTGGTTAAGTTGGTGTTCAGATATTTATTTAATGGAAAAAGATTAAATTATGAAGTGACTTTAAGCCATGTTCTAACAGAACATCTGTGTTCTGTAAACTAAATCCAAATATTCCCTGCCAAAATCAAGTAATGATGCCATATACCCAATTCAGAGGAAAAAATTTAAGAGATTGAAGTTAATAGATTGAATTTTCTCAATTTTAGGATTTTTCACTGAATTTTTCTTAACTCTTTGTTGCCTATTGTCTGAATGCTAGCAGGGAAAAAGAAGCTTGAAACCTATGAAATATGCCTAGATAATATTGGATAGTACTGCATACTTGTTTATGGAAATATGCTTGTTTTATTTTGCTCTTATACTGCTTAAGAGCCACATTTTCTCATAGGAAATGTATTCCTAGTTAATATTACAGAATTCAGTATGTAAACATTTTAAGGTACCCAAGAGAGCATTATGAATTTTCAGTGTTTTATCCCTAAATATGTTTGGCTCTAAAACCCTCTTTGGGGTCCATGCCAAAGGAATGCTATAAAATATATCACTAGATAAGCTGGGCATGGTGGCGCACGCCTGTAATCCAAGCGACTTGGGAGGCTGTGTCAGGAGGATCGCGAGTTCAAAGCCAGCCTCAGCAACTTAGCAAGGCCCTAAGCAACTCAGTGAGACCCTGTCTCTAAATCAAATACAAAATAGGGCTGGGGATGTGGCTCAGTGACTGAGTGTCCCTGAATTCAATCCCTGGTTCCAAAAAAAATGTATATATATATACATTGTATATATATACATATATCATTGTGTGTGTGTATATATATATCATATATACATATATATATCAATCACTAGGAATAGAGCTCCAAGATAAGACCATCCAATTCTGTTCTAAAATGGAAAATATGGCAAGATTTCAGTGTAACTGCTACTAATATTTTTATTTTTCTTAAATACCTAGCATGTAGTTTAAATGTTAATATTAAGGATTTTTTATATGTATGTAGTACAGTGTTACAATTTGGGAATAGTTTGCAATATACTTTCAGGCAGTTAGCTTTAAAATAATGATACTTCAACTCTTAGCACAAATAGCCCTGAGAATAAGGCATTCATATTACAGCTCAGCTAGAAACAATCTAACTGAGAAACCTTAAAGTACAAAAACAAATTCTGAAAAGTTGTAAATTAAGATTTAAAAGTTACCAACATTTTAGGTACTTACCAGACTACAGTACTTTATTTTATTTTTATTTTTGGAACCAGGGATTGAACTCAGGGGCACTCCACCACTGAGCCACATCCCCAGCCCTATTTTGTATTTTTTATTTAGAAACAGAGTCTCACTGAGTTGCTTAGGGCCTTGCTAAGTTGCTGAGGCTGACTTTGAACTCGCGATCCTCCTGACTCAGCCTCCCAAGTGCTGGGATTACAGGCGTGCACCCCCGTGCCTGGCTCCAGACTACAGTACTTTTAATAGTAGGAAGGACTTTGGAAAAAAACAAACATACAAAGCTATGTGTGCACATGTACACATTCACATTGTGCTGTAGTGAAAAATTGTGTCTCCAAGTTTTATAGCCTAAACATTTTATTGTAGCATCTTAGGTTAAAGATATCATTGTCTAGTACAGGAGTTTTGGTAATTAATATAAGGTGTGGTACAGAAATTTGTAGCATTAAGGGAAACTGAGTCAAGAACTTGGTTAGCAACAATTTCTTCAGGACTGATGGCCCTTGAAGGGGAGCATGAAAGAACATCACAATTATGTTATGATGCAAATGCTGAGTCAAAGCAGCAATGATTTGAATCTGTCAGAGTATACAACTTTGTAGAAAATGAAGTGTAACAAAGTCTTCACAGTAGAAATAAAACATGTCGTCTTAGAAACAAATATTCAATCTGTTAATAACTGCCTATAAACTCGTGAAGTGTGTATAGACAAAAATGGTGTATCATTGTATAATCTATCAATTTGACAATCTGTATTCTGCACATGATTACTCGTGATATTTAACATTTGCTACAAAAAGTATAACAAATAGTAGGAATCGACTTTTAACATTTCTCTGATGTCAAAAAAGAAAAGTCACTTCTGTTTTATGTTAAAAGATTCATGTTCCTTGCTTCCTTTTAATACAATTTATAAAACTTTATTAAATGAAATATTTTGTTCTAGAGAAACATCTATTGACTTATGTGAAAACAAACAGTCCCATATCTTTTATATATATATATATATATATTTTGGTATTGGGCATTGAACCCAGGGGCACTCCACCACTGAGTCACATCCCCAGCCCTATTTTGTATTTTATTTAGAGACAGGGTCTCACTGAGTTTCTTAGAGCCTCGCTAAGTTGATGAGGCTGGCTTTGAACTCGCGACTTTCCTGCCTCAGCCTCCCAAGTGCTGGGATTACAGGTGTGTGCCACCGGGCCCGGCTCAGTCCCATATCTTTAAAATCTATATTATAATTATGTTAGAGTATTTATACTTCATATAGTATTTAAAATGGAATATTTATGCAAAATAGCTTTTGCCATTCAAGGTATGGAGATAGAGATGCATTATTATCATTTGTACATCCTTATATTGCAATTGAAAACATGTTTATGTGAAGTTTTAAACATATTTATGTGAAGAACAAGGGCATGCTAATCCAGAACTAACACTCAATCAGAACTCTAGTATAGTTAACTGGGGCCAGATGAATGACCAGCAAGCAACACAGATTAATAATAATGTCAACCAGTATCAAGAGATTAGAGTACTACAAAAACTAGAGCAGTATGTAGCAGGTACTTAAATAGAATATTGGAAAGAATTTAACCTAATTCCTAATGGTGCTTTCGATGGGCAAAAGCTAATGTCATACTAAAATCAATTACTATAACATTAATATTGCTTGTGCTTTAGAATCCTCTTCCTTGCACTTCTCTTAAAGTATCTTGCTTCTTGTCTAAAAGGGTTTGCTGAGGCTAAGACAAGATTTTAAAGTGTGCACAAATTAAGCAACTAAAATTTGAAGATCTTATGTTCCTAACACACTTTCTTGTCACTGATTATGTCATCATAGTTATGTCATCATATATATTTTTCTCTAGATGATAGGAACAAAGGCCTTTGAGGTCAAGGCACGAGGGGAGAGATCTCAGAACTTGTCTTAGAGAATCAAGGCATTACTGAGATAAGTGATTTTATTTTATTTTAAGTTGCACTCCAATATAAACATTGCTATGGAGTTAAAGGTCCTCACAAACTCTATAATGGTGTCTAAAATTTTGGATTGCATATATATATATATATACACACACACACAAATATATATTTGTGTGTGTGTATATATATATATGATATATATCATATATATATATATATGATCTGACAGATGATATGGGAGTGCAGTGGTGTCACCTGAAACATTTTAAAAAATGATTTGGTTTACAGAATTCTTTCCCAGTTACATTTCACATTGGTACTGAATTAAGACAGAAAACAGAAAAAATACATACACTTAAGTTAAATAATAATTTTAAGTAACATTTCTTCCATGATTGACTTTCATTTCACTTTAGAAAAAATATGCATCAATTTACCAAATCAATTTCAAGTCCAGAATTCCAAATTGTCTTAAGGATTCCCAGTTTTAGTCTAACTAATATTTTAAGATCAAAAAAATACTTAAAGATGGTTGAAAAGGAGCAATTACTGATAAATACGAGCACTTATTCAACATGGTTGCAAAAAAAAATCACTGCATAGTGTACTGTAAAGCAAGTCAGTCCTTTCAATGCCAGGGGGCTAAGGGGGACAAAAGTAAAGCAAAAATACTTATGAAAACTAATTTCTACTTTTTGTGCTGATTACAAAGGTTTCAAGTCAAAACCTAGAGTTTACCAACCTCCTTTGCCACTGTCCTTTTTGTCTTCTTTACAGTTTGACTTGCTCATTTTCACCCAACAGTTCAATGTCTCTCTGTTAATGACAAGCAAGTACTAAAGCCACCATGTAAAGTTTAAGTCTACCAACAATGTGGCAAAGAATGGTATGACCAAGGTAATGAATATCATTCCATACAACCACCAAGGTAACTGACAATTTCTGATGATATGGTTTTTGTTTAAAGATTTGTGTTTGCCACACACAGGCTCAAATTGACAATATCAATCCATAATCTATGTATTCTATGACATTAAGTCTGAAATTAATGCAGAGCAATTCAACTTAAATGTACTTCAGTACCACCAAATGCTACATTATCTCTTTTAAAACCCTGGTTTACAAATCATTTTATCAAAATTAAGGAATGATTTGCTCAGCAAATCACATTTTCTGAAGCTTTATGTTTCTTGGACTCACATACTGAAAACCACAGGAATGTTATAGGAAAGACACTTATAAATTTAAAAAAAGAGCTGTAATCATGATTTTTTAAAGTTACTTATTACCTGCAAAATGAACCAGCACAATTTCAAAACAGTTAAAAAATGAGGTTGCTTATGAAGGCCATAGCTTTGGTGACAACTTAGAATCAATCTTTAGATCTGTAGTTGATCTAGCCCTAACTGTTTGCTCATGCCTGATGTCTCCATTTATTTACAGGACTTTATGGCTATGGCATATTCTTCACTCACTGCACACATGACAGACACCTGTACATATTCACCTGCATTATACTTTCCTTGTTTCTTTGCCCAGTTCACTTTCTGACAGTTTAAGATCCTTGCAAACTTTAATTTTCAGTCATCAGGGAAAGGTAACCATCCTGAGTGGATATCAGTTGATAATCATTTCTCTTAATATGTGGAATGTCCATGTTATGAGTAGAAGGGCAAATATCTTCATATTTTTTTGCCTGTGAAAATATCAATGCAAGAAGCTGTACCTTGGTATTGACCATGCTTTCCAGTTTTGGATGTTGACATCTGCACTATTGTGCATGGTCGTCCTTGGAGCACCACAAAGTCGTTTTTGTGCAGAGCCAAGCACTGCATAGGATAAGTGCTGGAAGCCCCAGCATCTCTGCTAGTGAAATAACTTTTGTCTACCATAGTGGGCTGAGGAAATGATAGTTTCTCCAAGGAAAACTTCAGCAGGCACAGAGTACCTATTGTCTGTGTACCTGTACAGTTCCCTGAAGCTGCTATGCACTTGAGTATTAAAGTAATATGCTTTTTTGTAGACAGTTTACAACTATCGAATAGTAGAGAGGATATAAACTTGCCAACAGTCTTTTCATCTTCTGTATGTGTTTCTTTGTTAGTCTTTTCTTTCATTGCATACTTATATAGTAGAAATAAATTAAAGACATATCATTGAATTATAAACATTTTCCTGAACTACCAAGAACTCTTTGGAAATAGTATGTCTAACAGCTCATTATTCATGTGACACAGCTGTTCCAGTGCTGCTTGAGGTCCACCTGCAACCACTGATTTTGTGGAGCATGCTCCTTCCCTTTAAAATAAAGCTCCACTTCCCTCCCTCTCTTCCACAACCATTTTTTTTCTTTTATTTTCCAGCTCACTTCTTGCCCATTCTCTTGTAGAGCTTTTGAAATCAACCAAAGGTCAGAGTGGCGGGAGGACAGCAAGCAGAGATGAGAGTGGCCCCAGTTTTGAGGTAGAGTACCATCTTCTTGCTCTGGGTAGAGCATTAGGTAGAGATGGACACTGGATGCATTCAGTTGATAGTAACATTAGGAGGTAAAGAAAGGCTTGGAAGAAAAATGAACATAAATAGGATGGAAAGAGTGGTGTGTAGGTAACTGCTTCCCTAGGCAAGGAAGGCATCTCTGGTGAGATGATACATGAGCAGAGACCTGAGTGTTTTACAGACAAGAATGTTCATAGAGGTAAGACAACTTCCTAAGGTATAAAACAGATTAGGATTAAGTTAGTTTCTTTGATTCAAAAGTCTACCTCAAATAGTACCTCTTTCTGTAGGGAATATATCTGTCTCAGAAATCGTTTGAGTGTGATTCCTGCCTATTAACTTTGGCTACCTCTACCCCTGTTCCTTGCATTAAAACATTTCTAAGAAGTAAAACTGGCTGTAATTCCAGCAGTTTGGGAGGCTGAGGCAGGAGGATTGCAAGTTCAAAGCCAGCCTCAGCAATTTAGCGAGTCCCTAAGCAATTCTGTGAGATCCTATGAATAAAATATTAAAGAGGGGCTAGGAATGTAGCTCAGTGGTTAAGTGCCCTTGGGTTCAGTCCCTGGTACCAAAAAAAAAAAGAAAAAAAAAAGTTAAACTTATGTAAAAGGGCTATGAGTATGTGTGTGTGTATGCATACTTTGAATTTGAATGTCAGTGGTAATAGTGATAGAAATGAGTTTTGGTTTAAGGAAGTGTTGAGAATTGTCTTGGAACTCAATAAATTCTTAACTATAAAACCTAAAATCTATAGTTTTTGATGTTCTTAAGGTCTGCTCAGGAAGGTGAACCTTCTCTTGAAGAAGCCAGAGATGCCTCACACAGTCTTCCTGGGATGGAGACAGAGGTCTACACTTCAGTATCCTTGCTGGAAAACACCTCATCTATGTTGACAAAACTTAATGATGGTGTCCCAGAAATCCATAGTTTGGAAAGCAAGCATCCAGTCAGCTGGTCTGCTTCGACCTCTGTTTCAGAGGCTCAGGATTTATTAACCCGGACTGCAAAGGCTGAGGCCTGGGAGATCCATGCTTTTGAGGCTCAGACCAGGGCTAGCCAACCCAAGCAAAATATTGTACCAGATGTGACAACCACCTCAGTCCTGAAGCAGAAGCACCTGAAGGAGAAACACCTGAAGGAAAAAGTGAAAATGACAAAGAAGAAAGATACCTTCCATATGCGTCCACTCTGGCCCCAAAAATTTCATTATATCCTAACCCTGGTGGGCTACTCTTTGAGGCCATCTCAGCTCTGGAACTTTGTCTACCTGTGGATTCACAAAGGAGGCTGTAAGTCTGGATTTACAAGGGGCTAACAGGACAGAGGACCTGTCTAGGCTTCAAATTTTAATATCTCTGAGATATGTAGATGTTGGAGACTTGGTCCTCTGGTGCAAGGTGCCTGAATAGGTGCAGGACGATGATAGGGCTGGAGCACTGGTAATGGATGGGGTAGAAATTAGGCATCTGGATCTTCCAGAAATCGGGACCCAGGAGACTTGATGTGGGACTGCGAGGGATGTGGAAACAGATGAGCCCTGATGAGATGAGTTCCTGGGCCTGTGAATAAGTCTGGGCACTGAAAGCCCAAATGGTTCTCAGAACACCTCCTAAATCCTTTTCACAGGCAGCTTCTTCATGATCTATATCCTCATTCTGGTCATTGCTGGGATTCCTCTCCTTTTCCTGGAGATGGCTGTTGGCCAGATGCTGCAGCAGGGTAGCCTGAATTTGTGGAAGATCATTGGCCCCTGGGCTGGTGGAGTGGGGTACACCAGCTTCATGGTGAGGAGCACTGGGCTCCCCAGGCCTACCTTAATACCCCACCCTCACCCCAGCTTCCATGGGTCAAGTCCCTTCAGTCCCTCAGTGCTCTGTCAAATCCCCTCCTTTTTCCTGTCCCTACTCTTCCTCCCCAGCTGCCTCCTCCCTGGTCCCCAGGTGTGCTTCATCACCAGCATGTACACAAATGTGTTCACTTCTTGGATCCTCTTCTACTTGAGCCACTCCTTCCAGTTCCCTATTCCATGGGAGAACTGTCCCTTATTGAAGAATGCCAGTGACTTTGGTGAGGAGGAAATGAAAGAGGAGGAGAAGGGGAAAACAAGTGGAAGGGAATTTGGAAGATGAGAAAGGAGCAAGGAAGGAGGGACAAGGAAGAGAGAAGGAAAAATGGTTGGGAGGGGAAGGAGGAGGGAAGTGAGTGGGAATAAAGAAGAGGGGAGGGGTTACCGTGTCTAGCAGGCATGTCCAAAGCCAGGTCCCTCCAGTTCCAGAGTGTGCAAAGACGACACCCTCCATCTACTTCTGGTACCGGGAGACCTTGAAGGCCTCAGATAGTATTGAGGATGGTGGGCCACCAGTCTTCAGTCTGAGCCTTCCCTTCTTTGTGTCCTGGTGTCTCATTGGTGCTTTTATCATCAGTGGGCTCAAGTCCATTGGGAAGGTGAGCTACCATTTTTGCATTCCTTGATATTCTCAGAGGCTCTAACCCACTCCTCACTTTGTTACATGTTGATCTAATTTTTCACTCCTTCTGGACTCTTACTTCCACTAGCCCCTGACTACCGCTGAAAGCTTTTTTTAAAAACTCCTACTAATTCCTGACTCAGAACTTTTGATCCCTGCTGACTGTTGTTTGGTTCCTACTGGTACATGATTGCTGATATGTCCTACTCTCAATTCAGGTAATGTATCTCTTGGTACCACTTCCCTATCTCATCCTCTTCTGTTTCCTCATCCGGAGTCTACTGCTGGAAGGCGCAATATATGGCCTTAAACATTTGCTCGTTTTCAAGGTGAGTTATCTCTTCCTCAGTCCCCATCAGGCCTCAGAGATATCGTGGCTGTTTTTAAGGCTTTCTTTTCCTGTCATCTCATTCTGTGCCTACCCCACCTTCCTTCAGAATTTCTGCTATAATTGTTCTCTCCTTCTTTAAATCCTCCTTATACTTGTCTTTTCCCTTTTAGGTGTCAGCTTTGTACAACATAAATGTATGGTCCCTAGCAGGGAGCCAAGTTTTGTTTCAGCTGGGCCTAGGCTTTGGCCCCATTGTCTCCTTAGCCTCGCACCTGCCCCAGTCGAACAACTGTCTCATTGATACCTTCATCATGGCTGTGGTCAACGTGGTCGTCTTATTGCTTACTACAGTTTTCATCCTCTCAGTGCTGGGCTTCTGGGCTACAGTTGTCACATACCGCTGCAGTGAGAAGTAAGACCAGCTCCTTAATTGAGAGTCCCAGCCCCAGGGAACTTAAAAACTCAAGAGACCTTAATTCTAAAGATGCTACAAAGATCCACACTCACACATCTCCACCTCAGATGTAATTGCAAATTGCTACTTTCCCCTATAGTTAGAAACACACAGTGGAATCCTCTGTCATATTTTATCTTTCTTAGAACCCTTTTCTAGCTCTAGAAATAGTGAGACTTAGAGGTTGCCAGCTATCCACCTCAGAGTGAATATGCTAACAGAGATAAAAGAGATAAACATTAAAAATTACTCTATTCCCACATACCCAAAATTGTGTTTGAGACCACACCTATACAGAGAACTTTCCAGGGCCCTCCATTTCCTGAATTCTTAACTGTGGATTCCTAAATTGAGCAATTTTTGTTCCACTAGCATATTAAATTTAAAAGGATTCTCAGTACCACAGCCTTTATTGCCTGATAACTTCTAATATTTATTCTTCAGCTTTAATTCCCAAAACATCCACCAGAGATTTATGTATTCTATTTTATTTATTTATTTTTGTAGTACTGGGGATTGAACATGGGGCCTCATATATGCTGGGCAAGAGCTCTATCACTGCTCTACATTCCTAGAGTTTTTAATTGACACATACTAATTGTACATATTTATGGGATGTAGTGATGTTTTAATATACATATGTATATAATGTAATCTGGGTATTTACTATATTCATCTCAAACATTTATCATTTTTTTGTGGTGAGAACATTCAAAATCCTTTCTTCTAGTTACTTTGAAATAATACAACACTGTTAACCGTAATCACCTTACTATGCAATAGAACATCAGAACTTATTCTTCCTAACAGTAATTGTATACCCACTGACCATTTCCCCTACTATAAAAGCACTCTTTGTATACCACAGAGACTTGAATCAGACAACATTTCTTGTTTTCATTAAGATTTCAATTTTGGAGGGAGAAGGAGAAAGAGAAAGGAATTAGATGCTAGATAGTCATACCTTATGATAACTGGTAGTAATAGTGATGGGAAGTCCCTACAGAGGACAGAGCCATTAATTTCTGTCTCAGCAGTCAGATAAGGTCTCCCAGAGGAGATTGGATTATAAACATGTGTCATTGTGCCTAGTTTAGTGTCATGTTTTTGAAACCATTGCCATATTGATGGTCATGAAGATTTGCCCCTATGTGCCCTTCTAAGAGTCGAAAAATAGTTTCAGTTCTTAAATTTAGTCTTTTGATTGATTTTGAGTTCCTTTTTGTATGGGGTGTAATTTAAGGGTTAAACTCCATTCTTTTGTGGGTAGAAGACTAGTTATCTTAGTACCTTTTGTTAATGAAACTTTTTTCCCAATTCAGTGGTCTTGGCACCCTTGTTGAAAATTAACTGGCCACAGACATGAGGGTTTATTTCTGGCTCTTAGTTCTGTTTCATTGGTTTATGTGACATCCTCACACCAGTACCATACTGTTTTCATTACAGTTATTTTGCAATAAAATTGAAATTAGGATGTGTGAGCCTTTCTTCTTCTTTCAAGCTTTTTTCTTTTTCAAGATGGGCAGGTCTACAAGTTTGGGGTCAGTCTGGGCAACTTAGCAAAACCATTCTCAAAATGAGGCAGGGAAATGTATTCTCAAAATAACCCTTCTCAAAAAGGGCAGGGAAATGTAGCTCTGTGAGAGAGGGCTTGCCTAGAATATGCATGACCCTGGGTTCAATCCCCAGCACTGCAAAAGCAAACAAACACTAAAGTACAGGCAAACAAAAGAAAAATAGATATATTGGACTTTATCAAAGAACACTAAGAAGAGAGTGAAAAAACAACCTAAAGTGTGGTAGAAAGTATTTGTAAATCATACATTTGACAAGATATGGGATGTTTAAAGAACTTCTGCAACTTAACAACAAAAAGACAATCAGATCTTTAAAATGAACAAAGTATTCAAGTAGACTTTTCTTCAAAGAATACACATAAATGAACTGTAAGCACATGAAAAGATGCTCAATATCATTAGTTATTAGAGAAATGCAAATCAAAGCCACAATGAGATACCACTTTACATCTACTAAGTTGGCTACAATTTTTTTTAAAGAAGAAAATAAGTTTTGGTGAAAATGGAGAAATTGGAACTCTTATACTTTGCTGGTTGGAGTATAAAATGGTGAAACTACTGTGCTGTTTAGCAGTCCTCAAAAAGTTAATTACTTTGTTGACCCAGCAATTCCATTCCTAAGAATTAAGAAGTAACTTGAACAGATACTTGTTGAAAGAGATTTTGATCACATATCAGAGATATGCGAATGTTTATAGTAGCTACATTTATAATAGCCAAAGTTGAAAACAACCCAAATTTCCATCAACAAATGAATGGATAAACAAAATGCAGTACGTATATACAATGGGATACTCATGCATTAAAAGGATTTATATTCTGATATATGTTGTAACTTTAATGAATCTTGAAAACATGCTAAGTGAAATAAGCCAGACACAAAAAGATAAATATTGTATTAGGTCTATGAAATATTTAGAATAGATAAATATAGTATACAGAGACAAAATAGATTGGAGGTTGTCAGAAGTTGGGGGAAGGGAAAGCTGAGCATTACTGCTTAATAAAATTCAAATTCACTCAACTCAACTGTTACTGTTTTTCATTTATCAAAGCACAAAACTTTAAAAGCTTGACAACCCATTCTGATGAGAAAAGTAGGAACTCTCATTATTTTATTTTATATCATTTCAGTGCTGGGTATTGAACTCAAGGCCTTAATAGACTTCAGGCTCTTTTTTCTGTTCTCTTATCAATTAAATGATGACCCTAGAATTTACAGTATGCATTCTTGATTTATCAATGTCTAAAAGAAATCAGTACTGTAGCCTCTTCAAAACAAGGGACATAAAAATCTTTTAAAAAATATTCTTTTAGATGTTGAAAGACCTTTATTTTATTTACTTTTTTTTTTTTTTTTTTTTGCGGTGCTGGGGATTGAACCCAGGGCCTTGTGCTTGCGAGGCAGGCACTCTACCAACTGAGCTATATCCCCAGCCCCAAGACCTTTATTTTATTCATTTATTTCTATGTGGTGCTGAGAATTGAACCCGGTGCCTCACAAGTGATCTACCACTGAGCCACAACCCCAGGCCCTTAAAACTTTATATACATTTCTAGTCATTCTCAACTTACATGTGAACTTTATATCATGTATTTTAATTTCATAGTTTTTTCTAAAACTTACATTGTTTTATTATGCAAAGTTTGATTAGTTTCCTACCTCCTATTTTATCGTTTTCTTTGTAATCTCTCTTGTAACCTGGGCCCTCAATTTATGATTTCCTTCTACCTGAGGAATAGCCCTTCACATTTTTCAGTGAGGGTCTGCTAGCGAGAATTCCCTGTTTTTCTTTTGAAAATATCTCTCATGTTATTTTTTAGACCTGTTCACCATACACTCCAGGTCTCGTAAAATGTTAGTATTTTCTGTTTCCCTTACCTCTAATCCTACTCAATCATTAATGTTTTCTAGAACTATAGATTAGATTTGTCTTTAATACAGTAAATGGAATCATTTTCTATGCATTCTTTTAAAAATATTTTTTAGTTGTAGATGGACACAACATCTTATTTATTTTTATGTGGTGCTGAGGATCAAACCCAGTGCCCCACTCTACCACTCAGCAACAGCCCCAGCCCCATATTCTGTGCGTTCTTTTTTTTTTTTTTTTTTTTTCGGGGGGTTAAACTCAGGGGCATTTGACCACTGAGCCACAGCCCTGTTTTGTGTTTAATTAGAGACAGGGTCTCACTGAGTTGCTTAGTGCCTTGCCATTGCCGAGGTTAGCTTTGAACTCACAATCCTGTCTTGGCCTTCCAAGCCACTGGGATTATAGGCATGTGCCACCGTGCCTAGCTCTATGCATTCTTTTTTTTTTTTTCTTTCTTTCTTTTTTTGGTACTAGGGATTGAACCCAGGGCCACTCCACCACTGAGCCACATCCCCAGCCCTATTTTGTATTTTTATTTAGAGACAGGGTCTCACTGAGTTGTTTAGGGCCTTGCTAAGTTGCTGAGGCTGGAATTGAATTTGTGGTTCTCCTGCCTCAGCCTCCCAAGTGCTGAGATTACAGGCGTGCCCCACTGCGCCCGGCTTCTATGCATTCTTATATATGACTTTTACTTAGCATATTGTTTCATTTTGATCTATATTGCTGAATGTTTTAGAAGTTTGTTCCTTTTGGGGAGAGAGTTCTGGGGATTGAACCCAAGGGCACTTTATCACTGAGCTGTATCCCCACCCCTTTTTAAATTTTGAGACAGGGCCTTATTAAGTTGCAGAGGCTGGCCTCAGACTTGGAGTTCTCCTGCCTCAACCTCCTCATTTGCTGGGATTTCAGGCATGTGCCACCATACCTGGTTTAAACTTCAGTTTATTTTTGCTAATTTTAGTATATTGAAGTATAACAGATTTGTATGTATGGATCTTGCTAGACTCATTTATTGGTTCTTGTAGCTTTAGGTTTTTGTACATACACAATCATGGTTGGCAAAAAAAAAATAACTTTTTCTAATCTTTTAAAAATTATTTAAATTCTGCTTTATAGGATTGGCTATAATCTCCAAGTCTCTGTTGGATAAGAGTAGGAGTAGGATATCTTTGCATTTTGCTATTCCCAGGGGGAAGCAGTGTTTCACCTGTATGTGTATGGTTGGGATTTCCCCCTCAGTATCTTTTATCAGGTTGAAGAACTTCTGTTCTATTCCTAGTTTTCTGTGAGTTTTTATGAATGTGTGCCGAGATTTGGTTACACTTTTTTACATAATTATTGAAATGATTGTATATTCAACCATGCTTTTCCTGTTTGGATATCTATTTCTCCTATATTTTGTTCATGTGGTAAATTGTATCACTTTAAGTACATCCCACAAATTTTGATACATTGTTTTGTTTTTGTTCAAAATAAGTATTAGCTGGATATAGTGGCCCACATCCAGTGGCTCTGGAGGCAGAGGCAAGAGGATTGCAAGTTCAAAGCCAACCTCAGCAACTTAAGTGAGGCCCTAAGCAACTCAGTGAGACCCTGTCTCTAAATAAAATGCAAAATAGGGTTGGTGATGTGGCTCAGTGGTCAGTTCCCCTGAGCTCAATCCCTGGTACCAAAAAAAAGTATTTTTTCTTTCTAATTTCTTCTTTGCCCCTTGGTTATTTGGAAGTATTTAAAAATTTTTTCCCAGTATTTGGGTTTTAACTCTTTTTTGTTGTTATTAATGATTTAAAATTCAGTGCCATTGTTGCCGGGTTTGGTGGTACACACTGGTAGTCCCAGTCACTCGGGGCTAAGACAGGATCACAACTTTAAGGCCAGTCTCACCAACTTAGTGAGGCCCTAAGCAACTTGGTGAGTCCCTGTCTCAAAATAAAATAAAATAAGAAAAAATAAAATATAAAAAAATAAAAGGCTAGGGAATGTAGCTAAGTTGTAAAGCACCCCAAGTCTAACCCCAGATGGTGTTGTTGTTGTTCTTCATCATCATCATCATCATCATATTTGATATCACTGTAGAAAAATAGTTACAATTCCTTTATTTTACTTTATGGCTCAGTGTATGGTCTATCTTGGGGAATATTCCATGTGTAATTTAGAAGAACATACATCCTGCTCTTGTTGGATGGAGTTTCCTATAAATGCCAGTTAGGTCAATTTGTTTGATGTTTGTTGTTTAAGTCCATGTATGGGAATATTTTGTCTACTTGTCCTGTCAGTTACTGAAAGAAGAGTGTCAACACCAACTATCAATGTGGGTTTGTCTCTTTTTTTCTTTTTTTTTGTTCTTTCCATTTTTACTTTACTGATTTGAATCTCTGTTACTGTTTTATATACATTGGAATTGTTATATCTTTGACAGATGATCGACCTGTTTTCCCTTAGGAAATATCTCTCTTCATTCTTGGTGTTTCTTATTCTGAAGTTTACTTTGTCTGAACATAGCCTCTTCACCTTACTTGTGATTTGTGTTTTTGTGTCCATTTCATTAACTTTTTTTTTTTTTTTGGCAGCGCTGGGGATGGAACCCAGGGCCTCATATATGCCAGGCAAGTGCTTTACCACTGAGCTACATCCTTAGTCCTCCATTCTATTAGCTTTTAATCCATCCAACCATCCATAGTTAGAATGTGTTCTTACAGCCAGCATATAGTTGTTTCTTGCTTTTAAAAATCAGTATGATAATTGAATGCTTAGGCAATTTGTTTTGTTTTGTTTTTTTTGGAACCGGGGATTGAACTCAGGGGCACTCCACCACTGAGCCACATCCCCAGCCCTATTTTGTATTTTATTTAGAGACAGAGTCTCACTGAGTTGCTTTAGGTCCTCGCTAAGTTGCTGAGGCTGCTTTGAACTAGTGATCCTCCTGCCTCAGCCTCCCAAGTGCTGGGATTACAGGCATGTGCCACTGCGCCCGGCTTCCACTCGTTTTTATTTTGAGACGGGGCTTGGTGAATTGCAGAAGCTGGCCTCGAATTTGCCATCCTCCTGCCTCAGCCTCCCAAATCTCTGGGATTACAAGCGTGCACTATGACGCCTGGAAAGTTTTAGTTTTCTGAGCATAAATTGCCCAGCGGCAATTTTTATTTATTCTAATTATCAGTAAAGTTGGTTATATGTTTCCCCTATTGCTGCTACTTTTCTCTCTTGTCCCATCTCTTCTTTTTTGCAGTATTCCTTTTTCCTAATTAGATTGAGGATTTTTGTTTCTTTTTCCTTTTTTGCAGCACTTGGAGATGGAACCTAGTACCTCACACATGCTAGACTAGGCAAGTGTTCTACCACTGACCTGTGTTCCCAGTCCTTATTTTAGCTTTCAGATTCCTTTTAATATTTGTTCTTGGCTTATTCACTACACCTCTTTGTTTTATGTGTTTAGTGGTTGCTGTAGAGTTTGCAGTATACTTCTTTAACACATCAGAGACTTATTTAAAGTAATTTCATACAAAGTTTAAGATGATTATGACAATATGCATTCACTCCCTCTTCCTGTGCTTTGTATTATTGTTACTATACATTTTTCTTCTCAGCACAGTATAAATATAATGTATTATTTTACTTTAAATAATGTCTTTTAAATAAACATTTTAAATGAGAAAAATGTCTCATATTTACCCAAATATTTAGTTTATGGCACTGTTCAATTCTTTGTGTAGATTCAAGTTTTCATCTGAATCTTCCTTTCTAAGAACTTTAAGACTTTCTGTAGTGAAGACCTGCTGACAGTGAACTATCTCAACTTGAGTGTATCTATAGGTCTTTACTTTGTTTTTGTTATAAAATATAAAATATATTCTTTTTTTCTATTCTTTTGTTGTGGGGGAATACTGGAGATTTAACTCAGTGGTGTTTAATCACTTAGCCACATCCCCCCCCCTTTTTTTTTTTTTTTTTTGAGACAGGTCTTGCTAAGTTGCACAGGCTGGTCTTGAACTTTCAATCCTCCTGTCTCAGCCTCTGGAGCTGCTGGGTTTACAGGTGTGTACCACTGTGCTGAGCTTAAAAAATACAATCTTATGAATATTTTAAATATTCAGTTATGAAAGACTATTTCAGTGTAGAATATTGGTTTGACAGTTTTTCCATTTCATCACTGTAATGATGTAATTTCTTGTCTTAGTATTTTGTTTCCAAATGCTTTCCTTTATGCTTATGTTTCCAAATGCATTCCCTTCTTTGTTTTACTCTAAAGTAAACTTTCTCAGGCTGCTATTAAGATTCTCTCTTTTGTACTGTTTTTCAGAAATTTTACTATCGTATGTCTTGTTTCATTTTTCTTTCTATTTATACTGGGATTTATTGAGGTTCTCGTAAACTGGGGTTTTACAGTTTTCATCTGTTTAGGAAAATTTCAAACCAGTATTTTTTTCCAAATATTTTTATCCTATCCTCTTCTGGGAATTCAGCTAAACTTATTTTAGAATGCTTGTAATTGTTCCACCAGTATTGAGATTCTGTCTTCTTTTTTCATTATTTTTTATCTCCATACTACCTTTTGGACAATTTCTATTACTATTTGTTCTTCTTTTTCTTTTTTTTCTTTTTTGGTACCAGGGTTTGGACCCAGAGGTGCTTAACCATGGAGCCATATCACCAGCCCTTTTTTATATTTGATGTAGATACAGGGTCTCACTGAGTTGATTAGGACCTTGCTAAGTTGCTGTTACTATTTCTTCAAGTTCATTGATCTTTGGTATCTAATCTGCTATTAATCTCATCTGGGGAATTTTTCATTTCAGATATTGTATTTTAATTTCTAGAACTTATATTGGTTCTTCTATCTTCAATTTCTCTACTTATTAGTTTGATGTTCTTCTTTAAATGCCTTAACATAGTTTTAATATACTTGACTGCTGATTCCATCATCTGTCATTTATTAGTATGTTATTACTGATTTTTCTCTTGATTATGAGTTACATTTTCCTCCATCTTAATTTGTTTATTAATTTTTGCCTGAAGAATGAACTTTGTGAATTTTACATTTATGTGTGTCTGATTTTTGTCACCTTCCTTTAATGCGTATTGAACTTTGTTCTAGAAGGTAACATTACTTATGATTCATTTTGATTTTTTTTTTTTTGAGATGGGGTTTCCTTGTGTTGCCCAGGCTGACCTCAAACTTTTGGGCTGAAGCATTCCTCCCTCCTCAGTCTCTATAGTAGCTGGAACTCCAGGTGCATACCACCAGGCCTGGCTGATCCTTTTGAGGCTGGTTTTTAAGTTTCATTAAAGTGGATCTAGGGATGTCTTTTTTCCTAAAGTAGCTCAGGTCCACTGCTAAGAATTGGCTCTTCTGGGTTTTCTACAGAATAACTCACTTAGAACTTGGATATTCTCCAGTTATTCTTTACATGCCCTTGTGGATTTTCACCCTACATGTGTACATCTTAATATTCAGCAAAGACTCAAGGAGACCTCTTTGAAAATCTCCTCATAGCTATATCTCCTCCAGAATTCTTGCCTGCAACTTCCAGCTGCCTCTCTATACTCCATCATTATCTCCTCATTGAGACCACCATGCTTTTCTTCCAATCTTTTTTAAAATTATTTTTTAAGATGTTGATAGACCTTTAGTTTATTCAATTATTTATACATGGTGCTGAGAATCAAACCCAGTGCCTCACACATGCTAGGCAAGCACTCTAATACTGGGCCACAACCCTGCCCTTTTCTTGTATTCTTGCTTCCTGTTCTGCAGACTAGAATGTGCCTTCAGGCAGAAAATGTGATGATTGTATAACACATGTCAGTCAATTGCTTTCTTAGTCAATTGCTTTCTTATTTCAGGAATCAAAGTCCTGCACTGTTATCTGAGATCTGTGGTTACTTTTGTGTAACTGTTTAGTTGTTTACAATAGTAGGGTAAGTCAGGTCCCTGTTACTCCACTGTGGCTGAAAGTAGAAATATCCACTGAATTTTACATTACAGTTATTTTATTTCAAGAGGTTCTGTTTAGTTTTAAAAAATATTCATGATTAATTTATAATTTCTTATTCCCTGAAAATGTTTTCAAATTTGTCTTCTATTAATACAGTTTTAATATAATCCTTGATAATTCTAACATTTGGAAGTTATCATATAGGTCTTAATTTTACTGCGTTGTTCCTGGTGGTCAAGGTGTTTTGTTTTTCTGTATCTGGTTGTATTGTGTTGTGTTCTACTTATTTATCTTGGAGGACCACTGTAGGAATTCTTAAAGGCCTAGGATTGAGTCATATTCCTCCAGAAAGATTTTTGCTTCTACTTGATGCATAGGGGCATTGGAACGGGACTGCTTGAAACTCAGTTCTTGGGCTAAGCTTTGGTGACAGTCAAGGAGAAACATTGAGCTTCAAATTCAACAATTCAGAAACTTTAAAAATTTCCCCTTGTTTTGTTCATTTCCAAAACAACTTTCCTTGCATTCCCTGTTGTGTGGAAGAACTGGATGCAAGCTCCTAGGTCATTTTTATACTGAAGGTGTAACCCTTTGGATTTTAGAGGGACCTTCTGATTTGGGCAGGCTCTGGCATTTGATATCTGGCTTCTGTGCTCCCCTTTTATATCTAAAAGGCCATGAAAGTGGAAAATCCAGGTACAGTTTCATGTACTCAGCATACGCATTAAGGATAAAATGTCTTTGGAAGTCCTTCTTCTCTTGTCTGTACTTCCATTTTTATCTGACAATTTCTTATTATCCGGTCAACTTTTTTTTTTTTTTTTTTTTTTTTATACCGGGATTGAACCCAGGGGCACTTAGCCACTTAGCCACATCCCCAGCCCATTTTTTTTATATTGATACTGAGTTTCACCAAGTTCCTAAGGGCCTTACTAAGTTGCTGAGGCTTACTTTGAATTTGAGATCCTCCTGTCTAGCCTTCTGAGCTGCTGGGATTACAGGCACATGCCACCACACTTGACTGTCAACATTTTTATTATTTTAAGAAGATTAAAAATATTTTGTATCCTTCCTTTTGGGGGATACTGAAGGTTCAACTCAGGGGCACTTTACCACTGAGCCACATTCCCAGCCCTTTATTTTTTATTTTGAGACAGGGTCTCACTAAGTCACTGAACTTGAGATCCTACAGCCTTACATCCTGGGATTATAGGTCTGTGCCATGATGCCTAGCTCTTCCAGTCTTTTAAAAGATTTCCAATGAGGGCTGGGATTGTGGCTCAGTGGTAGAGCTTGCCTGGCATGTGTGAGGCACTGGGTTCGATCCTCAGCACCAAATAAAAATAAATAAGTAAAATAAAGGTATTGTGTCCATTAACAACTAAAAAAATATTTTAAAAAAGATTTCCAATGAGAAGATTAGTACAGTTATCTAACTGGACTATTATCAGAACATCATATAGCATTTTATTTTCTAAAATGTGATCAAACTATAATTATTTTCCTGAAGCTTGCATTTTGCTATTATCAGTCAATATTGGCAAATCCTCCATTGCAGTTCTTATAGAGCACTGAACTAAATTTGTAAGGATTTATACAAGTTAGCCAAGTGAAGAATGAAGATGACCTTGGGCACCATAACATGACAGGCATGGTAGGGACTGAAACTATTAAATAGTTAAATCTGAACAGAATATGGAATATGAAATGGGTCACTGTGGAAGATAAGGCAGGAATGGTCAGCAGGGGTCAGATCAAAAAGTCCAAGAAACAGGTTCTCTCCTGTAGCCAACTCTTTGGGAACATTGCACAAATCACAGTCCAGGTAAACTGCTCCCTGATATACCATAATATAAAACTTATACGGTTGACTTTTATCCACTAGTCTGAGAAAGGAAGGAGGAATTGTGGTAAGTAATAATAGTCACCATAACTAGAGCAGAGTCCACAAAGTTCCCAAGAAGATCCCTTTTCCTGGAATCTACTCTGGTCAAAATTCTTCAGTCTTACACAAACTAAAATTCATGACTGTGAAGTTGGGTGCCTTTTGGTTTCACTGCAGACTCCACCTTGCCTAGATCAGTAATGCTAGGCTAGTGAATACCTTGCTCATCTAGAGGAGAAGGGGAGTTCACCTCCTAAGAGGCCAAAGGATTCTATTTGATTCAATGCCCTATCCTTAGGAATGTGGAAACACTCATAAAGCTGATAAACCTGGGGAAATTGCCTCCTGAGGCCTCTCCCCCTGATGATCTGCGGGATAACCCAGCCTCCATCTATAACACCTGGCTCGACAGCCTTCCTCAGGATATCAAGAACATGGTCCTCAGCTATGTACCCAAGTGCAACATAGAGGATCAGTTTTTGCAGGTCAGTAAAGATATTTGAAGGCATGTCATGTGTCCTTCAAAGCCTTCTGCACAGCAGAAATTTCAGCTTTTATTAACACCAGAAAAAAAATCCCAGAAGCACCAGGACAGCCTGCAGCCCTGTTAATGCAAAGAACTCTGACTCACAAACACTCTTCTATGGGTAATGCTAGGAAGATTGGTTTTCCATGTCAGAGGGTTAGCTTGGAGATCTGATTTTCTTAATGATTCAGGAATTTCAGGGAGTTTTCCAGAAAAGGCAGAACATATCTTTTTCTATTTCTATGGTCATTGTTAAGTTCAGTGACACTAACTTCTGCCCCTTCTCTCCTCACAGATTAAGAAGAGCCAGAACTTTGCGTTTGTGGCCTTTGCTGACTACACATCATTTCTTCCTTGGTCTGCCTTCTGGTCTCTCCTCTTCTTCCTGTTGTTGCTGTTCCGGGAGCTGGGCGTCATGGTAGGATTCATGCAGGGCATCATTATCCCACTCCAGGACACCTTCTCTTCCCTCAGAAAACATACAACGCTGCTCACAGGTACTCTGACCTATGTTCCTATTCCCACCCATGGCCCTTACTCTACTGAGACTCTTATCTAGCCTTGGTCTATGTCCTCCATTTAGCCCTTGTCATCTAGCTAGACCTTTGATCTGAATGTAGACTCAATGTTTCCTCCAGTGGGTATCTCTATGCTCCTGTACCTGTGTGGCCTCTTCTTCACTCGACCTCCAGGCATCTACTTCATGACACTGCTGAGTGACTACTGGACAATTCTCCCCATCTTCTTCATCGTCATATGTGAAAACATAACTGTAGCCTGGGCTTATGAGGCCACAAGGTGATGTCCTAGGCCTAGGCTCCTATACAGCATGGGTCTGTAGGGAAGGTGGACCTCTTTCTCATTGCCTTTGCTCTCACCCAACTAGAGTGACATAGGGATCCTTGACTTCAGGGTCTTCTGAGAAATTTTCTGTTAATTTTTTCATTTAACCTATCTTTTGAGTGTTTCACATGCATCAGACTCTGTTTTAGTTACCAGGAATATGCAATGAATAAAACAAACATCCCTGTCCTCCCAGAACTTACTTTCTAGTGCTGTAGATAGGCAAGAACCAAATAAGTTAACAAATAAGATAACAAAAATAAGTGACAGGAGGAAATCAAAGGATAAGGTAAGATGATACAGAGTAGGAGTACATGTGAGCACAAATTCAGATAGGACTGCAGGGAAGGCCTTTTCCTTCCTTGCAATGTAAGATGACATGTGAGCAGACTCCCTAGTGAAATGAGGGAGGGAACCATGACAAGGTTTTGAGAGAGTATTCAAGGCAGGGAAACAATAAATACCAAGGCCTGAGGAAGCATCATGCTTCGAGTTTTTGTGGAACAAGGAGGTCAGAGAGGCTAGAATAGAATGTTAAAGAGATGAGACCAGGGAGGTAATAGGAGCCAGGTCATGAGGACCTTGTAAGCCATGACAGAACTTAGCATTTTATGCAGAATAAAATATGAAGCATTGAAAGGTTTTGAGTAGGGCAATAACATTATCAGATTTATTTTTCAAAAAGATATCTATGGCTGGTTGTGGTGGCATACACGAGTAATCCCAACAACTTGGGAGGCTGAGGCAGGAAGATTGCAAAGTTCAAGACCAACCTCAGTAACTTAGTGAGGGCCTAAGCAACTTAGCAAGATCCTGTCTCAAAATAAAAAGTAAAAAGGACTGAGGATGTGACTCAGTGGTTAATTGCCTCTGGGTTTAATCCCTGGTACCAAAACATAAAAAATAAAAAGTAAATAAGAAGGTATCTATAATGTGTGAAGGAGGATAGACTGAATAGTCCAGTGTAAAAGAAGGAAAAGAACTGGGAGCTGTGTAATATTCCAAGTAAGAGCTAACAATGGCTTGGGTTAGGGTGATAAGGTATAGTTTGAGAGAAGCGGTCTGATTTTGGAAGGTAGAGCTACAGGGAAAGGGGACAGGATAATCAGGGACTGGGACCTAGAAGACATAACTATGGAATGGAAGAGAAGAACAGTCCAAACAAAGTACAAGGGACTTCTGAGCCCAACTTTTTACAAGGCTCATGTGTGGATCATCGAAGTGGAAGGTTTGGGGGTGACATTTGCCAATGATGGTAGTTCTTGGAGTTAGTTCACTCACTTATTAACTCATTCAACCAACATTCCTTGAGACAGAAAAGCCTTGTACCAGGATATAAATTAATGAGGTTGAGCTCCTCTTCTCAAAGAGCACAGAGACCCAAAGGGGAAGAGTATATAAACAGATAATCCCAGTAGGAGTTGTTAAGTCCACAGTGGAGGTAGTAACTAGAGGCACTCTTAAAAGTGTAGGTGGTTATTAAGTCTTAAGGAAGACTGGAGACTTAGGAAAGGTGTTCTAGAAGGGAGGATGCTTGAGCAGAGTCTGCATGGATGAATAGGCAGACAAAGGAAGATTGGCATTCTAGACCAAAGAATCCTACCTGGATATTTATTGAGATTGAGAGTATGTACTAAAGGAGGCTGGCTGTGTGACTAGAAGAAACTAGGGTAAGTTCTCTGAGAGCCAATTGTTGATTTACTTTTTTTTTGTCTGTGTTGTTCATTGCTGGGTATCCAGCATCTAGAAGATTCCCTGGCACACATTTGTGGGATGAATGAAAGGGGTGTGGCTTTTATCCTGGGAGCACTTGGGAGGTGCTTGAACAGTAGAGGGGTGTTTGAAAAGTTTTCTTGGGTTGGGATGGAAGACAGATACTTCTTAGAAGACAAAATAGGATGAGATTTGAGATAAGCAGGGGATTAGAGGTGGGATAGAATATTTGAAATATGTTAAAGTTGGGCTGGCCTCGCCCCCATGGTGGAGGAAGACCTGACTGGGCCACCACCCTTTTTTTTTCTGTCCTTCCACAGGTTCCTTGCTGACATGGCTGTCCTGTTGGGCTTCCCCATCCCCCCCATCTGTGGTAGGCTGTGGTGCTATGTGTCTCCAGTTGTGCTGCTAGTCCTGTTTGTGAACCTCCTGGTTGACTTCAGTATGAAGCCCATGACCTACATGGCCTGGGACTCAGTTGGTGTGAGCCTCCCTCCCCAGACCCAGGAGCCCCAGGGAGTGGGGTCAGATTTTTTAGTCCCCTCTTTGCTGAAGGACCTGGTCATCACATACTACTCCCTGAGGACTCATTAGTCTTCTACCTTGGTTCCCTTTCCACCTTTCCCCTCCACATTTCTTTCACTTCTTCTGGGAACTTTGATATTCTAAACCCCTTTCCTATCTCTCCGCAGTCAAAAGAAGTGCTTCGACAATACCCGTCATGGGGACTATTCTTGGTCATCATCCTTTTTTTCATTGTCATCCTCCCAGTGCCTACGTACTTTGTATACTGTTTCACCAATGGGATTCCCTTCAAGAGTAAGGACAGGATTATGATATTGTCCAAATCTCCACGGCTAAGTGACAAACCAATACCCATTGAAAAGGCCCAAAAGGAGGAGATTCTACAAGGTGATGAAACAAAGTGATGATCAACTCATCATCTCACTTCCTATGTTCATTTAGCCTGCCATCACACATCTCTCAAAATAGATCTTACAGGCAAATCTTTGTGACATTTTGCTACTGTCAATGTCCCTGGGGGAGGGATATTATTTGAGAGGCAAATGGGGCCTGAGTTTGTAGCTCCGCTTCTGGGGTCCCATCTTCTCTGGTTACCACTGTCATTATATTTGTCCTATCCCCTTCTTCAACACACACACATACACACACACATATGCATAATTCATATATACCACTGGCTTTGCCTGCTAAACCTGCTGCTTCTGGTTTGTTGGTCTCGTGGAATGGAGATGGGAGAGTAGTACTGTTGGTCAATAAATAAGTCCATTGGAACTCCCAAGTGCTGAGTGTGCAATTTTTTTCTATAGATGTCTCAGGTGTTCAGTCTTCCCTTCATAAGGCTTCCATTCTTTCTAGAGCTAAATGGTCAGCCCCACATTCCTGCCCTCCCCTTGCCCTGGCAAATCCAGCTGCTAGATTACCAAACTTGCCTTATCTAGGGTATAGTCATTAGTCAAGGAAAACCTGGGAAGTAATGGCTTCAACAAAGATGGGAAAGATATTAATACGCTTGCTTCTGAGAATGGCAATTCTATCATAGGTCTAAGACTTATTTGTTTATTTATTTACTGGTACCAGGGATTAAACACAGGTGGTGCTTAACCACTGAGCCACATCCCCAGTGCATTTTTTATTTTGAGACATGGTCTCACTAAGTTGTTTAAGGCCTTGCTAAGTTGCTGAGGCTGTGATCTTGAGCTTGTGATCCTCCTGCCTTATCCTCCCAAGCTGCTGGAATTATTGGCATGCCCCGCTCTGCCCACCCTAAAACTTATTTTTAAGAAGTTTTAGCCAGGCGCGGTCACACACACCTGTAATCCCAGCACTTGGGAGGCTAAGGCAGGAGGATTGCGAGTTCAAAGCCAGCCTTAGCAACTTAGTGAGGCCCTAAGCAACTCAGTGAGACCCTGTCTCTAAATAAAATACAAAATAGGGCTGGGGATGTGGCTCAGTGGTAGAGTGCCCCTGGGTTCAATCCCCAGTACCAAAAAAAAAAAAAAAAAAAAGACACAAACACACAAAAATGTTTTTACTAGTGGCCCAACATCGTTGTGGACTACGTGCATCTGTAAATCAATGCACACTTTGGGGAAGGACTAAGTTGTATTGCTGAGACCACCAAGGGTCTCACAGTGACTTAATAAGAGATATCACTGATGGTTTTATCATGGGGATAAATCAGATGAATTTGCCTAGCAGATGATTACTGCGTGGGTCTACTGGAACTTGTGGGAGGGACTGTGTAGATGAAGTACTTCCCAAAAGGAGACTGGACCAGAAACTGGGGATGGGAGCTGTGGGTAGAGGTAGCTGGGATTCCCAGAGATCCAGGAAGTAGATTTCCCTCAAATGCTTAAAGATTTTGGGTTGCTCAGGATCCATAGGCAAGTTTCTGAAGGAAAAGAAAATATCCCCGACCATTAGCTGGTGGGAATTCCAGGGTGGGTCCAGTATGTGCAAGGAGAGGGTACTAGAAGTCTCTAAACTTCTTAAGTTTCAATCTCCTCATGCTGAAGATGGGAGGGCTGAAGGGCCCATGAACTTCCATCCCCATCCATTGGTTCCTGTAGCTTGTAGCCCCGCCCCCAGCCCGTCCCCTCCGGCTTGAATCCAAACGACCTGCCTGCTTGGAGACTCGTGCTACTGAGTCGGGTAAGGTGGGTATTTGGGGGAGAAGGCAGTGGTGACCGCCTAGTCACGTACTCTGGGCCTTCCGTGTCCTTCCTTTTGGGAACCTAGGCACTCCTCCCTTTTTCTGCCCCACCCATACCCATTTCCAGCTTTGGGGATGGAACCTTTGGGAGTGGTATTGAAAAGTGGGGGTTTACCGGATAAACAATCAGTGTAGCATGAAGACCTTGATGTAAGTGGCCCTTACACTGAAATTTTCTTTCCTCAAACCACGTGTTCATTATCGTTTGGCATCTAACCACAGGCTGGGAATATTCCACATTGCTATAGGGCGTACTGATTGAGTGATAGGAAGGCAGATTTCCATCGCAGGTACCTTTCTGTATAATTCTGGGGATTATTGTCTATAGCTGATTTCCTTGTACCCTGGGTTGATTAGAGGATTTTCTTTGGGATTTCTACATGGAATCTCTAGCCTTGTTAAGCAAGATGGAGTCAAATCCTTTCGTAGGCTGTTATTACATGTCTTCACTTTTATTCACACAGTGGTGTGAATATAGGTATTATCATTCTCGGTTTTCATGAGGGGCTTTGGCAAAAAGAAGTCACACACAGTGAGTCAGGGATATAGCCTGATAAGTATTGGTATCTTCTGTCTTCCCTTTTTATTTTGAAAATTTCAAATACATAAAAAAGAATAACATAACAAATTTCTATGTTCTCATCACCCAGCTTCAATAATAAACAACTAATGACCAATCTATTTTTATCTTTCGTCTATCCACTGTATGGATAATGTCCATACAAAATAATACAAAATGTCTCCCCATTATTTTGAAGCAAATTCCAAATCAATCATTTTATCCATAGATATTTCAGTATGTATCCCTAAAAATTAAGAACCTATTTTTTAAAACCACAGAACTGTTATCACGTTCAAAATAACAGCAATTATTTGATGTTGTCAGATATCCCTCAGCAGTATAGATTTTCCTGACTATCATAATTTTTTTTTCTGGTTAAACTGTCTTTTTTTAACAGCCTTATTAAGATAATTCACACATCACACCACCCATTAAAGTATACAGTCCTATGGCTTTTAGTGTATTCACAGAGTTGTGCATTCAAAACTACAGTCAGCGTTAGTACATTTTCATTACCCCCAAAAGAAACTACATTCAGCTATTACCCTCCCACACTTCTTCAGCCTCTTTTCCCTTCCCGAACTTTAGGCAACCACTAATCTATTTTCTATCTCTTCATAGATTTACTTAACTTATCAGGACATTTCATATAAATTAATATATATAATATTTAGTCCTTTGTCACTGGCTTCTTTCCCTTAGCACAGCATTTTCAAAATTTATTTGTATTGTAGTATGTATCAGTGCTTCATTGTAGTATGTATCAGTGCTTTCCTTTTATTGCTGAATACTATTCCATTGTATGGGTATACCATATTACTCATCCATATAAATTATAAATTATCCATACTCATCCATATCCATTATAAGTTAATGGATATTTTGTGTTGTTTCTCTTTTCAGTTATAATGAATAAAGTTGCTATGTACATTCATGTAAGAGTTTTTTTTGTTTTGTTTTGTTTTGTTTTTTGGTACTGGGGATTGAACCCAGGGGCACTCCACCACTGAATCACATCCCCAGCCCTATTTTGTATTTTATTTTAGAGACAGGGTCTCACTGAGTTGCTTAGGGCCTCGCTAAGTTGCTGAGGCTGGCTTTGAACTCACGATCCTCCTGCCTCAGCCTCTCAAGTGCTGGGATTACAGGCATGTGCCACCGTACCTGGCATGTAAGAGTTTTTGTGTGGACATATTTTTTAATTTCTTTTGGGTATATACCTAGGAGTGGAATTGCTGGATCATGTGGCAGGTCTGTTTTTTTTAACTGTTTGAAGAACTATCTTATTTTTAAAAAGTTTGTTTGAATCAGCATCCAAATAAAGTTAATGTGGTGCTATATCTTTTAAGACCCTTTTTATCTATAGGTACCCCTCCCTTTCCCCACTCGTTGTAATATATTGGTGCTAAAACTGTATTATTTGTCCTTTAGAATTTCCAACCATCTAGGTTTTCTTGTCCTTTCTTTGTGAGGCATTTAACATATTCTTCTGTCCCTTGTATTTTTTGTAAATTAGTAGTCAAATCCAGAAGTTGATTAGTCTTATGTCCAGTGTTCTGACAAGAATATTTCCTGATTGGTTTTATGTACTTTATTTGCAGGGTAGGGGGCATATCCAGGATTGAACTCAGGGGCTCTCAAGCACTGAGTCACATTCCTGGCCCTATTTTGTATTTAATTTAGAGATAGGGTCTCACTAAGTTGTTTAGCACCTTGCTTTTGCTGAGGCTGGCTTTGAACTCGTAATCCTCCTTCCTTGCCTCACTAGCCACTGGGATTATAGTCGTGTGCCACTATGCCCTACTGGTTTTGTGTACTTTTAACAGGAGGCAAAAATGTCTGGCTCTCTTTGTGATATTGGCAGCCACTGATCATTGTCTAGCCCAAAGTGTTCACTAGAAATGATACAATGGTGGTACTCGTAAGTTTTTCATTCCTTGTTTTGTGTTACTGGTTGGAATACTTAGAGAAGAGAATCTTCTCATTAAACATTTTATTACCCTGGCATGCAGTCTGCACAGGAAAGGCAGAATAAATGCTGATTCTTTTCCTTTACTTACCAGTTTAAAGAACTAGTTTGTTGCCTTGATACCATCCAAATATGATTAGTAAGATTTCCCTTTATGATCTTTATGAGCTCAGAGATTTAAACATATTTGTTGTGTTTTGGTCCATTGCAACTGTTCTGTTGATGCTCAAATCACCTCATCTCTCACCTATGGGAGTCTCTTCAAGTTGATTCCTGAGTCCTTTTGACAAGTTTCCAGTAGTCTTTAATAATTTCCCTACTTTCTGTTATAACTGTATGTTCCCATATGTGTTAATTTACACATTTTGTGCTCCAGTTCTGAAATTAGGTATTTTTCCAAGGACACCTGGTTCCTTTTAATGGGAAGTGGTAAATGGGAGAACACAGTTGTGTGCCTGAGGTATTCATCACTACTACATTGATCACTGTTTCTAAGCCTTTTCAATAAAGCTAGACAATACTTTTTTCTCTAAGATACAGTGTATCATAAATTCATACTTTTTAGTTTCAAGTTCTGAACTATGATGTTTTATTTAGTCTCTTCAATCTTAACTTTTATATATATTTTTCTCTCATGTGGTTTGGACTTCTCATGTTTCAGCTAGAAGTTAATGTCCATAGCCCTCACTTTCATCATTCCAAAACTGACCTGATCATTGTCTCTATCTTTTCATCTCCAAACTTGCATGTCCATCTGTGTTTCCACCTAAAGTTAGGGCAGAGTTTTAACTAGGTGGACCTAGAGCCTAGGCAGGAAAATTGAGGCAAAGATTTCAGCTTTAGGACTGCTTGTGGTTGGATTTATAGAGATCTAAAGGGGAAGTACCCACACGTTCTCTTACTGATCAGGGGTCCCTGGGTTAGTATGACTAATTGCAGATCTACCCACTTATTGGCTTGTTGTAATCTCTGTCTTGAGGGGCTTTTGTGGCCTACTGGGAAGAACAAAGCATTTAGAGAATGCTTTCTGTATGCTAATCTGCATTTGAATAGTGTATCAATTCCTTATTTTAGGTCACTCTGTGACACTCTGTTAGTCACTCTTCTTAGCCTTAGTTTGTGTCTACACATAGACATGGGGAAACAATTCCATAGATTTGTTAGGAAAGTTAAATTGATAATCATAAGGGAATCATCCCAAAATAAAAGAACTGATATAGTGTGCTGAGATTATATAATTTTTCTCTAAATCTCCATATTTATTTAGATTTTCTAAACAGAAATTATAACCCAAATATTACCCACTATCTGTTTTAAATTGCTAGAGTGTAACTCATTTACGATGTCTTCTTGGTGAACTAATCCATTTTATATCCCTCTTTATCCGTGGGAATTTTTCTTATTTGGAAATCTGCCTTGTATGAAATTAACATAACCATCTAGATTTCTTTCTTTCTTTTTTTTTTTTTTTTGTTGTTGGGGATTGAACCCAGGGCCTTGTGCTTGCAAGGCAAGCACTCTACCAACTGAGCTATATCCCCAGCCCCCATCTAGATTTCTTTTCTTTTTTTTTTTGGTACTGGGGATTGAACCCAGGGGCACTCCCCCACTGAGCCGCATCCCCAGCCCTATTTTGTATTTTATTTAGAGACAGGGTCTCACTGAATTGCTTAGGGCCTCGCTAAGTTGCTGAGGCTGGCTTTGAGTTCACTCAAAGTCCTCCTGTCTCAGCCTCCCAAGTGCTGGGATTACAGGCGTGCGCCACTGCGCCCGGCTCCATCTAGATTTCTTTAGAAATTTGCAGGGATATATTTTTCTATACTTTAGCCTTTGTGTGTGTGTGTTATGGGGGTACTGGGGATTGAACCCAGGGTTGCTTTATAACTGAGCTACATCCTCAACCCTTTTTACTTATCTGTTTATTTTTTGAGATAGTCTCACAGAGTTGCAGAGGCTGGCCTTGAACTTGGGATCTTCTGCCTCAGCTTTCTAAATTGCTGGGATTACAGGGTTATGCCACCATGCCCAGCAATAGTTTAGTCATTTAAACATCTTTGTGAGATATAATTCACATGCCACAAAATTCATCCATTTAAAGTGTACAGTTCAATGTGCACTAATTACATAAGCTACTTTTTCTTCTGCTATTCAGCATGATAGGTCTGAGGATGGTTTTCTTTGAAGTTACCCTGCTTAGCACTTGAATGAGCTTCCTAAATCTGTAAATTTTTATCTTTTACCAAATTTGTAGAGTTTGGGGGCATTATTTAATTATTTTTCTTCATCAATCTCTTCCTTGTTCATTCATGGGCTTTTGATACCACCCCATAGGTCCTTGAGATTCTGCTCCTTTTATTTTCAATCTTTTTTTTCTCTGTTCTTCAGATTCGATCATTTCTAATGATCTCTCTTCAGTTCATCTAATGCATATTTTATTTATAATATTCTTTAAAATGTCCATTTGGTTATTTTTAATAGCTTTTCTTTCTCTGTGGAAAACTTCTATTATTCCAATAAATTCAAGAATTTTCACCTTTGATTCTTGGAAGATGGTCATGATAGTAACTTTAAAGCCTTTGTCTAATAATTTCATCATCTGAGTCATCTCAGCATTGACCTCTATTATCTTTGTATTGGAAATTGGTCATATTTGTGTGTGTGTGGTGTGTTTAAATTGAGGTGTAGCTTTAGATTGTAACCTGAGAATTTTGAATATCATATTGTGAGATTTGGAATCTGTTAATATCCCCTGGAGAATGTTGACTTTTTTGGTTTTTTTGTTTGTTTGTCTGTTTCCTGGTAATTGAACCCAAGAGCACTTAACCACTGAGCCACATCCCCAACACACACACACACACACACACACACACACACACAGATATAATCTTTTTTTAAAATTTAGAGTCAGGGTCTCACCAAGTTGCTTAGGGCCTCGCTAAATTGCTGAGGCTGGCTTTGCACTTGAGATCCTCCTGCCTTAGCCTCCCAAGCTGCTGGGATTATAGGTGTGCACTTACGGTGCCTGGCTGTTTATTTTAACAGTCATTCAAGCTGATCAGATTCAGGTGGCAAATTTTGTTTTCCATGGGTGTTGATTATGATATTAGTTCAATTTTTAAAGCCTATGCTATGCTGTTTGGGTTGGCATATGCTGCCCTGGTTTTAGACTGTGACTTGGGCTATTTTATATCATAGTTCAGTTTTCAAAATCTTTGATGTGCCTCTTTGCATTTTTTCCATGCATGTGTAGTTCAAAGAAGAGCCTCAGAAGTGGGAAGAAAGAATCAGGGTTCCCGGCACACTCTTGGTGCACAGAAGCTCCTTCTCCTGCTTTTGTGGCTTTAATCAGGGAGTTCCTCCCGGAGATTCTGCTTTTGGTTCTTGTTTCACAGTCCCAGGAGTTGGCTCATTCTTGGGTTGGAAGTCAAAGGAGGAAAAAGATATGTGAAACTCATCCCATTACAAGTCAGGTTTTGACTTAAGTCTTCATTCTGACCACCATTGTTTACAGAGACCTCAGATCATTGATTTTGGTATTCTATTCAGAGATGAACGGTATTCAGTGGGAGAACTACTCTACATGTATTTGACTTATTTCATCTTGCCCAGCAACAGAAGTCTAGTGCATTATTCTTGGCAGTTTATTCTTTTATGTAAATTATAAAATTCTGTTAGCTTTCATTAATAATTCTGTTGAGATTTTAATTGACTATGTAAATCAACCTGGGAAAAATTTCCATCTTTAGAATTTTAAGTATTTTTCTCATGAACATGAAGGTATTTCTGCATGCACTTAATTTTCTTAATGCAGAAATAACAATTGTTTCATGAAGTTGAGCTTCTTTTCAGATGTTTATTGACCATTCATGTGTATTTAGAAATGTACCTTTTCAAGCTTTCTGTTCCCACTCCTTTACTTTGTAGTTTGTGCCCTTTTCTATTTTATTTGAAGTTGTTTCTGTTTTAAAATGTAGTTTTGGAAATAGACCCTTTTTTAGTTATTTTTTATTAGTTCCTATCCTACTGCTATAACAAATGACCATACACTTATTGTCTTAAAGCAACATTAATTATTTTACAGTCAAAAGTCTGAAATCAGTTTCACTGGGCTAAATTTAAGGTGTTGGCAGATCTGACCTCCATATGTAGACTCTGAGGGAAAATCCAGTTCCTAGACCTTTGGCTTGTGTAGGCCATCTCTTTCTTTAAATCATGGCCTTTCTTGCATGTTCAAAGCACGTCATTCCAACCTCTTCTGCCATCCCATCTCCTTTTCTGACTCTTAACTTTGCTATGTCCTTATTTTTTCTATGAGTTCCCTGAAACTACATTGAGTCCATCCAGATAATCCAGGAGAGTCTTCTCATTTTGACCATAATTCAACCACATTAAACAGCCACATATTCATAGCTTATGGAGATATTTTCCACTATTCTGTGACTTGTCTGTTAATTAATGGTAACTTTTGATTGACAGAAATTTCTATTTTTAATTTAGGCCAATATGTCAAACTTTTCCTTTATCACTGAAAATTTTTATGTCCTATTTAAGAAATCTTTGCCTACCCCAAGTCATGCAAATATTTTCTTAGGTTTTTTTCATAAAAATTTTATTGTGAGGGAAGGGTGGGAAAGGCGTAGTTGGATTTGATGCATCCATGTATGGAAATAGAACACTGAACCCTATTAATATATATAATTAATATGTATTAATAAATTTTAAAATTTTTATTGCTTTGTCTTTCACCTTTAGGATTACAGTCTACTCTGAGTAGCTTTTAATATGTGAATTTGGGGAGGTCAAGTTCTTTTATTTCTATATAGATATATAATTACCCCAACAAATAGTCATTTATTAGAAAGAATGTCCTTTTTCCACAGCTCTGCAGGGGCATCTTTGTTGTAAATCAGGTAACCATATATGTCTGTGAGTATGTTTCTGAACCTCCCCCAGAGGTATCCAATAGAACTCTGTGTGATGACAGAAATGTTCTGTAGCCGTCCTTCCAATATGGTAGCTTGTGACTACTGAGTACTTGGTATGTGGCTAATGTGACTGAGGAACTTAGTTTTTGATGTTATTTAATTTTAATTAATTTAAATTTATAGTCACATGTGGCTAGTTGCTACTATATTGGACAGTGCAGCATATTGCCCCTTTGATCTTCTTGTGCCATAGATCCTTGTGCCAGTACGTGCTCTCTTCATTATTGTAACTCTATAATTAGTCCTTATGTTTTGTTTATGTTTTGTACTTCTCATGAAGTTTATGTTAACCATTCTAGGCCTTCTGCTTTCCACAAATTTTAGAACTAGCTTATCAATTTCCACAAAAATCCTGCTATGATTTCAGTTGGAATTACATTGAATCTATAGATCACTCACTCCTTTAGGCTTCAGTCAATATCACTGATCCCTACAGAATTACAAAATGGAATCTACCTTGGATGATGATATGAATGGTGAAATTATGGAGAACCAGGATGTGAAACCCCACCTGCCTGAATCTTCATATTCCTTGCCTGAGAACACCTGGAAATCCCTCTCCTTGCAAACTGAGATTCTGCCTCCTGATGAGCCTGAGGCGGGGAGAAAAGAGTTTGATGTTCTATCCTCATACATTTGGTCTGATGAAGACAATGAAGAGATTCTGGAGTCAAGGATCAATAATCAGTCCATGGATGGAGTCCCCACTGACCGACCATCCTGGGCCAATAAAATTGAGTACCTCCTGGCCCAGGTGGGCTTCTCTTTGGGGCTGAGTTCCATCTGGCGCTTTCCTTATTTGTGTTTTCACAATGGAGGTGGTAAGCCTGGGTACCAGGATACATGGACGCATGAGGGGGTGAGAGCCATAGCCTGTCCTGACTCCTGTGGAGTCTCAAGATATGTAGGGATAGAGGATTTGGGGTCCTGTCTGGGGCAGGAATAAGGTACCTGAACTCAGGACCTTGGGAGGGTAGAGGAGGGTAACTGAATATTTATGTTTATGAGGATTGTGGGGCTAGAGGCCTGGGTCAGGGGTAGTGGTAGGAACTAGGTATCTGGGTCTTCTAGAAATTGGGGGATAAGGGACTAGATACTCAGGACTGTGAGGACATGGAAATAAGTGGGTGTGGATGCCTGTGACCCTGAGAGAGGTTGATGAGCATATCTTCCTGGACCCTTGAAGAAGGCCAAGCACTGAAAGGCCAGATGGTTCTCAGAGCCCCTCCTAAATCCTTCTTTCAGGCAGTTTCATCATTATCTACATCATCATGCTGTTCTTAGTAGGGATTCCTATCGTCTTCCTGGAGATGGCTGTTGGCCAGAGGATGCGTCAGGGCAGCATTGGTGTATGGAAGGTCATCAGCCCATGGATTGGTGGTGTGGGGTATTCCAACTTCACGGTGAGGAGCCCTGGCTACCCAGGACAATTTTTAGATCCTACTCCCATATTAACCTTCATCCCGGAATGGGTCCCATGACATAATTTTACTTCCATGGGTCAAGTCCCTTTTGTTCCCTTACCGTCAAGTCAAATTCTGTCTCTTCCTCTGGCCTACCTTTCTTCCCCTGTCTCCAGAAATCTTCATGGTCTTTAGGTATGCATCATCGTGGGATTGTACTTCAGTACAATAATTAGTTGGAATCTCTTCTATTTGGTTCAGTCTTTCCAGTCCCCATTGCCTTGGACATTGTGCCCCTCACTAAGGAACTCCAGTGATCTTGGTGAGAAGAGAGGGAAGAAAAGGGCAAGTGGGAGGGCTGAGAAAAAGACTGGGGAAGGTTGAAGGAAGAAGGATCACTGAGAGAAGAGGGATGAGCAGGAATATGATGAAATGGGATTGGAGGAAGGGGGTGATGTGAAGAAGGGGGAGGTACCCTGGTCTTGCAGTTTCTCCATGGCCAGTTCACCTCAGATCCAGAATGCCAAAGGACAAGACCTACAACATACTTCTGGTACCGGAAAATGTTAAATACTGCAGATGAAATGGAGATCGGTGGGATACCAGTCATGCATCTCAGTGTGTCTCTTTTTGTGACATGGTCAATTACTTGCATCTCCATGATCAAAGGACTCAGGTCAACTGGGAAGGTGAGCCACCTCTGAGTTACTTATCTGTTGGACTCTCTTCCATCTAATAGTCCCTAATATTCTCTTAACTTTAATGTCTGTAGGTCTAGGTCTCCATATTCCCATTCCTTTTAATAGGACCTTCGATTCTGCTATCCCCAATTTCTGCCTTTGCTGAACTCAATTTCTGAATCATACTTTCTGTTCAGATGCTGTATGCCTCAGTAGTTCTTCCCTACATCATCCTTTTCTGTCTTCTTGTTTGGAGTCTACTGCTAGATGGTGCATTTTTTGGTCTCAAGACTTTGTTGGCTACCAAGGTAAGATGTCCTCCATCCTTTATTTTAGAATCCACATGGGTGGTGTCAGAGACAGTGTGGTTATCAGTTTGATAGAGGCTCTCCTAGCTCCCTCTTTCATCCCCTTTATCTTGTCTTCCATCTCCATCATGGTTTACCTCTCCCACCTTTACCTCCCTGTTTGCATGGTACTTCTCCCCCTCAGGTAACAACCCTGTACTCTATGGAAGCTTGGCGCCGGACAGGTAACCAGCTATTTTTGTCCATTGGCCCCGGCTTTGGCAGCTTTACTGCAATCAGCTCGTACATCCCTCGGTCCAACGATTGTGTCAGTGATGCCTTTGCTGTGGCTCTTCTCAACTTGGCTGCCTCATTGATTGCCACATTGGTGATATTTTCCATGATGGGTCACTTGGCTACGATGACCACTGAACACTGTTACCAGAAGTGAGCCCAATTTTCATATGGAGGTCATCACAAAGAAAATCTTAGAAAGATCATCACAAAGAAAATCTTGGAGAAACCCCACAGAACTCTGGTCTAGACACCCCATCCCTTAGGGATATTGACTCAGTTAATATAAGACCTCACATTGGAGCATCCTAATCCTTAGAAACACCTGAATCTCTCCAACTCTCTTTTAAAACTTCTTTTTGAAAGTAGGGGAGCCCAGATTCAGAGGTTTTCAAAGGTGTGTTCATCCCATTCTTAGCAGGACTGCCATAGAAAAATTAGGGGATATCTTCAGCTCAACCATTAGATCGATAACCACACTGTCTTTGACACAACACTAGAGTCTCCATTGCCTAGTCAGTCCCCATTTTCTTCTCTTGTGACCTTATTCCAAAGATATTCATCAAGTATTTATAAAACATCTCCTATGTAAGAACCCCTGTATTGAGTTCTAGAAACAGCCAGTGGTAAGTCAGACCACCACCCCTTCCCTCAGGAAAATCAGTGTTGAGAAATCAGATACTAAACAGAATATCACAAACTAGGTAGGAACCAGTAGTGGTAGTCTGGTGATGGAGAGACAGGAGAGAGGCACTAACTGCCTGGGGCAGTCTCAGACTTCCTAATGAGACACTCAAACCTGAGCTGTGTTTGTCTTCTGACAATAACTGCTGCTAGTATTCTTTCAGTATTTTCCATTCATAGGCTTATATACAAATATAAATACCCTTCAAAAATTAGATAATACCATGCTACTTTGCAGCAGCTTGTTTAGTTACCCTTATGAAAATAGATCTTGAACAATTTTCCACAGCAGTAAATTGAGTTCAGTGATCTAAATGAATTAGCTATGTGGAGAATGGATATGGGGGTTCAGATAGAAATTCTAGGCAGAAAGAACATCATGTACCAAAGATGCTGAGATGATAGAGAGTATTGCAAATTAAGGAAGGTTAACAGTTGGTATAGCTGAAGAACAGGAGATGAAGAGAATTGTGAAGAAAGTCAGTGTTTAGAGAGGCCTGCAGATCAAGAAGCAGAGATATTTTAATATTACCTAGAAGGAGGTAAGAGTCCTAAAGCCTTAGTCGGTAATACTGTAGGAAAGACCCCAGGGGGCCATTTAGGTCAGAAATTCTCCAGTTTGACACAGACACTTTTGCAATCATGAAAGTAGGCAGCAGGCAGTGTACACCAGGATCCTGAAAACTCAGTGTCAGATAAAAACTCTAGGTTAGAGACTACCTTTCTCACCCAGAGGATAAAAGAGGGACAGTTATCTTAAAGGGCCAAATAATTTTATACGATTCTACTCCTGTCTCCAGGAATGTTGACATAGTGAACCATCTGGTAAGTACCAGAGTGCTTCCTGCCCTGATCCTGCCCCCAGATAGTCTGTATCATAATCCAAGCTCTGTCTACACAAAGTGGATCACCAGCTTACCTACAGAAGTAAAAAAAGAAATTGAACAATATTTGTCTACTTGCAACATAACTGAACAATTGAGAGAGGTAGGTAAGGGTTGGAGCTGGGGCCCTCAAATTCCCCAAAGGTTCCCGCGTATCAGAAACTTCATCCCTCCTTAGTGTGTCTGTAGAATCCAGAAAGGCAATTCTCAGAAGCATCCTGGACAATTAAGACCAAGGTTTATGGTGCCCTTTTGTGATAAGACAATAGTAGCCTCTCTGGCACTGAGTACTATAGTTAACACGAACCTACTTACTCTACTCCAAGAGTTACCAGGCCCTGCTCTTGTTGGAGGAATTCCCCTTGCTTTAAGACCAGAGTGTAGTAATGTCTGTTAACAGTACTGTATACTATTTCCTAGGAGAAGGTGTGGGACTGGAACTGGAATTCACTCTGAGCTCTGAGTCCTCACCATTCCTTCCTTCCTTCATAGATTATGGAGGGTCCAGGTGTGGCCTTTGTGGTGTTTACTGACATCATCTCTGTGTTTTCTGGACCCAACTTCTGGGCCATCATCGTTTTCTTGTTGCTGGTGACACTGGGAATGAGCACCTTGATAGGGATCATGCAGGGCATCATTACCCCTCTCCAGGATGTTTTCTCTTCCTTCAGGAGACATACGAACCTGCTCACAGGTACTCTAACCTATGATCTCAGTCCCCCCTATAGCCCAACTGGTATTCTTATGCAGCAGCCCAGCTTAAATTTTGATCTTGATCCAACCTGATGTTTTCCTTCAGTGGGTGTCTGTGTGCCAATGTTCCTGGGCAGCCTCATTTTTGCAAGGCCTTCAGGCAACTACTTTGTGAATCTTCTGGATGATTACTGGATTTCTCTGCCCATCTTCTTCATTATCATCTTGGAGAATGTGGCCATGGCCTGGATCTATGGGGCCAGGAGGTGATGTCCCAAGCCCAGGAGTCTCATGTCATGTACCCACACAGCCAGGGTCCTAGGGAACTTTGGTCCTTTCCTTCATCCCTCCACTCTTGCCACCAGATCTCTGATCTCAGGGCTTAGGGAAAGCCCCAGGAGGGTGGGAAGAAGATCCGCATGGGCTGGGTCCCGGTGAAAAGAGTTGTGTAATAGGTAAGTGGTGAGCAGCTCATATCAAGTCCAATGGGCTTCTGAACCTTACTTTTAACCAAGGTGATATGGATATCTGAAACTGGTAATCCCTTGCTTCTCAAAATGTGGTCTGTTGGGTAGCAACATTGGTATAATTTGGAAGCTTATTAGAAATGCAGACTCTTGGGCTCCATCCCAGTCCTTCAAATCTGTATCTGCATTTTAACCAGATCCCCAGGTGATTTGTATGCATTAACATATGAGAAGTACCTTGTAACCAAGGGCAGTAGCATTTCCAGGAGGTGGTGGTTCTTGGCATCAGTTTGCTCTTTCACACATTCACTCCTCACATATTTCTCAGGGTCTCCTATGTGCCAAGCAAGCCTTATAGTGAATACTAGCAATTACTTGGATGAATTATATTTAGCTTCTGCTCTCAGCCCACAGTACCGAGTCCAAAAACAAAGACATATGTAAGCAGACCCCTGTGCAGTGTGATTAATCCATGAGAGATATAACAGAGGGCACTCTGGAAATGCACATGATTATCTAAAGAAGGATGAAGAGTTGGGTAATGCATCTTAGAGGAGGGGATACTTGAGCAATATCTGGACAGATGAAGCGTTTGTCAAGGGAGAAAAAGAGAATGAACCCAACTTGCATTTGTGTTGAGATTAAGAAGATATATCAAAGAAAGCTGGATGTATGTACTGGAAGAAACTTCATTTAAGAATTTAGCCTTTATCCTGAAGTTGATGGGGGAGAGAATTTTTTAAAATGCTTGGGCAAGGAGTATCCAGCTAGTTCAGCCAGTCAAACATCAGATCCTTAAAAATCCTGGAGCTAGGGCAGACTGAAAGAGGATGAATTGAGGTGAGAAGACTAGTCAAAGGATTTGTGGAGGTGAACAGAAAGGTTTAAGAAATGTCAAAGGCTCTTTTCTAGGCTAGATTTGAGTTGAACTCTCCCCTCAAGATTGGGTAGGCCCAAAGTGGGTCTTCTAAAATTCTTTCCCTTCCTCTAGGTTCCTTGCAGACCTGATGATCATGTTGGGCCGCCACATCTCCACCATATATCGTTGGCTATGGTGCATTGTGTCTCCAGTTGTGCTGCTAATCCTATTTTTGTGCACTATGATTAATCTTTCTATGAGGAGCACGACCTACCTGGCATGGGACTCAAATACAGTGAGCCTCCCTCCCCACCAGAGCTCCTGAAGAAATGGGAACCAGATCCCTCAGTACACTATTGCCTATAGGACCAAGTCATATCATTTCCTGATTCCCTGGGGATTCGGTAGTCTAGTCTCTTGACCTGGCTCATCTCCTATCCCTATCTCTACCGTCCTTCATTTCAGAGAATCTAAACTTTTCTCCCCTTTCTCCACAGTCAAAAGAAGTGATCCGATCCTACCCATCATGGGCTAATGTCCTGCTCGTAGGTCTCATCCTTGTGACCGTCTTGCCCATCCCTGCCTACAGCTTGCACACCTTCATTAAGGTGACTGTCGCAGTCACCAGGGTTCACAATAGAGACGAAATTGTCTTTGAGCATCAATCTTCAGAGGCCTCACAGACTCCCCTTTCACTGCTTCAGGAGAGGCAAAATCCAAAGAAAATGAAGAATAAATAACCAGGGGGAAAATCTTTCTACCATGTGAGTAATTCCTCTTGGAAATAAAGAGTTGGTTCATTTGGCATAACATCACTTCTTTTTCAAAGTGGAATTCTGGTGAGCAACTTGACACTAGAAGAAGTAAACTTGGCAACTGTTAATATAATTGGATCTGACAATCTTTTTTTTTTTTTTTTTTTAACTTAGACTGGAAACTTTTTTTTTTTTGGCTGATGGAGACTAACATAACATTATTCCCTCCACCTCCCATGCTTATCCTCACCTGAACCATAATATTCACCTCCTTTGGCTTTCAGTATTTTGTTGATAGTGACCCTACTTCTCCTAAGCTACATTTCTCTGATAATTGGTCTGTGCGGATCCATATGAAACTAGGGAAAAAATAGTGCTGGTAAATAACCAGTCCAGTGGAACTTTACTTTTGTCAGTAAAAAAGTATCCAACTTTGAGTTGTGTATGCTACTAGCTTTGTTGAATTTAAACGCTAGAATCCCCGGTCCTTGCTGCCACCTGCTTTCTGTAAATAGATTAAACCAGGTGGACAGAATTTTCTCAGAAAACAACAGATTCTTTGATTATAGCAGAGTGATTAATGACCTACTGATTGGTGACCTCCTCACATACCTCTTAAATACTTCAAGTAGTTTGTTACTTTACCAAGTGGATTAAAATCTTGACATCATCTGTGTTTACTAAGGGGTATAAGAGCCTGGAGGAAGGGTCTTTGGTAGGGAATAAGGGGAACATAGAGGTTGACTGGATAGACTGAAGAAGACCCAGAGAGGACAAGATAGGACAAATAAGACCCTTTAATAAGAAGACCCCTTAATATAATATGAAATATATTTCAATAATATTCTTAGATGCATAAATGAGCTAAGAAGAAATAAAGGGAAATCCTTAAGACCCAAGCTTGAATTCAAATAGGTAAGCAAGTGCTTTGGGGCAATTGCCACTGTCTTGTAACAGAGACTTGGTTTTAAAAATGAGACAAAGACAAAGCTTTGGGGCCATGAAAGACAGGCATACACACACACACACACACAGAGAGAGAGAGAGAGAGAGAGAGAGAGAGAGAGAGAGAGCTGAAGGACCATACCCAACATGAAATAGCAATAAAATATATGTTTTGGTCCTGTCTCTGAGATGAGGGAAGTGTTCTCTTTTTGAAAATTGGTAACCCCAAACCTTCTTTAACATGGAATTTGGATTCAAATTCACACAATTTGTATAGTCTGAAAAACTCACCTTGAGAGTTATATAAAACATGCCTGGTGAATGACACCCTTCCCCCAGCCCCTGTCATAAGAAAATATAAATAATCTTTGGGAGAAACACGACCTCTGTCAGGCCTCATCTAATTCACATAGATAATAAGCTTTCAATGAACATGAGATCACAGAAAGATATTACAAAGCACACAGGAAACAAGGCACCCTCCAGGAGGATTATCAGAACAGGTAATAAAATCAGACCCTTCAAGGTCCAGTGGTGCATGCCTGTAATCCCAGCGACTCTGGAGGCTAAAGCAACAGGCTCAGTGACTTAGTGAGACCCTGTCTCAAAATTGAAAAATGAAAAGGGATGGAGATGTAGATAAGTATAAGAGAACCCCTACATTCAAGTTTCAGTACAACACAAAAAATAATATAATAATAATAAAATAAAAACAAATAGGCTGTGGATGAAGCTCAGTGGTAGAGAACGTGGTTAGCATGGTCCAGGCTCTAGGTTCAATGCCCAGGACCAGAAAAAAAATACATATATCAGGCCCTTCAACAGCTAACATATCAAGATTACCAAATAGTATAAAATAAGTATGCTTGATATATTTAAAGACAAAAAGAGTGAGAAATTAAGAGTGAGAAGCAGATTCTCAAAAATGGTTAGGGTATTTTACATTTACACTTGTTCTTAGCTAAAAGGCTGAGAAATGATTGATCAAGTTATCTGAAAAAAAGAACTTTTAGAAATGAGAAATTATAATCATTAAGATAAAAATATCAACAATAGATTAAACAACTGATTAGAAAATTATGTAGAGAAAATTAGTGAATTGGAAGATAAATCTAAAAATGTGGCACAGAGAAAGTACAGGATTAAAAATATGAAAAAGATTAAGAGACATGAAGGATAGTATGAGAAAGTCTAACATACTTTGGATAGTTCAATGGTTTTAGTATATTGATAGAGCTGCTGAATTTTGTCTTTTTGGTGTTCAGTATACTTGTTTATAAATGTTTTGATATTGGACCATCCTTGTAGAATCAATCCTAATTAGTTGTACTGTATTATCCTTTTGATATATTGGATTCTGTTGGCTAATATTTATTTAGTTTGTACATTCAATCATTGTAGGTGAATTTTTCTCTACCTTTTTTAGATGGTAGCATTAAAGTCAGGCTAGCTTCATAAAGTAAGGCCACTACTTTATGAAGTACTTTACTTTTACACTCCCAGGTGATGCTGATGATTCATGGACCACACTTTAAGTAACATGCTTTAACTGACATTATAACCATCTGCTTTTTAAAAGGTTAAACAGAAGTCTTCTCTAAACCCATCTGGTTCCAGGTGCCCCTTTCAATAATAGATTTTTACACATCTTTTTAATCTTTTACATTAATTTTCCCCCAAATTCTTGACTCACTAATCTACATTTGCTGTACACCTGGTTTTCAGTTTTGTTGACTTAAAATTTCACATAGGATTTCCTTAAAATTCTCTCTAAATTTGATGACTATGCCAGGTGTAGTGGTGCACAACTGTAATTCTAGCAGTTTGGGAGGCTGAGGCAGGAGGATAGTAGGTTTGAAGCCAGCCTCAGTATCTTAGAAAGGCTGTAAGTAACCTAGTGAGACCCTATTTCAAAGTAAAAAATTAAAAGGGCTGGGGATGTGGCTCAGTGGTTCCATCCTTTGGTATAAACCCTGATACCAAAAAATAAAAATAAAAAATAAATTTGATGACTGTATCTCTTTTCTCCTCCTTAATGTTTTGTTCCTTTTATTTTTCTCATATTTCCTTAATTAGGCTCTCAAGCAGCATTTGAATTTATTTACCTTTTTGCTTTTTTTTTTAATGTCACCTTTTATTATTATTTCTACTTTGTCATTCTGTTTTCTTAAGGGAAGTATCAGGTTCTTTTGTTTATTCATCTTTAATCTTTGATATTAAAGTCACTTTAAGCTCTACATTTTCTTAAGTATAATCCTATAATTTGGATCTGTAATGTCTCCAAAAGCTCCATGTGTCAAAAACTTGGTCCTCAACTTGCACTGTTGATGAAAGTCCTTAAAGAGGTGGAGCCTCGTGAAAGGTTAGGTCCCTGGGGAAGTACCCTTGAAGAGGATTGTGAGACTCTGATCTCTTCCTCTTTATCTTTTTGCTTCCCCACCATGAGATGATCTGGCTTCCTCCATCAAATCTTCCCACATTTGTGTTGCTATCACAGAACCAAAGCAACAAGGCCAAGGGATCATGGACTGAAACCTCTGAAATCATGAGCAAAAACAGACCTTTCCTCCTTTTAAGTTCATTATCTGAGGTATTTTGTCATAGTTATGGAAAACTAACATGTAATTTTTGCTATGATTCAAAGGTTTTGATATGATATAGTCCTACTTTTATGCTACTTGGAAACTTGTAATTCCCACTGAGTGTCAATTTTATCTAAGATTATCCAAAAATGTTTCTTAATTTCCAAGTAATTAAGATACTTTCTCCCTGTTAAAATCATTTCTAACATTATTATTTGTCTATTAAATTGTATTTTTTGCTTCCATTACTGTTTCTCTACATCCCTACTTTTTTTACCCTATTAGATCTCTCAATTCTGAAAGAAATATATGATTTCTAGATTTTTGCAAAGATAGGAACTAAAAGTTTGAAACTTTTATTAAATATCCCTGGGAGTTTGTCCCTATTATGTGCAAAAAAAATCCTCCTGTTTGAATATTTGATACATTTTTGTTAGTCAACTTTCTGTTACTGTAACAAAATACCTGAGAGAAATGTCTTAAAGAAGGAATGATTTATTTTGGCACATGGTTTCAGTCCATGGTTTGCCAACTTGATTGCTATGGTGAGGCAGAGCACCATGGTGGGCAGGGCATGGTGGAGCAGAGCCACTCACCTCCTAGTTGCCAATAGCAGAGAGAAAAAGAGAAAGGAAGGGTCCAGGACCAAAATATACCCAGTGACCTACTCCCTTCAACTAGGCCCCATCTCTCTCCATTCAGCTATGAATCCATCAGTGGATTAATTAGAGCACTCATGATCCAGTCACTTCCAGGAAGTCCACCTCTCAACATTGCTTCATTGGGGACCCAATACATGAAGCTTTAGGGAACATTCCAAACCAACATTCCTGGACAGTTTATCATTATCTAATATACTGATACACATTTGTATACCTGTTCACATGTATGTATGTACACAACAGGAGTCAGTGGTCATTGTTTACTATGTTTCTTCTCATTCTCCTCCTCTTTTGAGTCTTTTTTTTTTGGTGGTGCTGGGGATTGAACCCAGGGCCTTGTGCATGTGAGGCAAGCACTCTACCAACCGAGCTATATCCCCAGCCCTGCACTTTTTTTTTTTTTTTAGCTGAAGTCCTTTCTAAAGGATTTTCCTTAGAGGAATTAGCTGGGTGATAGTCCTTGCATATCATCAAGTGCTTTTTTTTTTTTTTGCCCAGGCAATTAATGATAACTAGAATAATAACTAACCAGGTGAAGGATTCTAGGTCTCAGTTCCTTTCTTTTATTGTTTTTCTGCCTTCCATTGCTGGAGATAGGAAGTCCCAATTCCAGCCAGCTCGTTTTCCCCTTGTATGTTATTTATATTTTAAAGAATATCACAATACTTTTATTTTTATGTGGATCAAACCCAGTGCCTCACATGTGCTAGGCAAGCATCTACCAGTGAGCTACAATTTCAGCCCCTGTTATTTGTATTTTTGTCTAGATATGTCTACATTTTTCTCTAAATCCTTGGAGTTCACAGATTTCACCAGGATATGCCCACATATACATTCCTCTTTCCTCATTAGTACTGTGTTGAACTCAATAAAGCCTTTCAATTTAAAAAAAGTGTTTTTCTTTTATTTGGGGGGGCATCATCTTCTAGTGTACTTATTGTCTCCTCTCCATCCATTCTCTTTTCTTCTTTTGGGACCCCTGTTACACATGCTTTTCAATGTGTCTTTCAAGTATTTTCACTTTTATGTTTTTTCTAAAATTTATTTCTCTGTGATTTAGTACATTTCTTCCACTCATTCTTCCAGACCACTACTATGTATCTCAAAAGTAACTATCTTCCTTTTGATTTATCTGCTGACTTTTGAAGCTTAAATGTCATGTTTTCTATTTTTATTTTAAATTTGTGTTATTTATTTATTTATATTTTTGATACGGGGTTGAACCCAGGGGCACCTAACCACTGAGTCACATCCCCAGCCCTTTTATTTTCTATTTTGGGACAAGGTCTTGCTAAGTTGCTGAGGCTGGCTTTTCTCTTGGCTAATTTTCTATTTTAAAAAAGGTCTTTTTGTGTTGTGATTTAATCTCCTTGAGTGCCCTTTGTTTTTTCTTTGTTGTTTTTATTGTTGTCTGTCTCCTTAGCAGTGCTGTTTTTCCAGCCTTCCCACAAGGACTTCTTACACATGTTTTTATTTTTCTTTGGCAACTCAATAACGCTCAGATCTGGCTATAGAGGGACCCTAAGTGGTAAAGAGCTCTCTAGCCAGCCAGCCGTCCAGCGCACAGGAAGCTTCCGTTCCCCTTTCCTCCCACCCCGAGTCCTTGTACTGGTGAAAAGAAGAGTTTCCTAGAACTTCTGCAAAGACTTCCTGAAGGCTCAAGACCTCACACTCAGCTGCCCACAGCCCAACAACTGTGTGGCTCCCCAAGGAAGGTGGATTCATTACAGCTGTGAGTGAAGGGAACCTCAAACCATAGAGGAAGCCAATCTTTAAAGTCCGCCAGCCAGCCTCAGTCCGCTTGGCAACCAGTGACCTCAGCTCGCAGCAGGGCCTAATCTACGTAGTAACGGGTAGACTGAATGATAAGCTTGGAGAGATGATGCTTCAAGGAGTCAGGGATGATGGGGTGGAAAGGAAAGGGAAGAACTGAACTGTGCTTCACACCTAAGCTCGCAGGTCGCCAGATGCAGAGATGGGGGGACCGTGGGGAAGACTAAGGCCTGCAGTGGTCTACGAATTGCGAATTGCGGTCCGGAGCCCAGCAGAGTGTTGTGGGGCACCAGAGATACAAGCATCGCAAGATGAATTGCCTTCCTGCTGCAGCAAAAGATTGACATCGCTTGTAGTCCCATGACTGTGGCTCTGGCGACCCTCGGATTCTCTTCTCGCGCTCTCGCTCTCACCCAGCGCCGGCGAGGCGACCGGTCTTCTCAAGACTCGCGCGACAGTGGCGGGTAAAGGGGGTGCTGGAGTGCTGGCCCCCAGCTCCTGACGTCTCAGGAAACTAGGTGTCTGTTCCCCCAGCCGCCACTCCTCGCTCTGAACCAAGCCTCGGAGCAAAGCCTCCCTTTCTTTCCAGGGCAATTTAGGGACCCAGGGTGCCGTGAGTCTTTGAGGGGTCGGGTAGTAAACGCGCCCTGGTGGAGCGGAAGCCTGGTGGTACAACTTGGCCTGGCCCGCAGCCCGCCTCCGCTTTTCTCCCCCTTTCTCTCTCTCCAACGCTCTCTCTCCCCTCAGGGCGGGCCCTGGAGGCAGCGACTTCACTAGCAGGTGACCAGGGCTGGGGCTAGGGTGATTTGGACGCTGTAGGCGAGTCAGGGACTCACTCGGAGGCCGACTCCTGGGATTGTACCATCTATTAACAGTTTCTTAGCTGGCCTTCAAACAGGTTGTGGCTCCTTGATTCTTCTGAGAGCCTGGAGGAGAGTCGATTACAGCAGGGGACACGGAGAGCCAGAGCGCAGATGGAGTCGTCATCCGGATGGGCGACCAGAGACGTTTCTCGCTAGCGAGCGCCACCTGGGCTGACGTCTCCCTCCGGAGGCAGAGGGAGCTTCTGCAGCAGCGTGAATTTCTGATGCAAAGTCTTGAGGGTGAGAAGTGGGTGGCTGCCGCAGGAGCAGGGAACCCGGCACCAAGGGCCGTGGTACCCAACTGAACAGGGCTGGGAGGCTCTCAGGAAGATTTAAGCAAATGGTAGACTTGGTCAGGTTTATATAATGACTGGAATATTAAGCAACTGTTAAAAATCGTGTTTTAAAATAACATTTTATGACAAAAATACTCAGGATATAGTGGAAGAAAAAATATATATTCACTATACATCCAATTTGTAAGAAACATATTCATAGGTATATATTAGTATGGATTTTTGTCCTGTATGCAAAAATGTAATATTATTCAGTCTATAATAGATATGCACACATATTACATGTTAAAATAATATATTGTATACACTATATTATATATGATAATGTGTGCTGCATGTGATGTTTAATCATATTCAGTTTACAGTGTATATGTAATATATTCTATAATAGTATCTAATATACATAGAATATATAGAATATATATTCATAGAACATATACACATATACATAGAATATACATGTATTTCTTAAAAATAAGAAAATTAATGCATTTATGTCCTATATATGATAAATAGCAATATCCAATACCTAATATGTTACTAATATCCAATTTGTAAGAAATACACACATAAAATCTGCTTATATGCATATAATATGTAACTTGTAAAATTGTGCCCTTTCAAAACCTAAAAGGAGCAAACATTTGAAACCATGGTATCTTTTAAAATTGTACAAGCTTTTCACCTAGTTAAACTAAAACCTCAGACAAACCAGGAGTAGTCAAAATGGTCCTGCCTTGCAAATAGCATCCCTCCTCTCAAGTCACAATTTCAAACTGAGATGGATTTTGAGCTGCTTTGATACAGAAGCAGATGTTGGCAACAGCACTGCCAACAAGAAGACTGTAGGTTTTCAGTGCAGGGGCTGCCTTTCTGGTAGTCTGCTGTCACTTTTGAGTGGTTGGGGCCAGAGAAGGATCACACACTTTTCAAACTGGAATTGGAAACTCATTGCCTGGCAAGTCCTGTCCTAGAGAGAGAAAAAGTCTGGGAACTGCAATCTGAATACCAGCATAATGACATTTTCAGGAGTTGTCAACAGATTGTAGAAGCATGTTAATCAGGACTGCCCAGGAAGGGGCTGTTGAGGCCATCACACTGGGCATGTGAAAGGATGCTATTGTGTAAAGTGCTGTATTAAAACCTTGTCTTGTCTTTGAAAAATTCCAAATATATGCCAGGTGCTGCAGCAGGAGAGAGTTAAGGGTGGGAAGTGGCTGAGGTGATCAAGGTCAGCTCTTGGAGGAAGTTAGAACTAAGAAGAGATGTATAGAATGAGTTGGTGTTCTCGGGATAAGGGATAATGGAAAAGAACAGAAGGCAGGGTGGTAGTGTAAGAAAGGGCAACCAGAAATGTCTTTTCTGTGCATTTAAATGCATGTGTGGGAACACTTAGAAATGTATTGTTTTCTTTATGTGAATTTTTAAAAAATATTTTTTAGTTGTCGATGGACCTTTATTTTATTTATTTATATGTGGTGCTGAGATGTGAACCCAGTGCCTCACACATGTTAGGTAAGTGCTCTACCACTGAACTACAACCCAGCCCTATGTGGATTTTTTGTTACATAAATGGTATCAGGCATTTGATAGTGCATGATTTTCCATCTAGTGGTATATTTTGGAAATTTGTTAAGTTCTTGTATACAGATCTACCTCTTTTTTATTATAAGATATAATACAAATCCAAAATTGTACAAAACCAAATATTCAGTTCAGTGATTTATTATAAATCAAATGTCCCTGCCATCCTAGCAAAAGAGGAGAACATTGTTTATACTCTAGTCACCCTCCTTTGAGCCTCTCCCTAACACCAGTCCTTCTTACCTCCAGGATGGTATCACTGTCCTAACACTTAAGATCGTCACCTCTTTGCTTTTATTTCTAGTTTTCCTACTTCAGTATGTATATCTAAACACTTCAGTGTGGCTTTGCCTGGATTTTTTGGACTTGGATATAAATGGAGTCACATGGCATGTATTATTTTGTATGTAGTTTGTTTTTCACTTAGTGAGAAGTTTTTGAGAATCTTTCATGTCCTTAAATGTATCTGTAGTTCATTTCTTTGCTGTGTAGTATTCTTTTATACTGACCACATCACTATTTATCCATGCTACTATAATGAACTTCTGGGTTGTTTCCTGTTTGGGAGTATTGCAAACAATGCTGTTAAGAAAATTATTGTATGTGTGTACTGGTTAAACAAGTACATACTTTTTTTTTTTTGGTACTAGGGGTTACACTCAGGGGCACTTGACCACTGAGTCACATCCCCAGCCCTATTTTGTATTTTATTTAGAGACAGGGTCTCACTGAGTTGCTTAGGGCCTCGCTAAATTGCTGAGGCTGGCTTTGAACTCACGATCCTCCTGTTTCAGCCTCCTGAGCCACTGAGATTACAGGCGTGCACCACCATGCCCGGCAAAGTACATACATTTTTGTTGCAGTTAAACCTGGGAGTGGAATTGCAGATCATGGAAAATGCACATCTTCATCCTTAACAGATAATACTGACCAATCTCCCAAAGTAATTTTTATCAGTTTTCATTCCCCCATCAACTTACGAGATTTCCCATAGCCCTTTGTTCTTGTCAATATTTGATGTTCTCATTCTTTACATTCTAGCTGGTCTGGCAGGCATGGTACCTCACTGTGGTTTTAATTGCCACTTCCCTGCTGATTAGAGAGCTTGACCACCTTTCATATGCTCACTGGTCATTTGGAGATCCACTTTGATGAAAGGTCTCTTCACGTTTCTTGAGCATTTTTCTATTTGATTTTATTTTTCTTATTGATTCATAGGAGTTCTTTTCTTTTTTAGATTCTGGATAAGAGCTCTCTTTTGTGTGGTCACTTTTTTCTACTCTGTGGCGTTCTTTTGACTCTCTTAATGGTGTCTTTTGATGCACAGATGTTCTGAATTATCATGGATTCAAATTGATTGTTATTTTCCTTGTGGTTGGTGCTTTCTGTCTAATAACTCTTAACCAAAGATCATGAAAATTTTCCCCCAGACTAACTTAAAAAGGCTTTCATGTTTAAATCTGTGATGCTCATGGATGTAATGTGGATCAAATAAGGATCAAATTTCAGTTTTTCCATATGAATACATACTTTCGCATCACCATTTAACACTGTCATTTCCACACTCCTTACTATGGGTTGACATGGTCTGTCTCTCCATTGACTTAAAACTTTTACTTCTCTTAATGATCATAGGTTTTGGTAGATAGTCTTGTGCTTCTTCTGTTAGATTTATTTCTAAGCACTTAAAATATCTTCATGTTATTATAATTGTTAACTTTTTTTCATTGCCTGTTTATTTCTTGCTGCTAAAATGCTATCCATTGTGTTCTGTGAATCCTGTATCCACAAGCTAGATAACCTCACTTATTAATCCCAATAAAATATCTATGGATTCTTGCGCGCGCGCGCACACACACACACACACACACAATCAAATCAGTAAATAATGGTGAATTTATTTCTTTTCCAAATTTTTTTTTTTGTGCCAGGGGTTGAAACCAGGAGTGCTTAGATACTGAACCACATCTCCAGTCCTTTTTATATTTTTATTTTGAGAAGTGTCTCTCTAAGTTGCTTAAAATCTCACTAATTTGCTGAGGCTCTTTGAACTTGGAATTCTCCTGAGGCAGGGATTCCACCAGGCACCACCAAGCCTGGCTTAACACTATTTTAAGAGCTTCTGGAGTCTGTAGCTTGTGTCCTTTATTTAGCTGAGAAAAGTCTCAGGCAGTTTCCCTTCTTCATATTGTTTTTGTCCCCTTCTCCCTCCTTTGATTCTATGAACAACATGTTTGAATCTTCTTGCTCTGCCCACGTATGTTCTTTTCTCCAGTTTTTATCATTTTGTCTCTCCATCTTTTATTCTAGAAATTTTGTTCCGATATGATTTCCAGGTCACTAATTTTCTCTTTAGCTATATATAGTCTACTTTTTTATCCACAAATTCAGTCTTCATATTTGTTTTGATTTTAGTTTTGATAATTTATACTTTTGCCAAATTTTCTTAACATAATCTTTTATTTTCTCGATCATGAGAAGTATATTTACTATGAATCGACACAGATGATCCATACTGATCAATTTCTATCATATGTTGCTTTTTAGGCAACAGAAACAATGTTACTTACACTGAGTTATCTGGTCTCCTCGTGTATGCTATTCTTTTTAAACTTCTTTTTCTTACTGAGGTAAAGATTACATATGGTGAAGTACACAAATCTTAAGGACATGGACAATGAATTTTTATGTAATGCACATTCATGTAAGTGAAACAGACTCCCTCTGAAATAAGGGCAACTTCCTCATACTGAGAATAAAAACTTACTGCTGAGGAGAGAAGCAAGAGTGACTGAGGTTCTCTGGCTAACTAAATCTGTATATGTATATATCCTGCCTTTTGTCCCATTTTGCCTCCTTTTCTCTTATAAATGCTTTCCTCATCCTGGAGTTCTCTGATGATGGTGAATAAGTCTGTTCTGTCTTCCTTCAAAGCTGGCTTTGAATAAACTTATTTTTCCTGCCAACTTGATTTCTGAGTAGCTGTGGAGCACTGTGAATGGTAAACCCTAACCTCTTGCCCTGCATGGTAACAAAATCACCACCAAGACCAAGTTGTAGGACATGTGCATCACTCCAGAAAGTTCTGTTGAGCCCTTCCCAGAAAATTACTCTGCCAGAAATAATCACTTTTATGACTTCTACCATCATGAATTAGATTCATCTGTTCTTGAACTTTATATGCAATTATGAATTGCTAGAGGATGGGGATATGTTCTGAGAACTTTGCCATTGTGTGAACATCATAGAATATACGTACACAAAGCTAAATGGTATGGTCTATAGCACATCTAGGCTATATGGCATAGCCTATTTTTAAATTTATTTATTTGCTTTTTAAACTTTTTGTTAACTAAAACACAAACACATTAGCCTAGACCTATAAGAGGTCCCCAGAGAACAGCCTTGCCATCTTTGTTGAAAATCAGTTAACTATATATATGAAAGTTTATTTCTTGGTTCTCTGTTCTAGTCTACCTATTGATCTATATGCATATCATTATGCCAGCATCATGCTGCTTTGATTTTAGTAAGTGTTGAAATGAGGAAGTGTGAATCCTCCAACATTGTTCTTTCTCAAGTTCATTTTGGTTTTTCTGGCCCCTTAAATTTCCATATAAATTTTATCATCAGTTGTTATTTTCTGCAAAAAGACCAGCTCTGATTTTGATACAGATTACATTTATCCTAAAAATCATTTTGAAAAGGACTTCTATATTAACAATATTAAGTTTTCTGATCCATAGATATGGGATTTCTTTCCATTTATTAGGTCTTCTTTAATTTCTTTCAACATATTTTATAGTTTTCAAAATACGTTTTATTCTCCTTTGATAAATTTATTAGTACATAATTTATTCTTTTTTTAATTTACTTATTGATTCATTGAACACAAATGGAGTACAGTTATTGTTTCACTGGTTGTACACAAAGTAGAGTCACACCATCTGTGCGTTCATACATGTACACAGGGAAATGGTATCTTTCAACATTCTGCTATTATTTTTACCCCCCACCCCGCCCCCACCCCTCCCTTCCCTCTATGCTATCTATCCTTCCTCCATTCTTGCCACCCTCCCAATTTATTCTTTTTGATGCTCTTGTCTGTGGAATTGTTTTCTTAATTTAATTTGGATTGTTTATTGAAAGTATATAGAATTGCCATTGATTTTTGTATATTGATCTTGTACAACATTACTGAATTTATGAGTTCTAATAATTTTTGTGTATTCCTTATAATCTATATACAAGATCATTTCATATTTTCACTTCTTCCTTTCTAATTTTGATACTTTTTTCTATTTTATTGCTTAATTTCTCTGACTAGAACCTGAAGTAAAATACAGAATAGAAGTGGTAAGAAAGGACACTAAAGTCTTATTCCTGATATTGGAAAGAATTCATTTCGTCATTAAGTATTTTAGCTGTGGATTTTTTGTAGAAGACCTTTACAAGTTAAGAAAATTTCCTTCAACTTCTAGTTTGTTGGATGTTTTTATCATGGAGGGGAATTGGATTTAAATTATTTATTTATTTATGGTACTAGGGATTGAACTGTGGGTATTTGACCACTGAACCACAGCCCCAGCCCTACTTTGTATTTTATTTAGAGACAGGGTCTCACTGAGTTGCTTAGCACTTTGCTTTTGCTGAGGCTGGCTTTGAACTCATAATCCTCCTGCCTCAGTCTCCAGAGCCTCTGGGATTTCAGGCATGCACCATTGAATCTGGCAGATACTGGATTTTTAAAAGTGATTTTTCTGTATAGATGGCTTTGTCCTTTATTCTATAGATAGGATGTATTGCATTAATTAATTTTCATACATTAAGTCAATTTTACATTCCTGAGATAGATCTCACTTGGTCCTAGTGTATAATTCTCACAGTGCACAGCCTTAGGCATGTGGGATGACAATGTTTTAAGAGGGCTCTCTCTCATTCTCTGATCACACACCACTTTTAGGGTTCATTAGTTGCCGGTCGATTACTGTTTTTAATAAAAGTAAGCATAAATGGTTCCACATTTGATCTAATTAAAATTGGGCTCAGGTAAAGGTTTTTGTTGTTGTTGTTTTCTAGGTCAGTATTTGAGATTTGTTCTGACCCCAGGAGGGATCTTCTCAGCCATCTCTTTACTTGATTCTCTCTGGTATACTTGCTGGAAGCCACGAGCATCCCCTAATTGCTTACCACTAAAAATTCCACTGTTTTTGAGTGTGCCCTTAGGCTTGAACTCCTTCACACTTTGTTTCAAATAAAGTTAGTTATTTTGGAGAGAACTTCAGAGCTCTTTGTTATTAAAGATCTCTGGGTAAAATCTCCAGAGATGAATGGGGACAGTGACCTGCTTCTCACTGAGAGACATGCTCTGCTTTAGGAGCAAGTTGTTGAATGGGGTTTTAACCTCTGTTCTCATCAACTTTCCTTTCCTAGCATGTAACCTTACCTCAGAAATGAACTAGGGAAGACAGAGTCCCAGGATTCTTAATATGCCATGCCTGAGGTGGAGCCTCTGCCCTACAAGTAAGGAGCTGGTGGCAGAAGGAAGCTTGTGGCCTTTTTACCATAATTGCCTACAATTTAACCTTTCAACCCATATCTGGAAGGTATGAGAAATGTTGGAGCCTGACTCTCCCAGGGGAAGTGGGCTTCGAAGAGGAGCTGAGGAGAAAAAACCCTGTATACTGGGTGAAATTACCATTATGGGCGAGGAGTGGAAAAGGAGGGAGCAGGCTACAGTTTAGATGCCACAGACTTTCAATATTCTGACTTTTTATATATTTTCATGAATAAATATGTCATTTTCTGCATGTACTTAGGACAATTTCCAGAGATGTCCATTTTTTTTTTCAGTGTAGTTTGTGTAATTTTTACTTGTTTCTTTAGGGAGTAGGTCCACAAAGCTCCTCACACTGCCTTTGCAATAGTGGCACCCCCCAAGGAATCTCTGTAGTTCTACCAATCCCTGTGCCCACCTTAGATTTACTGAGTCGGAATCTAGAAGAGTGAGAGTAGGAGAAAGAAAGGTAGAAATCTTCATGTTTTTAAGAGTTCCTCATTGACTATGGTGGACATCCAGGTTTGGGAGGCACTGGCCCAGAAGTCTATGCATAATGGTTGGGCCTTAAAGTTTTCAAGTAGACCAGAAGGAGAAAGGAAGGAACCCTGAATGTCTCCAGTGTCTGCTGTGTCCTTGCCACTCAGTATCCATTATCTCATCTTGAAGTTTTCAGAGAGAACTGATGTTAAGCTGACATTCACGTCTTTATGGCTGGCATCTGTTCTGTTTGGTCAGGGTTCACACCATAGCAGTTATTAAGTATTTTGAAATTAATTTCTGCTTGTAAGATGAGAAAAAACTGAGTCTCCGAGGGTGAAATTATTTTTCCCAAGTCAATAATTCATGGAGAAAAGGGCCAAGATTTAAATTCTGTCCCTCATTTCTCTAAAACCCTTATAATAAAGTGTTAGAGTCTGGTGTCTGAGACATGTCCCTTGAAGTCTGCTGTTCTTGGTGACCTTAAGTTTGCCTCAGGAGTTAATGGTTCTGTAAGAAGAACACCATGGAGTCCCTTGAAGAACTAGTTGACACAACAGATGAAGAATCCACCAGGAAACCCCACAGTGAAAATTCCCTGCTCTGGAACCTCAAGGCCAAGGAAATTTTGACTACCAAGACCCAAAATTACTTCATGAAGACGAAAAGAACTAAGAACATTTTGATACAATTGGCTTTCTCTGTTGGGCTAGGCAGCATGTGGCGTTTCCCTTACCTGTGTCAACAGAATGGAGGAGGTAAAGCCAGGGGGCTGGGGTCCATTAAGTTAAGAAAGAAGTTTTAAGGCTGGGAGCCTAGATTCCTGGGTCCTGGAGGAGAATATAGCAGGGTGGGCCCCTACCCTCCTAGAGGACAGAAGAAGGGGGCACAACTCCTGGCTGCCTGAACATGGACTCTGGTTCCCTTCCTTAGGTAACTTCATCCTGATGTACTTCTTCATGCTCCTCTTCTTCGGGATTCCCCTGTTGTACATGGAGATGATCATAGGGCAGTGGCTGCGTGTAGACAACGTCCGGGTCTGGAAGCAGCTCGTCCCCTGGCTAGGTGGTGTGGGCTATGCTAGCACACTGGTAAATGAGGGACCCAACTGAGAGGCAATCCAGATTGCCTCTTGTGGTCTCCAGGTTCTCTGTCTCTACCTGCTTCATTCCTCAGTCTCACCATGTCTACCCACAGGTTTGCATCTTGGTGAGCTTGTATAACAGTGCCATCCTCTCCTGGAGCCTCTTCTACCTAGGCAATTCCTTTGATCATCCCCTGCCTTGGAACTATTGCCCTCTGGTGAAGAACATCAATGTCACTGGTGAGGAGAAGGAAAGAGGGGGTCATTAGTGCAAGGGAGGTCAGGGCCCCAAGGAGCAAGAGAGCACAAGGGAAGGAAGTGAAGAACAGGGGCAGGTGCCAAGTAAGGTGGTGCTTAAGTACCTGGGTCCCCCCAGACTTCTCTTGCCTTCAGACCGTGCCCCACCAATACTTCTGGTACCACACCACCCTGGAAGCCTCAGGCCACATTGAGGAAGGGATCCAGACCCTTGTCCCGAAGCTCATCCTGGGCCTCTTCGCAACTTGGGTCTTCCTTTTCCTCATCATCATCATGGGGTTCGATATTTCAATGTTGGTAAGCCACCCTGACCTGTGGCCCTGCTACCTCTTTGTCTTTCTAAAGATCCCCAGGTTTCTTGCCCCAACACCATTCACCTGCCTTCTGTTGACTGCTCTTCTTCAGTCCCCATGACTCTTCCACCCACCCAGGGGACAAGCTCAGATATGGCCACCAGAATTTCTGGGTGAGGTCCTAAAGAAGAGGCCATACTATCCTCCAGGCAGCTGTATCTAGTATTCTTCTCACAAAAAACTGCTATCCCCTGTCAATGAGATGAAGGAGTGCCTTGTATTGACAAGCTCCCTCTTGACCATCTTCATGCTCACACTACTGCTCTTAGAGACCTTTAGGAATCTTGCAGATGAGATCCCGGTCTCCCAGGGAGCCCTGCAACCTCTGCCTTCCTAGACTTTGAGAGTTCATGTTAACTCTTAGAGGACCTGGTTGCCACTGATTGTTTTTGTTTCCCATTTAGAGTATTTTATGTCAATTCATACTTCTAATCCTTTCTCTTGGCACCTGAATCATATTCCCCTTACATGGAAAATTTATTCCAGTGTGTTTATGAGATGATTTTGGTTAACTCTGCCTTCATCTTCTGGTCCCTGCATCAGTGCAAGCAGTCAGCCTTCATGTCACACATCCCTGGAGGCTCAGTGTACCCTCTCTTCACAGCCTCCAATATAAACCAGTCTTACAAAAGTGTGGATTTTACTGAAGGTTTAGTGGAACACACTGAGGAAGGGAGCCCTTATCACCTGTACCCCAGAATGAAAAACTTAGAAATTTGTATTAATCATGTTACTTCCTCCCAAAGTCCCTTTCATAGTTTTCTTTCCCTCTCTCTTCACCTTTGAAGTTTTTCCCACACAGTCCTCAGACCTGCTGGCTCCCTTCCCTTGGTGGTTCCTATCCCTAAGCTCACACGTGGGCCATTAATCCAAAGCCCATGAATTACTAGTGTCTAATTACCTCGCCATTCAAAAACCTTCATGCTTGGATTTTCCCCCTCACTACCAGGCAGCTGGATAAATTTGTCTTTCCAAAGAACAGTGTTGTCTCCCTAGACTAATGTCCCATAGTGCTCTCATTCCCTGTAGGCCACCTTACCACCACCCACCTCCCTCTCTCCATCCCAATGTCCTACAGTCCCTTGTTAACATTTGCCTCTGTGTTCTTTCCTCCACACCTCTCTGGAATCTTGGCTTCCATCCTGACCTACCTGGCCAGTTGCTGATTTTCTCGATAATCCTCCCCTATGTCTTCCTCCTCTGCCTCTTCATCAAATGCCTCTTTATGGAAGGTGCAGTTGCCAGCCTTGGACGTATGATAACCACAGAGGTGAGCCCAGAGACTCCAAATCTTCTTCCCTTAACTCCCAAGACTTTTCTGAGTCTCCTTCCCTCATACTTCCCTCTGTTCCCAGCCTTCATCCCTCTGCTCTCTACCCAGCCTTCCCCTCAGCCAACTCACTGGTGGTTCTATACTGCAAGCCAACTCCCAAACTCCTCTCACCCCATTCCACAGCTCTCTGCCTTGTCCTCGCTGGAACTATGGCGTCAGGCTGGAGGTCATGTGCTATATTCCCTGGGCCTGGGCATGGGCACCATCATCACTTCCTCCTATGAAGCTGGAAGGGACAACTTTTTCAAGGCAGCCTCCTTTGTGGCCCTGGGAAACCTCGTGATCTCAATGCTGACCACATCCATCATCTTTCTAGTGCTGGGATTCTGGGCTACCACCAGTGGCCATACCTGTGTTAAGAAGTGAGTAATCGCAGCCATGCAGGTATAAGAAGAGGTGCCTCCCCCACTTTAGCAATCTGCCAGCCCCATGAACCTTCAAACTCAGAACCTCTCCATTAATAAGAACTTCACATTTAGTCTCAAAGAAAACAACCAAAAAGGGAACATTCTAGTTCTACTGCTTTATAGAAAAGAAAACAGCCTCAGAGATGTGGCTGTCCCAAGGTTTCCAGTGTTGTAAATGGAGTAAGGAAGATCTCAAAATCAATTAATTACCTCACAGAGGAAGCTGTCACAGCTTTCAGGCCACAGTCAATGATTATTGGCCTTGGCTGCATATTTGAACATTGGGGAGCCTCAGAAGCACTTATCTACGTTCCACTCAAGATTCTGATTTACTTCGTCTTGGGTACATGCAGACATTGGGATTCTCAATATCTCCACAGTGAAATTTTTCTTCCATTTAGGATGTTGAAGGGTGCAAAAGTCTGTGGTAGCAGCAAATTTTTAACAGAAAATTAAAACCATAGTTTCCTATGAAGTTATTGAAGAATAGTAGACATAAATGAGCCTTAAGTAACCAAATCCTAGAGAGTAATCACACATCATAGGTGAACAAAGAGCCATGAGTGCTTTTATATCTGGAAATAAGTACCTAATATAGATGATGAGGGTGGAGGAGCAGACCTTCATAGATAGACTTCGCACAAACAAGAAGAAACGATCTGAAGTATTTAATAACTATATGGGCTGCTGGTAGGTACTGGGATCTTAGGGAACCTCCTCAATACACAAAGAGTTTGCTTTATCCTCACATCATCCCTAGGAATTGTGATAATGAAGTGGCAAAAACTTCCGTGGAGACAGGTCTGGGAGGCAGAGACTTATGGTGCTTAGATTCAAGGGTCCCACTGGACTTGATTACAAAGACAAATCAAAGACATCTGAAGCTACCATCCAATCCACTCCAACTCAAATAATTATCAGCATCCAAGAAATTAGTGACTGATGGGAGGTGTAGAAAGTTAGGGGTTAGCCAGGCCCAGTGGTACCTGCCTGTAATCCCAGAAGCTCGGGAGGCTGAGGCACGAGGATCATGAGTTCAAAGCCAACCTCTGTAACATTGAGGTGCTTAAGCAATTCAGTGAAACCCTGTCTCTAAATAAAATACAAAATAGGGCTGGGGATGTGGCTCAGTGGTCGAGTGCTCCTGAGTTCAAACCCTGGTATCCGCCCCCGCCCCCCTGCAAAAAAAAGAAAATTGGGAGTTAGCTCAATAGGGGAAGTAAACTCTCCTTAAACCCATTTGAAGATAGAGAAAAACTCAATTAAAATTGTCACCAGCCCCAGCCCAATTCAACTCAGAAAAATCTAAATAACTAACCCTTATCCTAAACATAAATATACTGGCTTTTGAGAGAAAAGTTTTGAATTCATGAAGCCTAAACAAAATATACAAAGATCACATCTTTATCCTTTGTCTTTTGACATACAATGTTCAGCATAAAATTAAAAATCACAAGACATTGAAAAATACCAGGAAAATGTAACGTATATCCAAGAGGATAAAAAAGACCCAAAGACCACCCAGATACTAGAATTAGCAGAGAAGAACTTGAAAACAACGATTATAAATATGTTAAAAAATTAATAGGATTAACAAAATGTGTGAAGATAATAGGGGTATCTTAGGAAAGATATGAACTTGCAAAATGAGCCCCATGGAAATTCTAGAACTGAAAATATAGATTAAGTGAAAGTTTCACTGAATGGATTTAGTATAGATTGGAACCAACAGAAGAAAAGATGAGTTAACTTGAAGACAATAGAAGTCATATAACATGAAGCACAGAACTGAACATAACCTCAGTGACCTGCAAGGCCAACAGAGGTTATCACTGGAGTTTCAGAAGGAGAGGAGAAGGGATTGGAGGAGAAAAAAATGTAAATAGCAGGAAAAACTCCTGCTATTTACATTTCCTGCTATTTACAAGTTTAGTTAAAAATATCAGTTCACAGATCCCCCAAACTCAGAAGATTCCAAGCAAGCTAAGTACAAAGAATATCACACCTTGGTATGTCAGCATCAAATTTCTGAAAGCCAAATATAAATAGAAGATATTTAGAGTAATAATAAATTAAAGAGCACATTGTGTACACTGGTACAATGATAAAAATCATGACTAATTTCTCATCGGAAACAATGTAAGCCAGAAGAAAATGAATTGAAATAGTGTAGAACACTGAAAAATAGGCTCTATCAACGTGCATTCAGCAAATGAAAGTGAACTGAGCCGGGCATGGTGGCGCACGCCTGTAATCCTAGCACCTGGGAGGCTGAGGCAGGAGGATCGTGAGTTCAAAGCCAGCCTTAGCAATTTAGCGAGGCCCTAAGCAACTCAGTGAGACCCTGTCTCTAAATCAAATACAAAATAGGGCTGGGGATGTGGTTCAGTGGCTGAGTGCTCCTGAGTTCAATCCCCGGTTCAAAAAAAAAAGAAAGAAAAAAGAAAGTGAACTGAAACCATTCAGATAGAGATGAAAGAATTCATCGCCAGCCATTTAGTACCAAGAGGAATGCTAAATATTCTTGAGACTGGAGGGAAATACTTGATTTATGTTTTGATCTCATTAAAAGATACACCTGAAGAAGTCGCTTCACAAACCCAAATAGCTCTGAACATACTTAAAAGTTTCCCGATAACTGATACCTATCTTCTTTAAAATTTTAATTAATTAAATTAATTAAAGTAAATTTAAAATTCAGTGCCTCAGTCATATCCACCACATTTCAGGTACTCATAGCACACCTTGTTAGTGGCCGCTGAATTGAATAACATAGCTCTAAAGCAATTGTGAAAAACAAAGAGGCACAGCTAGGAAAGATAAAATGGAAACAAAAAAAATTCAATAATTTTTTTTAAATCAGAGAAAGAAGGGAAATAGATGAAACAAAGAAAAGTAAATGGCAGAAGAAGACAACCAGCTGGGTGTGGTGGCACAGGCCTATAATCCCAGCAACTCAGGAGGCCAAGGCAGAAGGATCACAAGTTCAAGGCCAGCAACTTAAAGTGACCCTGTTTTAAAATTTGAAAAAAGAAAAATTTTTTAATTTTTAAAAAGGACTGGGATTTAGCTCAGTGGTAGAACATCCCTGGGTTCAATCCTTGGTACAAAAAGAGGGGGTGGGCAGGAGGGGATTACTACAGTAGATCCTGCTGACATTAAAAGAATATCATGGGGCTGCAGCTGGGGCTCAGTAGGAGAGCGCTTGCCCTGCACGTGTGAGGCACTGGGTTCCATCCTTACCACCACATAAAAATAAATAAATAAATAGAATAAAGGTATTGTGGACACAGTATATAAAAGAATATTGTGAACAAATTTCTACAAATAAATTCAACAATGTAAAGGCAATAGACAAGCTCCTTAAAAGGTATAAATTGTCAAGTCTGACCATGAGAAGAAATGGAAAATCTAAATAGCACCATTTCTGAGTTTAAAATTAAGTGTATGATTTAAAACTTTCCCACAAAGAAAATTTGAGGCTTAAATTGCTTCCCTGGTAAATTCCATCTAATGATCAAGGAAGATGTAATATTAATCCAACACAAATTCTTTTTAATTTTAGTTGTAGATGGATACACAGTGCCACCCCACCCCCCAACACAAACTCTTTAGGGTAATAGAGGAAGGAGAAATACTTCTCAAGTGTCTTTTTGAAAATATTTTTAAAGTATTAGCTGTACACATTATGAGCAAGTGGATTTATCCCCAAAATCAATTCATGCAATTCATTGCATTAACAGATTAAGGAAAAGAACCAATGACAAAATTCGACACTTACGAAAAAGAAAACACTCAACAAATTAGGAACAAAACAGCACTTCTTCCTACAGTTAAGGCAGAGTTTCTCTGTCAGGACCCTGAGGATGGCAGTGGAGGCTGCAATGTAGAATGTTTAGCAGTGTCCCTGGCCTCTACTCACCAGTGTGCCAAACAAAAATGTCTCCAACATCATCAAAGGCCTGAGGGGAGGGGAGAAATCCTCAGCTGGGAACCTTTCATTGTGTTAGGAATAGCAACAACAAATGACAGCTGACATCCTACCTAGTGGTGAAATTTTGGATGCTTCCCCCTAGTACTGAAAACAAGGAAATGAAATCCTTTTTTTTTTTTAACTGCTTCAATATTCTAGTGAAAGTTTCTTCCCACTGAAAATAGTCAAGGAAAAAAGATATAAAAAGCATAGAACTGTTAGGAAAAAGTAAAACTGTCTTTATTTGCAGATGCACAAGTGCATATTTGGAAAACTCTAAAGAATCTACAAAAATTTAAAAATTAGCAAAATAAGGGTATTTAAGAAAGACACAAAAATATAAGCCATTAAACAAAGATAATCATATTTCTATAGACTAGTAATAATAGCTAATGAAATTCCTAAACCAAAACCATTTACAGTAGCATCTAAAAATCATCAAATGCCAGGCATTGTAGCACACAATTGTAATCCCAGTAACTTGGGAGGCTGAGGTCGGAGGATTGCAAGTTCAAAGTCAGCCTCAGCAACTTAACAAGACCCCAAGCAACTTAGAGAGATCCTGTTTCAAAATTAAAAAAAAAAAGGTTGGGGTGGTGGTGCTGGGGATGTAACTGACTGGTAAAGTGTCCCTGGGTTCAATCCTCAGTACCCCTTCCCCCCAAAAAAGTTTAAAAAATCGAATACCAAATTTAACAAATTTGGCTAAATTTAACAAAAGATATGTACTAAAAATTATAAGCTATTGCTGAGAGAAAGAACTAACTATATGATGGTCATGGGTTTGAAGAATCATTGATGTTAAGATACCAATTCTCCTGAATTGATCTGCGTAATGGTAATTCAGACCCAGCCAACTTTGTTGTAGAACTGACAAGCTGAATTTAAAGTTTATACAGAAATGCAGAGGACCTGGAATGCCTCCAGTCTAGAAAAAGAACAAATTGGACACTGGTACTATCTGATTTCGAGATACACTACAAAGCTACAGTGGTCAAGCAGTGTCATATTGGCCTAAAAAGAGACCAACATATCAAAAGAACAAAGCAGAGAAAAAACCACACACATACGAGCAACTGATTTTCAATAAAGATGCCAAAGCAAATCTGTAATTAAACAGGAAAGTCTTTTCAAGAAATATTTCTTGATTAACTGAAAAACCATGTGGGAAAAAGTAAACTATGATCACCTATTAGACACCAGACACCAAAATTAATTCAATTTGAACCAAAAACCTAAATGAAAAATCTAAAACTAGAAACCTTTTAGAAGAATGTGTAAAATATCTTTATGACCTTGGAGTTAGCAAAAATTTTTTAGCCAGAACGCAAAAAGCAATAACCATAAAAGAAAAGGTTGCTAAGTTGAATTTGTCAAAATGAAAAACTTCTACTCATCAAACCACCATTAAGAAAATAGAGGCAAGTCCCAGAAAGAAGAAAATTCCCCATGCACACATGTGTACCCTCATACAGGAGTATGGTAAATGACTTAAATGTTATGCAGACGGTTTTAAAGAACTCCTACAACTCGACAAAAAAAACAACAAACGTGAACTTCAAGAACATATATCAATGGCCAATAAACCCATTAAAAAGTGTTCAATATCATGACTATTGCAAAGTCATCAGATTTGCATAAAAATATTTAAAGTAAAACCATAATGAGCCAGGCACAGTGGCATATGCCTGTCATCCCAACAGCTCAGGAGGCTGAGGCAGGAAGATCCCAAGTTCGAGGCTAGCCTCAGCAACTTAGTAAGGCCCTGGCTCAAAATAAAATAACAAGGGCTGGGGGTGTGACTCAGTGCTTAAGTGCTCCTGGGTTCAATCCTGGGAAGGAAGGAAGGAAGGAAGGAAGGAAGGAAGGAAGGAAGGAAGGAAAGGAAGAAAGAATTAGAAGAAAGAAAGAGAGAGAGAGAGAGAGAGAGAGAGGTGTCTCTGACATTCCCTAGCTTGAGAAGCATCACCCTCTTTTCTGCCTTCATCTTCACATGGCATTTTCCCTTGTATGGTTGCCTGTGTCCAAATGTCCCCATTGGATAAAGCATGCCAGTGAGATTAGGTTAAGGACCCACCCTACTCCAGGAGGACCTCATCTTAACTAATTACATTTGCAGTGATCCTTTTTCCAAATAAGGTTACATTCTGAAGTACTGATGAGGGTTAGGACTTCAACACAGGAAATGTAAGGAGGACAAACTGTAACTCATAATAATGAGGAGCACTTGCTAGAGAAAATATAAAATCTTGTGTTCCTTAGGTGGGCTTCCAGTGTGACTCAGTCCAAGGCAACTGGATTAGCTTCCTGTCCCTTTGCAGGTGCCCTTATTCCTCAGCAACACTCATCTTGGAACATCTTACTTTCCTCCTGGTCCTCAATTTTCCTAGTTTGCAGATGGCAGAGAGGCCAGCATGTTTTCTACCACTTTTCTTTTCCTCTGCCTCCCCTTCAGGAGTGTCTCAAAGCTGCTAGAACTGATATCCATTGGGGTGCTACCTGAAGAGGCCAAGCCCCCAGATAACATCGTATTCATGCTCCCCCTGGACTACCTGAACTGGATCATCCACCTCCCCAGATACCTCCAGTACCAGGTCATCCACCGCTCCCTGTCCTGCAGTATCAGAGAGCAAAAGGAAAAGGTGGGTTTTGTGGGGACAGGAGGGTGCTTCCCCAAAATCCCAGAGGACACTGGGAAATGTGTTTCCCAGCTAAACATCTGGGGCAGGTAATAGTCCTGATCTTGGTTCTATCCCCATTTCTGTGTGCTGGGCCTTTGCTAAATTGTTGCTCATATCAGCTGAGGATTCCTATTTGTTGGAGGAAGAAATTGAAGCCCCAGTAGATGAAGTTCGCCTAGAAACAAAACCAAGAAGAGAGAAAGCTCAGCACTTTACTCTCCATCCCCCATGCCAGTGCTCACTGACCAGACAGACATTGCTAATCAATTACTGCACCATCCCTGCATCCAGATGCACCACTGCCTCAGAGCCCTTCTCCCCACAGCTCATGGAGGGCCCTGGCCTCACATTTGCAGCCTTCTCCCAAGTCGTCTCATTGCTCCCTCATGCCTCTCTCTGGGCCATCCTCTTCTTCCTGGCTCTGTTCATCACAGGCCTGGGCACCTTGGTAAGAATCTTGGAGAACATCGTCCTTTCTCACCAGAACTCCTCAGTCTTCAAGAAGTATCCCAGGCTGGCCCCAGGTACTGTGGATTCTCACCCCAGCAAAAACATTGCCCTGTTGTCCTTTCTCCCCAGTTTACCCCAAATTTTCTGGGTTCACTTTGACCCCAACCAAGCCCTACATACAGAACTCAATCGAGCCAAACCTGCCTCTACCTTAGTGCTCATCTGCCTGGGAGGTCTTCTAGGCAGCCTCGTCTTCAGCAGTCATGCCGGCAGCTACGTAATGTCTTTGTTTGATGACTACCTGGTCCCTATCACCCTGGTCATCATTGTGACATTCCAGAATATGGCTGTGGCCTGGATCTATGGAGCCCACAGGTGATCTGCCCAGCTGTGGACCCCCTCCCAGTCCTATGAGGAGTGTTGGAGCTTGATTAGCTCCCACAGCAGGGAGGAGGGTTCGCGAGAGAGCTGCAGGGGTGCAGCAGGGAGTGACCCCAGGGTGGTGGGTGAGTCCTATGAAAACAAGATGTCCTGAGTTGGTCTGAAGATGGAGGGCTGGGGCAATGCAGACCTATGGATTAAGGGAATCCCGTGGGGTAACCAGAGACATCCAGCCTCAGGAGAGAGCTGGCAGCCCCTAAGAATTGGGAGCTTATGAGAAAGTCAAAGGGCCCAAAGACCCACCCTTGCCAGGCCTCCAGACCCCACATATCACTGACTATTGCCCACCCCAGGTTCAGGGAGGAGATGTTCCATGAGCTAGGCCACCTGCTGCGGCCCTTCTTCACTTTCCTGTGGTGCTACGTGACACTGCCTGGGCTGCTGGCCCTCCTCACCATCTGCATCCTGCCCCTCCATCATGGGGATGCTTCCTACTATATCGCCTGGAATAGAAGTGCGGTGAGATAATCTCAACCCAGCCACACCTTATATCAAATCCACCACCCACAGGACTCCAGGTTTGGGCTCCCACTGCCCCGGGGACCCTTTAACCAGCTTCCCAACCTGTGGGAAATCCCACACCCAGCAGCACACAGGACTGAAACCCCCTCCACCATCACCTTTTCCTCCTATCCTGCATTTTCCCTTTCTGCCCCCAGAGCCAGGAAGTAAAGCAGCCCTACCCGAAGAGTGCCCTGGGTTGGGTGGCCTTCCTCAGCATCTTCACCTTTCTGCCAATCCTGGCCTACCCGCTTCACCACTGGTGGTACTTCCAGGACCCCATTATCACTGATACTTCAGAAGAGTCAGAGTCCTTCAAAACTATGACCATGGATTCCTCCAAACCCTTACGGTGGCTTAAGCACTCCAGGAGAAAATCCAACTCCAGTTCCCAGAACAAAGTCCAGGAGACAAGGTACAACCTGTTCCCAGGAAAGGGGACTGAGAAATCCTGGTTCAGCCTGCCTCGGATTGCCTCCTTGTTCTCCTTGTGGGGCAGCAGTCTGATCACCTCAAAGCAGGTGAGCCCAGTGTCCGTAGCTGTGGACAGCACTATCAAGTTTGGGGAGACCATGGAAGAAAATCTGCCCAAAAACTCTGCACAGTAACTGGTGACATCACCCATCTGCTGAGGCAGTGAATCTGAATGCTGACTGGCAGCACCCGTGTCCACTTTGCTACAGGAATCATTGGTGCCAAAAAGGAGCAGGCAGTGCACGCAGAAAGTTTGCCTAATAACAGGGGTCATCACTCATTTAGATTTGGATGACAATGGACAAGAACTCTTTCTTCTCTTGGACTAGTAGCAATCCTGCTACATAGCAGACTGGAGAGCTTGGAAGAAGAAATCAAATGCTTTTCATGCTAGACCAAGAACTCCCTTTTTCTCTGTGAAGTGGGGGCACCCTGCTTTTGGCATAATGGCATCAAGTCCCAGCACTTTGCAGGACCAACTTTCTCAGTTATCCTAGAGCAAGATGGTGTTCCCTCCAGCAACTAGTCAGTGGTATGGCTAACTTCACCAGGGTGACCTCTCAGGATGGGGCAGACAGCAATACTATGTGTCAATAAATGGGTCCACTTGGACTCCAAACACAGGCTGTGGGCAGAGTTCTTTCTGTGAGTGGTTCAGAAGTCAGACCACACACACACACTCTCTCTCTCTCTCTCTCTCTCTCTCTCTCTCTCTCTCTCTCTCCCTCTCCTAATTGACAACCTCTCCTGAATCAAGAATCCTGACCTGATCTTCTGTTTTAGGAACACAAACTGACTTTCCAGACCCCTCATTGTCCTGGAGTTAGCACACCTGTGGAGAAACTCTGTAGTAATCAATGCCACTCATCCTAGGAAGTTTGTTATCCCCCAAATCTACCTTGGTAATTGGTGACCACACTAAATCCCCATAGGACTATCATCTCACCATTCCTACCAACAAGGTCATGTGCCTAGAATAGCACCGGCATGTCAGGGACCCATCTCCCACCTGGGCCCTGTGATGTGGGTCACCTGATTTCCATGGGCTAGAGGCCAAGGAACCTCAGAGACCTTGGGATTTATTAGGACTGTCTGTTGGAGTAGGCAACGTCACCCTGCCTCTTTGAATGTTAAACAGTTAAGACAGATCAGCGGGGTTGGAGAAAACCTCTAGAAATCACACTTCTCAGTGACATTCAGGGTAAAGAAGCTTCCCCTACCACCAAAGGTCATGGTCTTGAAAATCAATGCCTGTGACTTAGGAGGTTGGGGCAGGAGAATTGCAAGTTGGAGGCCAGCCTCCACCTTAGCAAGGCCCTGTCTCAAAATTAAAAAGTTTTTAAAAGGACTGGGGATGTAGCTCAGTGGTAGAGTGCCCCTGGGTTCAATCCCCAGGAAAGAAAGAGAAAAGAAAATCAATGCCCACTAACATCTTCCATCCACTGGTTATCAATTGATTCCCAAATATTTACCTGCCCTTTACACCTTCACACCTTTTAAGGCCTGGGCCCACTTCCCACTGTCCCCTCACCTCTGTCTCTATTCCCTTCTCAGAGTCAGGACAGGCCACTATCGATCACCACAGCCTGAGTGTCACCAGAGGTCTAGAAGGAGGAAGGTAAAAACCAGCAGATGATGCTTCCTAAATCACCTAGAGCTCTAGGTCTTTTGTGTATGAGCTTGAAGGGTGAGAAATCCTGGCTCTGGAGACATGAGGGTCCCTCTTAACACCTGCTGGGGCAACAGACCTCAGAAGCCTCCAAACATTCTTTTTCACATTCCTGTCAGTGACAGTTTTATGAGAAAACACCTCCCAACATATGTAAAAAATTTATACCTGAACTATTCTCGTTCTACATACTTGATATCAGTGAAGCTTAATTTGCTTTATTTGTTAAAATAACTGCAAGCAGAAGTTCTCAGTTGTTCTTCCTATGTTACAAGAGTAAAATGTCTTCCACACTCCAATTTCAAGAGCTCTGAAAAAAGTCTGGTGTGGTGGTGCAAGCCTATAGTCCTAGCAATTCAGGAGGCTGAAGCAGGAGGATCCCGAGTTCCAAACCAACCTCAGAAATTTAGTGAGTCCCTAAGCAACTTACTAAGACCCCATATCAAAAAACTAAAAAGGGGCTGAGGATGTGGCTCAGTGATTAAGCATCCCAGGGTTCAATCCCCAATACCGGGGGTGGGGGGAAAGGAGCCATGAAAAGGTTAGAGGCAGAGGCCCCCAACCCCTTCCTGCTCCAAACACAGCCTCCTGGCCTCCTGTCTCTTCCCTTGCTCTGCAGGGCCTCCAGATCTGGAGGGACCCAGCTTGGGAAGCTGGGACTGGGTGGATCTGGGATGAGTCCACACTCCAGCAAGCAGAGAAGAGGCCTGGGCCCACGTCCCACTGTCCCCTCATCTGTGTCTCTTTTCCCCTCTCAGAGTCAGGACAGTCCACCATCAGCCACCACAACCTGAGTGTCACCAGGGGTCTAGAAGGAGGGAAAAAAACCCAGCACAGACAATGCTTCCTAAATCACCTAGAGCTCTAGTTCAGAGGTCCTTTTTGTATGAGCATGAAGGGTGAGAAACCCTGACTCTGGGGACATGAGGGCCCCTCTTAACACTTGCTGGGGCAACAGACAAGTCCTTCACTGGTCCCTGAGCCCACCCTCCTTTCAAGAAGCAGATATAATAGGAAACTCAGAGAAGAGAAAGAACTTTCCTGAGTTCAAATCCCAGTGACTGAGCTGGAAATAGAATCGGAGTCTAAGATCCTTTCATTTTCATCTTTCTAGGTTAAAAGCTCCAGGACCCTCACTGCTTGGGGCCCACATTTCTCAACCTGCAGTGCTCCCATAAGCTCAGAGACGAAAATGAGCACATGCAAGGTGGTCTTCATAGGTGTGGAGATTGGTGGTCTTGATGAATGCAGAGTTAGATGCCTCTGCCCTGCCAGCCCCGGGATGGCCAAGGTAAACTCAACCATTACAGGTGATGGGCAGCAGTGGAGGAGGTATTTCCGCTACGAGTCTCTTGTTTGCCTTGTTTCCAGCTGCATAACATACAAACCTGACTCCTTAACCCATCTGTCGTGTCCACAATGTAGTAGAATCAATCTGTTTCTCCTTCAACTGGGTATCATAGTGGATTCTGTTGTTTGCAACTAAGAGCCTTGACCAATATAGGTCGTTTCCAAATAATGACCTACCCTGGAAACATGAAGCCCTAGAGTACATCCAGAACTAGACCACACCAGTCTTGGAACCCAGTTCTAAAGAGAGTTCTAGGCATACTGATGAAAAAAGTTTCAATGGGTAAGAATGTAGCTGTGCAAAGCGACTCCTTCGAAGGGTGAAGTACTAGTTAAGACAAGTTACTCCAAGTATGTGTTTTTGTTTGAAAAAGAGCAATATTCTAGACTTCCACCTTGAAAGGCAAACATTATTTTCAGTTGGCTTTGGAATGTGTTTTTCACTCATCAAATGTGGTGTGTCCATGACTTCCTTCAGTGGACACAATGACAACTCATTCAGATAGTACCGAGAAGCCACCCACTGCCTCCCTCTTGATCCCTGTTCAAACCTTCTCCAAAACCTCCTGGGGATCAGGAGTAGAAGATCACCTAACCTGACACTCCTCATGAGCACCCATCAGACAAACTCGAATTGAGGGATTCTACAAAATAAGTGGCTTGCACTCTAAAAATCAGTATCATGGAAGAGAAGGGCTGAGGACTGTCCTAGGCATAATCTCGGATCAGATCCTTCACTGGAAAAATGCCTTTGCTATAAAAGATAGTATTGGGATAACCTGGGGAAATTGAAAAGACCTGTAGATTAGATCACAGAAGTAGACCAATGTCAATTTCCTGATTTTGCTCATAGATGTAAACGTCCTTGTTCTGGGAAATACGTGCTACAACATGTAGGAGTAAAGGGGATTGGGCCAGCAACATGCTCCCAAACAGTCCTGAAAAATAAGAGGTGCTCTTGTGGTAATAAATGTGAGTGACGGTGATGACACCGATGTGATTGTCACAATTGGGAAACCTGTAAGGAGGGATACAAGAGCTTTCCTACTATTCTTGCTACTTTTCTATAACTCTGAAATTATTTCAAATAAAGTTACCTTTATTTTTATGCCAACAAATAGGGGATTGGGTTTTAGAGTCATACAAAGTACCAAGATAAACAGAACTGTCCTCTGAAAATCCCCTCCCAGGTAGGAAACAACCCAAACGTTCATCAATAAGGGACTGGTTAAATATATCATGGAGCAGTCATCAGGAAAATGTGTTTCTTCAAAGTTTTGTTTTAGATCAATTATGATTAACATAGAAACTGTATTAGATGCATTTTTATACTTTTAAAAGCAGATTACAACTTGTATGGTACACTCCCATTTTTGTAAAAATTTGTGTACCAAGTGTCTAGGAGGATATAGAAGCAAATCCTCACATGTGTTATGTGAGAACCACAGGTGTGGGGATGTATCTCAGTGGTGCAGGGTTTGCCTATCATGCTCAATACCTTGGGTTCCATCCAAAGAGGACGGGGGGTGGAGAGGAGGAGGCAGAGGAGGAGAAGGAGGAGGAAGAAGAGAAGGAAGAGGAGGAAGAAGAGGAGGGGAGGGAATATAGATGACTTTTATGAAATCTTTTTTTCCATTTTCAGGGGGTGTGAATTCTTTATAAGAAGCACACGATATCATTATTGAGGTCAAAACAATGAAATCATTTCCATTTTTAAGAAGCCCTAAACATAGTCCTAAACAATACAGCAAAATCTAATTAAATGTGAATGGAATAATAAATCAAAGATAAGTGGCAAAAGACTTATTGTAGAAGTTGAGTGATGAGTACATGGGATCTTGTGATGGCGAGTTTCCCTACTTGTGTGCATGTTTGAGAAATTTCCCTTTCCACTCAATATTTTCTAACCAAATTGAGGAGCTCTTTGGCATACTTCTCCCCCTCCAGGCCTCCCATACTCGGCAACTCTTTCCACCCAGGTCCATATTCAACCCCACACCCAGGCCCCAGCTCAAGCCTCTCTCCTGCCTCTACCACCAACCCAGCCTCCTCTGGCCTCTAGCTTCCACTCTGTCCCCTCCAGCCCATTTCCCTCCAGGGCTGCCCTTACTTATAGCCCTCCATGGTTCCCCAGTGTCCCAGCACCAATTCCCAGCTTCTGCACTTTGGTGACCCCATCAGTTCTGTCCAGTGTTACCTCACCTTACTTGCCAATCACACTCTGTGCCAAAGAAACCCACAGGCCACTCTCAGGAAGCCACTCCCTGGCCCTGGGCCTTTGTACTTGCAACTCCCTGCCCCTTTCCCCAGCTGTCTAATTCTCAATTCTTCCTTAGACAAAATATCATCTCTCCTGGTGAATTACCAAAAGGCAGTTGACTGCTTCTTTCTCAGAACCTCTGAACACTCATTCCAAACATTCAGTTTATATAACTAAGAATATCTATTTCCATTGGTAGTGGTGCACGCCTATAACCCCAGCTACTCAGGAGGCTGAGGCAGAAGGACAGCAAATTCAAGGCCAGCCTGGGCAACTTGCCAAGACCTTGTATCTAAATAAAAGGAGCTGGGGATGTAGCTCAAGGGTAGAGGTCTCCTGGATTCAATTCAATAAAGCACATACTCATAACCAGAGGTATATACTCATAACTCATGGCTCTGGCATTTCTAGATGTGTTTTGGGGGTGGAGAGAAGGATTCAGCAGAGAGCTGGCAGAGGAAGGGTAAGGGTCTATTTCTTTTTGTTGTTGTTGTTCTTTTTACTTATACGTGACAGTAGGATGTATTTTTTTATATAATTGTTTTCTTTTTTCTTTTTTTTGGTAGAATGTATTTTGATATATCATACATACATGGAGTATAACTTCCCATTATTGTGGTTTCATGTGGAGTTACTCTGGTCATGTATTCACATATGAACATAGGAAAGTGATGTCCGATTCATTCTACTGTCTTTCCCATTTCCATCTCCCCTCCCTTCCCTCCACTCCCCCTGCTCAATCCCGTGAACCTCCACTCCTCCCCACTTCTGCGAATCAGCATCCACTTATCAGAGAGAACATTTGGTCTTTGGTTTTTGGGGATTAGCTTATTTCACTTAGCATGATAAGTTCCACTCACGGGCAAAGGCCATGATTTCATTCTTCTTTAAAGCTGAGTAATATTCCATTGTGTATATGTACCACATTTTCTTTATCCATTTATCTGAAGGGTATCAGGTTGGTTCCATCATTTAGCATTGTGAATTGAGCGGCTATAAACATCGATGTGGCTGCATCACTGTAGTTTTTGGGTACATGCTGAGGAGTATGATAACTGGGTCAAATGTGGTTCCACTCCAGGTTTTCTGAGGAATCTCCATACTGCTTTCCAGTGTGGTTGCACCAGTCTGCAGTCCCAGCAGCAATGTGTGAGTGTGTCTTTTTCCCCACATGTGAGGGTCTATTTCTTAGATCCCAGATCCCTGGCCTCTTCTCCTTTGTCAGTAGCTTTGTCCTTCTAACCTGGGTTCCTTCTGCTTTCTAAAGTAGAAAAGCCTTTAGCAGAACAGCCTTAGAGGGGTTCAGCAAACTCCACAAAGAATGCTCAAGGATACCACCCACCTCCACAGAGGGCCCAGGGGTGCCTACTCTGCCTCCCTTCAACCAATCTCAGGTCCTTCCAGCAATGGAAACCATCCAAGTTCAGGTATGCTGTCGAGAGCAAAAAGAAGGGGGTGCGGTTGGAGAGATGAGAGGAGGGGGAAACGTTAATAAGAGCTTTTAAATATCCAAATAGAGTTCTTAAGCAAAGAAAGGACTATTTGGGGGGCTGGGGTTGTAGCTCAGTGGTGGAACGCTTGCCTAGCATGTGTGGGGCACTGGATTGGATCCTCAGCACCACATAAAAATAAATAAATAAAATAAAGGCATTGTGTCCATCTACAACCAAAAATATTTTTTTTAAAAAAAGACTATTTTACTGCTACTTGGTTTTGAAACAAACACTGAATCTCTTAAAATTATTTCAAAGTTTTCCCTAAGACTCCACAAACAAAATAAATGATTGTATTTACAATTGTAATAAAGGTTCTGCTAATGCTCAGAGAGTAGGGGATTTCCCCTTTCATTTCCTCTCTGTTCTCTCATGCCCCAGGTAATTCCATGGGTGCTTAGAACTCTGAGATGTTTCCTCCTTGGTCAGGACTCTGAGGCTGCAAGACAGTGGCACAAGTCTTGGTTGCTTTGTCCCCCTCTGTGCCTTCCTGCTACTTGGCCCTGGATGCAGGCACAGATACAAAAAGTGAGCACACCCTGGTAACTAGGGCCCCAAAATTCCAGCTGGAGGACCAAACAGGGGAGGGAGAACCAGCAAGTACCAGGGAGAGGGAGGAGATGGGAAAGGGGCCCACAGACGTTTTTCGACGTGAATTCCTGGACTTGTCTGTGAGAGGCACACAGGTGGTCTGAGCCCTGAACAGCATTCCAAAGACTCTGAGATCAAAATTCAGGGACATACCATTGCCAGGTTCCAGACTGACCAGTGGGTAGTCCATATGGAAGACACAACAGAAAAGCAGGGATCAGAGAAGCATGGTTTGAAATAAGAACTCGCTCTGAAACCATAACCCACAGAAGTCTGCTCAGGACCTGTGGCCAGAAGCAAACCAGGTGAATGATCTGTCTAAACAAAATGACAACACAGGATTTAAGCAAGCCCAGAGCTTCATAACGTAACATTCAAAATGTCCAGGATACAGTCTAAAATTACTCCTCGTTCACGGGAGAAAAATCAATAGGCACCTAGATGACGTGAATGTTGGAACTAAGAGACACAGCACGGTCTAAAGCAGAGTAAAACAACATGTCTCATTGACAGAACAGGGGTCTGGGAAATGTGTGTTGCAGGCTTCCTTAGAAAAGGGTGCGGGGAAAAAAGAATGAGGAACTGAGCAGCAGCAAACAATATCCAACATAAGCCACCATTTTGGTGTCTCAGCATCCATTTCCACCAATCCACCCTTATTCAAACTCCTGTACAACAGCAAAAACAACACCATGCTCCCATCTACGAGGATGCAACTATCCCTTCTAAACAGGAAGTTGTGCCAGGCACAGGGAGCACGCCTGTAATCCCAGCAGCTCAGGAGGCTGAGGCAGGAGGATCATGGGTTCAAAGCCAACCTCAGCAACTTAGCACCACCCTAAGCAACTTAGCAAGACCCTACCTCAAAATAAAATATGAAAAGGGTTGGGGATGTGACTCAGTGGTTAATCCCCATGGGACATGCAATGGCTCACCTTCCCTATACACATGCATATTACCTGGAAAGATACAGTCACTGCAGTTTTGTTGTCAGACTTGACCTGGATCACCGTCACTTTGTCCTGTTTAAGCCACATGTGTAGCATGAGCAAGCAGTTTCAAGCTAAGATGGGAGTCAGTCAACTTTTTCTGTAAAGGACCAGATAAATACTTTGGGTTTTGTAGGACATACGGTCTCTGTTACATATTCTGTTACATATATCTTATATATATATATAAGCCTATATATAACTCCTTTAAAATATAAAAACCTTTATCAACTTGTAGGCCATACAAAAATAGGTCATGGGCTAGGATTATCCATAGTTTGCTGATGCTTGAACTAAGGACTTGAGAGGCCAAGCAAAACATTCTGGCAGCTAACAAGAATCAAGTTTGCCATCCAGAAGGTAAACTGCCAGACTGTTCCGTGGGAAGAGAGGGGCATCATGATCAAGAGTGCAGGCAGTAAGGTCCTCAATTTTCATAATAGGTTTCACTTTGGTTTCAGTCATTATCCAAGAGACAGCCAAGGAGAGTGACCAAATGGTCTGAGGTGTGTGGACCAGGAGGAGCAAGGAAGGTAGAGTCGGAAATCCTCACTAGGTATGATGATGCACACCTGTAATCCTAGTGATTTGGGAGGCTGAGGCAGGAGGGTCCTGAGTTCAAAGGCAGCCTCAGCAACTTAGCAAGGCCCTATCTCAAAATAAAACAAAAGGGCTGGGGATGTGGCTCAGTGGTTGAGCAACACTGGGTTCAATCCCTGGTAACAAAAAAGAAAAAGAAAAAATACTTTCCAGTGGGTTTTTGAGGAAACTGTTCTAGCATTGAAGAGGGCCATGTGCCTGGCGGTAGGGAGGAAAGTGAAGGTCCCACACAGAATCTTAAACTGCAGCTGTGACCAGTCTCCTGAGTGGGCACTGGCCTTGGAAGACTGCTGTCCCCTAGTGGACACCACATTCCTTGACCAGAACCAAACCAGCCAGTGATTTAGGGGAACCTCTAAGCACTGAAGTCCCCATGGCGCCTGCTTGCCTGAGGCCGTGTGGGGAGGTGGATGTAAAGCTCTCTATGAAGGGGTCGTCTCTACTTTTCCACACAAAACTGGGCTGATATGTAGACTCAACCAGCATGCTCTGGAGTGTATTGTATATACCTTGTGCTTAATTGGTTCCAATTTCAGAGTCATTAGTCTGAGCTGACCTACTCAAAATGGGGGTGTGTGTGGGGGGGTAGTGAAACCACCACAGGTCAGGGGTTTCCCTTCAAGGATGACTTGATGGTATTAATAGCTGCCTTCTCAAGAAGCACACTTGGTGGCTGCATCAAGCAGAGGGGCTGTGGTGCTGGGAGGTGACCTCTTTGATTATTCTGCAACTACCAAGTAATTAAAGCTGTGATTTCTTTTCCTCATCCTGGGATCCCAGCTGTTTCTGGAAGACTATATGGAGAGGATGAGTGCCCATGACAGTCCCTGATGGAGACAATCCCTGCATACTTATGGGGTATACGTAGCAAGAGCATCCGAGACATCAGTACCATCGATGTTCACATTCAGTGGTGGAAGCCATATACCAGTATGTTGAATTGCTCCAAGTGTCCTGCTCAACAAGATCCCTTCGGCTTTCCTTCTCCAATGTTAGCCTTATCAGTTGAATTCAGATGCTCTTTCTCCCTTGGGGAACTTGGACCAAGAAGTCAACCTTGCATTGAATCAGTTATTATAGTCTCAGCCCCCAACCAGGAGCAAGGTTGGGGTTAGCTTGGGCCAACAGCAAAGGCAAGATTGTTGACCTTTATCCCCCTTGGATCCTCCCTTCAGGATCGGTGTCCACAGTTGTATTGCATGGAGCTCCCAGTATCAGCAGGGACTCAGGCACAGATCCCCAGATCTCCTCTTTCTGCTCCTCCACAAACCATCAGGCTCCACTCCAGTCCTCAACAGTTCAGTCAGCCCTGTGACCAGCCGTGGGTCTGGTCCAAATCAGGTCGAGTCAGGGCCAGGAGCTAGTGGGATGGGCTCTGCACTGATGTTTCCAGTCTACGCAAAGACTCCATCAAGTAGCAAGATCCTCATTGTTTTTATTTTTAAAAAATATCAGTTCATATTTAATATTTAAGCAACATCAATTTCCAATAGACAAATTCACTAGTCATTAAACAGACCACAAAAATATTACAGGTAAGATGTTAACCAGATGCACATGAGACTTCCTTTTTTTTTTTTTTGGTACTGGGGATTGAACCCAGGGGCACTCAACCACTGAGCCACATCCCCAGCCCCATTTTGTATTTTTGTTTAGAGACAGGGTCTCACTGAGTTGCTTAGGGCCTTGCTAGGTTGCTGAGGCTGGCTTTGAACTTGCGATCCTTCTATCTCAGCCTCCAAGTGCTGGAATTACAGGCGTGCACCACTGCGCCCATCAGAGACTTCCTTTTTTTAAAGCAAGAGTTTAAAAAAAAATAGTGGTTGATTGTCAACAGGTTCTCTAGAAGTGGTCGCAACTTCTTGCATAGTAGGATGTATTTGGGCTCTTCTTTCAGACACACCCATCCATTCCCCAAATGTCTTCCTATAAATCCATTCATTAACAACAAATACTTATCGAGTGTCTATTTTTAACATAAACTGTTCCGGGTGCTGCTGATTAGAGGTAAGCAAACAAAGCAGACCAGGTTCCCACTGTCCTGGGCTTACAGCTTCATCACATAAACACGGCCCTGCGCACATAACAATACCTGCCCACTGCCAGAATGCAGACTTTCAGAAGTGAAATACTAGGTCAAAGATGCAGGTCTTTATAAAGGCGTCCCAGACACTAACATCAGAATTAGACTGCCATTCATGTCACAGGTCTTGCTGTTTGGGGGATGAGTGAACCAGAGAGAACTACAACTCTGGTTTTAAAACAGAATGCTTGGTCAGATATAAAAACCTTAGAAGGGCTGGGCTGTGGCTCAGCAGTAGAGTGCTTGCCAAGCACGTGTGAGGCACTGGGTTTGATCCTCAGCACCATGTAAAAATAAATAAAGGCATTGCATACATCTACAACTGAAAAAAATATTTAAAAAAAAAGCCTTAGAAGGGATAAATTTTTGAAAAGCTCAGAGAATTAAATGTTTTTTACAATACACAATAGCATTGTCAAAGCACCTGTACCCTCTATAAAAATAGAGCTGGGGGAGTGGTGCACACCTGTAATCCCAGTGGCTCAGGAGGCTGAGGCAGGAAACTCGTGGTTTCGAAGGCAGCCTCAGCAACTTAGTGAGACACTAAGCAACTTAGCGAGACCCTGTCTCAAAATTTGAGAAAGGGCTAGAGATGTGGCTCAGTGGATAAGCACCTCTGGGTTCAATTTCTACTACAAAAAAAAAAAAAAATCGTAGAAAATACCTCTGAGCACACGGAGTGTGTTATCTGCTTGCCAGGCTTCTTTTGAAATTTCTCAGTGTCGGTTTCCCCTTTGCGTCCCCTGGTTTCCTTGTATTTGTTCTCAGAACCTTTGTTATTTCTTTGCTCTCTTCCTTCTCTTCCAGTGGCCCTGACCCAGCAGGTTATGACAGCGCCTGTGGTTTTTCTTTCCCATTTCACTTGAAGAAGGATTGGGCTTCAGATGTTGCATCCACCCTCCTCAGTCACTCTCACTTCTTCACCAGCAAAATCAAACACCTGGGTGATTAAAAAAAATTTTTTTTTGGTTGTAGATGAACACAATACCTTTGTTATTTATTTATTTATTTTTATGTGTTGCTGAGGATCGAACCCAGTGCCACACGAATAGGCAAGCGCTCTGCCACAGAGTCCCAGCCCCAGCCCCAGCCCCAGCCCCAGCCCCAGCCCCAGCCCTGGCTCCCACCTGGGGATTTTTAACTTGGGTTTCTCTGACTTCTCTGTTTTGACCAGCAATTTCCTTGGGCTTCTGTCTGCAGTCTTCTCTCCTGTCTTCTGTGTGCTCCAGGGCAATACTGACTGCTCCCTTGTCCTTGAGGAAGCCGGCCCAGAGCTCACCCTCCTCCTGCTCCCTGCGTCCTCTGACCCTCCTTCCAGCTCTTCCTAAAGTTCCTTCCTCCACATTCGGTCTTGGCATCAGCTCCTTCCTCTTCCATCAAGAGGCCACTTGGTGCTCCCTTCCTGGCCTAATGCTCGGAGCCTTGCGTTTTCCCCACTTGCTCTTCACCTTCCTTCACTGATCGGTCTGCCCCACCTTCACCACCCTCTCCCTGAAAGCAACAGTGTGGAATCTTCCGTCCCCCTCTAGGGTGGAGAGGTCTTGGGAGCCCAATTCTTCCTCCACGCTGCCACCCAGTGTCAGATATGGAAAATGAGAAACCCCCAAATAGTGTGACTTGGGAAGAGGGGGTAAAGAGGAGAGCAGCACCCTGATGGCCTGATCCGTCCCCATGCTCTCTTTCCCAGTGACGGAACGATCCCCAGAAAGGAAGCCAAAGCATTGATCCTTCCCATGCTTTCCCAGGGACAGTGCAATGGGACCCTGAAGGGAAAGAAATAAGCCCTGAACGCTGACCCCAGACCCTCCATTCTTCTCCAAGTAAAAATATGGCCCAGTAAAAACAAATTTTCGAATTCTCACAACCTGTTGCCTGAGCATCCAAAGGGACTGCTGACCCTAGACTCCCCCATCTTGCCCAATGAAATAGACCCCAAATTCCTAAGTGCCCCAAACCGACAAGTTCATTCATTAAGCCACCTCTCAGTGTAACCTATATGAGCCTAAGCTCCCTCTTGGGCCGATGGCTCATTTTCTACCAGGAAAGTGGGTCCATCGGGGGTATGATTCCATCCTTGAATAAAGGCTTTGGCTGATCTGTGAAGTTTGTGTCCGGCTTCATCCTTTTGTGCTAACACTTGGGGTAGTAACCCACAAGATGGCAGCAGCTGCCCCAAAAGGAAAAGCTGTAGAGAGTGATCAGAGAGTGGCAGTGATGGCCTGGACAACCTCTGTCAGGTCCTCACTTCTGATACCACTTATTTCAGCTTTAGAGACCCTGGCCTCAGCATTCACAGCCATACTGCCCTCTGACTGGGCCCGTGGGGCTAGCTGCCTCCTTTTGATGACAGTTCCTCCCCCAGTTGCCTGGACAGTGAGCAGCAGCCCAGGCCCAATTTGATCAGTTTGTTTCAATCTCATTTCCTTCTCTCTCCTCCCCATCTCTCTCCTTCCTGGATGCCATGAGCTGAACAGCTTTCCTCCACCACACCTTTCTTCAGCCCTGATCTCACCTCAGGCTCAAAGAACCGAAGCCGGCCAACCAAAGACTTACAACTGCTTTTGAGATTGGGAAGCACTGCCAAGGAGCCACAGAGAGGGCAGCTGTAGAGGGTCTTGCTAAATTGCCCAGGCTGGCCTCTCACTTGAGATCTCCCACCATGCCTGGCTGTCCAGAATCAAGTTTACATAGATCCTGAACAGTGTTATGAAAGTCTCATCAGTATTTATCACCTTTATTTTAAAATAGTATTTGCAAACATCAAAGTTATCAATATGGATTGGTTTGACCAAAAACCCCTTCTTGATTCTTACAATGAAATTTTGCAACTAAAACAAAAAAACAAAAAAATCCTACTTTGGGTCATTCGGCCCCATTTAAAGATAGGACTGTGAAGGCCTTCATTACTGTCCCTCCCCTTCCACTTGGATGACAGAAGTCTCTGCTGGATCCCAAAGAGTCTTCTTATGTCCTGGAACCAGGTCCATGGACTCCTTCTCCTTCCTATTCCAGAAAGCCATGCCTTCATCATAATGGCATCCTCTTTGCCAGTGCTCTCGGGCCTGGGATTTTATTTCACCCCACTCAGTTGTTGGCGCATTACTGCCTCATGGATGTGGCCAGAGATGCCAGTCTTCCCAGTCAGAGACAACAGACTTTTTATTATGGCCCAGCAGGCAGCATGAGCATCAGCACATTTGCTTGGTTTCCCTGGACTCCAGAGCCCCATGGGGCTGCTCCAGACATCTGTGATCCTGTGGGATCTGGAGAGGATGAGGAGTTCCAGGGAAGAGTTTCATTTGAAGGATTCTGGAAAGAAGGACTCCCCTCAAACTTGGCCCGGACACTTACTAGTGAAATTGCTGCAAGTAGGATGTGCTGTCTCCAAGATCCAGAAAGACTCAGGTTGCTGTGTTGCCTTTGAGGTTGGAAGCTGCAGAACCAGCAGGTCGTCCTATCTATGCACCAAAATGTTTCCTTGAGCCACAGCCACACGGTCCCCAAGATGATGATGTGGATGACAGGGCTTTCAGTTTTTTCTTCATTCAGGCCCATCTTCCCTTAGTTAGCCAAGACTGGGTGGCAGGCAGTGTATATAAGCAGTGGAGGTCATTAACAAAAAGTCATTCTTTCCAAAGATAATACACAAATGGCTGAAAACACATGAAATTATGCTCAGCATCACTAGCCATTAGGGAAAGGCAAAAAGTACAAAAACTACACTGAGGTTGTATGGGTGCATGCCTGTAATCTCCCCAGCAGTTCGGGAGGCTGAGGCAGGAGGATCACAAGTTCAAAATCAGCCTCAGACTCTAAGCAACTTAGTGAGATTCTGTCTCTAAATAAAAAAAATTAAAAGGGCTGGGTATGTAACTCAGTGGTTAAGCACCCCTGAGTTCAATCTCTAGTACCAAAAAAAGTACACCAAGATACCATTTCACACCTTCTGGGATAGCTAGGATTTTCTTTTAAAAACTAAAAATAGCAAGTGATTGGTAGGGTAGGTATGTAAAGAAATATGAACCCTCATATATTGCTGATGAGAATGTAAACTGGTCCAGTGTCTGTGCTAAGACAGCTTGGAAATTCCTCAAAAAAGTGAAGCCTAGACAGGCCATATATCTGACCCAGTAATTCCACTTCCAGGTATCTACCCCAAAGAACTGAAAACCAGTGTTCAAACAAAAGCTAGTACACAAATGTTCACAGCAGTATATATATATATATATATATTTTTTTTTTTGAACCAGGGATTGAACTCAGGGACACTCGGCCACTGAGCCACATCCCCAGCCCTATTTTGTATTTTATTTAGAGACAGGGTCTCACTGAGTTGCTTAGGGCCTCGCTAAGTTGCTGAGGCTGGCTTTGAACTCGCGATCCTCCTGACTCAGCCTCCCAAGTCGCTTGGATTACAGACATGCGCCACCGCGCCCGGCTCACAGCAGTATTAATCACAAAAATCAAAAGAACAACCCAAAAGTCCATCAACAGGTGAATGGATAAATAAACTGTGGTGTATTGACACAATAGAACATTATTCAGTCACAAAACTGATTGAAGTTTTGATACATACTGAAATGTGTATAAATCTTTGAAAACATTATATTAATGAAATAAGATGCAAAGGTCATGTATTTTTGTTCTATTTAGATGAAATATCCAAGTAGACAAATCCATAGAGATAGAAAGTAAATTATTAGTTGCCAGGGGCTGGGGGAAGGGAGACTGAGGAGTGATGGCTTGATGGGTGCTGTTTGAAGTGACAAAAACTTCTGGAACTGGTGGTTGAACAACAAGAGTATCTTTAATGCCACTAAATTGTACACTTAAAAAGTGTTCAAGGTCAGGTACAGTGGTGCATGCCTATAATTCCAATGACTGGAGGCTGAGGCAAGTGGATTGCAAGTTTGCACTCAGCAACTTAGTGAGGCCCTAAGCAATTTAATGGGATTCTGTCTCACAATAAAAATAAAAAGAACTGGGGATGTGGCTCAGTGGCTAATTGCCCCTGGGTTCAATCCCCAGTACCCTCTCCCAAAAAAAATGTTAAAACAGCAAATGTTATATATACAAAAATGAAAAATAGAATCTAGAAAGAAAGATTGTCTCTATTTATAGACAGACAGCACTGTCGTGTACATAAAAAGTCCAAAGAATATGCAAAAATCATACTAGAATTAAGTGAGTTTAGAAAAAATATAGGACAAAAGGTCAATATAAAAAATCAGCATTTTTGTACACTAACAATAAGAAATTAGGAATTAAAAATTTGTAAACAGTACCATATACAATAACATTGTATAGGAATAAATCCAACAAAATATGCACAAGATTTATATGCTGAAAACCACAAACATTCATAACAGAAGTCAAAGAAGACCTAACTGAATTGAGATATACAATGTTCATGGATCAGATGATATAATTCTAGTAAGCTGCCAATCTCCCCAAATTGATCTGTAGATTCACTACAATCCCAAGCAAAGTTCCATGAGGTTTCTGGAAAAAAATGACAATAGGATTTCAAAATTTGTCTTAAAAAATCAGAGAACGCGAGAACAGCCAGGTGCAGTGGCGCACGCCTGTAATTCCAGCGGCTCAGGAGGCCGAGACAGGAGGATCATGAGTTCAAAGCCAGCCTCAGCAATTTAGCGAGGCCCTAAGCAACTCAGTGAGACCCTGTCTCTAAATAAAATACAAAATAGGGCTGGGGATGTGGCTCAGTGGTGGAGTGCCCCTGAGTTCAATCCTCAGTACCAGGGGGAAAACAAAAACCTTTGAAAAACAAGAACAAAGTTGAAGGACACACTCTACCTGATTTCAAGATTATAGCTATAGCTTATAGCTATAGCAATCAAAACAGTATGATATTGATAAACAGACACACAGAAGTATTGAACCAAACGGAGTGTACAGGAATAAACTCAGGCATATGCAATCAATTGTCTTTTGATTGAAAGAAAAGAAAAAAATAATCTTTTCAGCCATTGGTCCTAGAATAATTGGACTATCTATATGGAAAAGAAAAGTAAAATAGAGAAAAAGAAGGAGAAGGAGGGGAGGAGGGGGAAGAAAAGGAGGAGGAAGAGGAGGAGGAGGAGGAGGAAGGAAGGAAGGAAGGAAGGAAGGAAGGAAGGAAGGAAGGAAGGAAGAAAGGAAGGAAGGAGGGAACCTTGACTCCTATATTGCTCCATAAAGAAAAATCAACTCAAAATAGATTGCAGGCCTAAATGTAAAGCCTAAAACTCTAAAACTTTCAGGAGAAAATCTTTGTGATCTTGGGTTAGTCAAAGATTTCTCAGATAGATTACCAAATGGCTTGTACTTGATCCTTTTCCACCCATATGCCTTCCCTCAGTGGATCAATTTCATCTGCATCCTTAGCCCTAGTGGTACATATCCTGACCCCGTTGCATGACAATGGTGACCTCAAAGCAAAATTCTCCACCCATCTAGGTGCTGTGCTTGTAGAAGCAGGATGGAGTTTAACTGGACCATCATGAAGATGAAACCAATGGTTCCCCCCTAGGGGGTTGAGGGTGACCAAAAAGGCCAGCAAGTACTGAGTTCTAGGAACCAAGTAGGCAAAGTAACCATGGTCTGTTCATTCAGGGTACTCTGGAAAGGTCAGTGAGAGGGTGGGACAGCTGTGATGTCCACTAACTTGGAATCTGGCAAGATTCCCCCCAACCAAGGTGCTCCAGGTCTTGGATGTGGGAAAACACAGGTGGACATCAACAGAAGAATATGTAAGCTACCAAATCCCCCAAGCAAGCAAGTCATTTGAAAAAGAGGTGCATTTTACACACAAAGGAAACTAGGTAGTGAGGCTGCAAATCATGGAGGCAAGGAGGCAGGAGGATGGGAGGAGGGTCAAGAATGCACATGCTTTTGGACTGAAGACTGAGGGACTGATAAAGGGCAAGTGCAGCTGGAGGAGATGAAGTCACAAGAATGGCTCAAAAGAACACAGAAGCAAGGAGGCTACAGCCCAAACCCCAATTGAAGCACCTCAGAAAAGCCACTACAGAGATTTTTTTCAAGATGGAGGAATAGAGGAGGTCCAGTTCCTGGCTGCTCTGTGGTGTGAAACCAAGAAAGCTGACATGCACCTTCTCTGAAGGTGGATGAATGAAAAAAAAAATTGCAGGACTTTACTGGAATTTTAAACTAGACATTCAAAACAGACAAGGAACACAGGAGGTTGGAACCCTTTTGCAAACTTACTGTTTTTATTACAGGCATAACTGATCATATCATTTCTGTTTATTGCAATAATTAACATTGTAGACATCACAGTAGGAACTATTTGGTTTAATGCTGTATATTATTTACATTGGTTGTTGTTATTATTTATCTCCCCCTAAACAGTGAGATACTGGAAACCTTCAGGGACACTACAAGTCTACTGGGTAGAAACTCTACTGCCTCAGATCCATACTGTTAGATGGGCAGGCACACAAACAACATGAAAAAGCAAGGGAATGAATCACCCCAAACAAACCAAGATACTTCAGTAATAATCCATAGACACCACAGTGGAAGAAATGTCAGAGAAGGAGTTTAGAATGTACATAGTTAAACTGATCTGTGAAGTAAAGGATGGTATAAGAAATGAAATCAGAGAGAAAATACAAAAAGTAAAAGACCAATAAAGAGGCAGAGATCCTGAAAAAATATCGAGCAGAAATCCTTGAAATGAAGGAAACAATAAACCAAATTAAAAATTCAATAGAAAACATCACCAACAGACTAGACCACTTGGAAGACAGAACCTCAGGCAATGATGACAAAATATATAATCTTAAAAAGAGAGTTGACCACAGAGAGATGGTAAGAAATCATGAACAGAACTTTCAAAAATTATGGGATAACATGAAAAAAACAAATTTAAGATATATCAGGATAGATGAAGTCATGGAGATACAAACAAAGGAACACACAATCTTTTCAATGAAATAATATCAGAAAATTTCCCAAATCTAAATAATGAAATGGAAAATCAAATCCAAGAGGCTTCAGGACCCCAAATGTACAAAATTACAACAGACACACTTCAAGTCTCATTATACTGCAAATGGATAGCATACAGAATAATCATAGAATTTTAAAGGCTGCAAGAGAAAAATATCAGATTATGTATGGGGGGAAACAAATTTGGATCTCCCCTGACCTCTCAACCCAACCCCTCAAAGCTAGAATGTCCTGGAATAACATATACCAAGCTCTGAAAGAAAACAGATGCCAACCAAGAATCCTATGTCCAGCAAAATTAAGCTTCAGGTTTGAAGATGAAATAAAAGCCTTCCATGAAAAACAAGAGTTAAAAGAATTCACAACTAGACAGCCTGCACTATGGAATATTCTCAATAAAGAATGAAGATGAAATAAAAAATAACCACATGAAAATCAGCCAAGCGAGGGACTACACTAAAGGAATAGTCAATGAAAAGAGAAACTAATTCAAATTAAAACTATAAATACACCAGAATGACCAGAAATACAAATCATATCTCAATAATAACCTTGAACATTAATGGCCTAAACACATCAATCAAAAGACACAGATGGCAGATTGGATTAAAAAATAAGACCCAACAATCTGTCTCCAAGAGACTCACCTCATAGGCAAAGATATCCACAGACTGAAGGTGAAAGGATGGGAAAAAAACATATCACTCACATGGATCATGTAAACAAACAGGGATTTCTGTCCTCAGATAAAGTGCACTTTAAGCCAAAGTTAATCAGAAGGAACAAAGAAGGACATTTCCTACTACTTAAGGGAACTACACATCAACAAGACATAACAACTGTAAATATTTATGCCTCAAACAATGGAGCATCTACTTACATCAAACAAACCCTTTTCAGTTTCAAGAATCAAATAGACCACAATAACACTGGGTGACCTTAGCATGCCTCTGTCATCACTGGATAGATCCTCCAAACAAAAACTAAATAAAGATGCTATAGAACTAAAAAATGCAATGGATAATTTAGGCTTTACAGACATACAGAATATTTCATCCATCAATGACTGAATACACTTTCTTCTCAGCAGCACATGAATCCTTCTCTAATATAGACCATGTTATGTAAGCTATCACATACATGGGCATAAAATTGTAATATTACCTTAATATATTTTTAGAATCTTTAGGGTTTTTTGGTAGCTCTCTTTCCATTGATATTAATTTTTATGTTCTTGCTTTTTTCTTGATTAGACTTGTTTGATTTTATCAGCTTTTAGCTGTATCATTTCTTCTCTATTTCATATATCTGCTCCTACTCTTATTTTTTCCTTCCTACTACCTAATTTAAAAATAATGTGGGGCTGGGGTTATAGCTCAGTGGTAGAGCGCTTGCCTAGCATGTGTGAGGCACTGGGTTTGATCCTCAGCACCACATATAAATAAATAAATAAAGGTATTGTGTCCATCTAAAACTAAAATGTTTTTTAAAAAAATAATGTGATTGCTAATCTAGCTTATTTCTGTTACAAGCACTTTAAATTATAAGTATTCATCTGAGTACTGTTTCATCCCAGAGATTCTGATATTTTAAGATCTTATCACTTATTTCAAAGCACTTTTTATTTACCTTTCTTGTGCTTTCTTCCTTGACCTGAGATATTTATAAGTGTGCCATTTAATTTTGAAGTAGTTGACATTTGGGAATGGGGTTCTATATGATTTCTTTTTTCTTTCTTTTTTTTTTTTTTTGGTATTGGGAATTGAACTCAGGAGCACTCGACCACTGAGCCACATCCGCAGTCCTATTTTGTATTTTATTTAGAGACAGGGCCTCACTGAGTTGCTTAGTGCCTTGCTTTTGCTGAGGCTGGTTTTGAACTTGCAATCCTCCTGCCTCAGCATCTAAGATGCAGGGATTACAGGTGTGTGCCACCACACCTGGTTAGGGTGATTGATTTCTAATGTAATAAATCATGCAAGAAACACAGTCTGCATGACTTCAAATTTTAAAAAGTAATGGTAATGCTTTTTATATTGATTGTATTGGTTACATACATGTCAAAACATGTCAAAACTGATCAAACTGCATACTTCAAATATGTGCATTTTATTTCACTTCAGTTTTTCTTCAATAAAGCTATAAAGTAAAAAGAGAAGGAAAGCAACTACAACTGGGGACCAGGGGTACTTGCCTGTAATCTCAGTGAGCAGGGAGGCTGATGCAGGAGGGTTGCAAGTTCAGGGTCAGCCTCAGCAATTTAGGAAGACTCTGTCTCAAAATAAAAAACAAAAAGGGCTGGGGATGTAGCACCCATGGGTTCAATCTCCAGTACCCAGCCCTGGTCAAAAAGAATGAGGAGGAGGAGGAGGAGGAGGAGGAAGAGGAGGAGGAGGAGGAGGGGAAGGAAAGGAAAGCAATCATCTGATTTTCTCATATGTTACAGTACTCCAAGACCTGCATGCTCCTAGCACAGGACACAGGGGTCGACTGAATTAAGATGTGACACCTATCATCACTCCTGCAGCTTTCCTGTGTATTTCTTGCTGGTAGAGAAGGAAAGTTGCAGGGGCTTTCCCTTGGTCCTATCATAATACCCTTCACTCCATAGGCAAAGAAAAAAATGAAGGATTTTTCCAGTTGCCAAGAATACCTAATATAATTAATTGCAAACCCAAAAAATAAATTATGGGGTGGGTTTTGGGTTTGTGGAACTCACTAGAGCCAAATACAAGGGCCCAAATTTTATTATATTTTTATTTGTTCTAATTAGTTATACATGACAGTAGAATGTATTTTAAAATAATTTTTAGGTGTTGATGGGCCTTTATTTTATTTATTTATATGTAGTGCTGAGAATCAAACCCAGTGCCTACGCATGCTAGGCAAGCACCCTACCATTGAGCCACAACCTCAGCCACAGAATGCATTTTGACAAATCATACAAAAATAGAGAGTAACTTCTCATTTGTCTGCTTGTACATGATGTAGAGTTACACAGGTCATGTAATCATATAGGCACATGGGTGAGAATGTCTGACTCATTCTACTATCATTCCTACCCCTGGGCTCCCTCCCTTGACTTCCCTTACTCCCCTCTGTCTAGTATAAAATACATCTATTCTTCACCACCCCCTTATTGTGAATTAGCATCCACATATCAGAGAAAACATTTGGCCTTTGTTCTTTGGGATTGGTTTATTTTGCTTAGCATAATATTCTCCAGTTCCATCCATTTCCCAGAAAATGCCATCATTTCATTCTTCTTTAAGGCTAATATTCCATTGTATGTATGTACCATATTTCTTTATCCATTCATTTGTTGAAGGGCACCTAGGTTGGTTCCGTAGCTTAGTTATTGAGAATTGAACTGCTATAAACATTGATGTGGCTGTGTCACTGTAGTATGCTGATTTTACATCCTTTGCATTCAAACCTAGGAGTGGGATGACTGGGTCAAATGGTGGTTCCATTCCAAGTTTTCTGAGGAATCTACATACTGTTTTCCATAGTGGTTGCACCAATTTGTCCCACCACCAATGTATGAATGTACCTTTTCCCCCACATCCTTGTCAACATTTATTGTTGCTTGTATTCTTGATTATTGGCATCAGATCTGCTATTTTGCTGCCACCATTATTCTGCCTCCCCTACACCATTTTACAACCCAGATTGTTAGCCCACAAACTTCCTAGTCAGTCATTGGATTGTTATTAACCTGCAAAATTCCACTACTTAAGAATAGCTCCCCACCATCCCCCCACCCCCGTCTCCCACCCTGCAGGCAGACACTCTGCCTGTCCACTTAATAAAATCTCTTGTGTGAGTTCCCATGTCCGAAGTGGTTTTTCTGGGTGATTCCATTGGTGCTGTAACTCAAATGGGCTCTTCCACCACCACTTAGATGAGTGGAATCCCATCTGTTTCCCCAGACTCTGAGATGCTGGTCTCACCTTCCATTCACCTGGATGCTCTCCTCCACATCCAGACACTGGCTTCAGATTGGTAAGTTTTCCCCTAGGTCAACTTAAACACTCCTCTGCTGACCTGAGATGTGACTGTTGATGGTCCAGCATCCTCAAGGCAGCTGAGGAATGGGGGTTTCCCCAGTCATGACTTTTACAGTTATAGCTGGTCCCCTTAGTTGACCTTAACTGACCAGTGGGTCCCTGATCTTTATGGTGGAGATTTTCTCTCAGGGTTGAGGCTCCTCTTTGCTCTCTCTCTCTCTCTCTCAAAAATCCTGACATCAAGTCCTCAACTCTCATCTTTTGCCTGGCACACACTGATGGTTAGGTGATGACCCCATCGCTGTGCTGCCTTCTTGTCTCCAGTCAACTAGTCTGTGACCTCAGGACACGTTGGACACTGACTTGGCTGTATCAGTCTCTACCATTGGATCTGGGTCCTCCATTCTGGAAGATTCACCCCTGGGGTGTCTATAATATTAAACCCCTTCACCTGAGCCACCAAAACTTATTCACTTGTCTACTGTATTTGGCCACAGTATCCTTTAATCAATCCAAAATGGCCACAATGGTATACAACTTCTGTGAGCAAGCAGGCAGAAGGAAAGGGATTTCTTATCATCAAGCTTTCTCTTTCTTATGAACCACCCCCCCATACCAGTCTCCTGTGGCAGAGACCCCTCCAGCCCCTGCCCCTCCATCTCCTTTACCCCATTCTGTTTCTGCTTCCACTCCCCCACCCAGCCTGCCAGTCCTGCACGCATGTTCAAGCCCCCCTGTGGGAGGTGGCCAGTGTGAAGGGACTAACCCTAACCAGTTCAACAGCCAGTGGCATGTCTCAGTAAGGAGCATGATATAACAACCCCATTCCTCAAAAGAGTGGGAGATAATGTTTCATAAGTTTCTGAATCCAAACCTGATCTGATTACCAACCAGGAAAAAAGGTTTAAAGGCCCTATATTGAAGAAAAAAAAGTGTCCATTTTAAACTTCCCCTGGGCTGCAACACAGAAAAATGGTTTTAAGACTTTCTCTCTAGCTCTCTAGCTCTTTCTCCTCCTCCCTCCCTCTCTCTGCCTTTCTCTTTCTCATGCTCTCATACTACTTTATTAAAATAATTAATGGCCATTACCACTTTTTCTTCTAAGATTCTTCTTCTGTTTTTCTTAAATTTTTTGAGCTCACAAGTTTGATCCTACATACCTAGGTTAATGGTTTTTTGATCAGTTCTATTTTTATTCAACTCGAGTTATTTTTGAACATCTGTTACATTTTAATATAGATTCACTTATAAAAAGCTACATGGCCTTTGTTTTTGTGTTATGTGTATATCATGTTGTCTACTGTGTCTAAAAATCATGTACATGATATCAACGTTGACATAAATAGTTCATGAAATTAAAATTTTAAAAATGGATCCAGATACCTTTAATTTATGTGATTTTAAAAGGTTTCATTTAAATCGGGTAAACAAATGAAAGTAAAATGTCTTTAAAATTACTTACCTCACAATTCTCTAGGTGGTCAAATTAATAAAATGTTGATGTCTATAAAATGCCTAATATCAATTGTTTCTAGGACTTTTCAACAGGAAAGAGATGGGAGATATTGTTCAATACACTTGTCTGATATCTTGGTTTTTACAGTAAAATAAGTAGATTTGACATGTCTGGGATGACTCAAATGTGTTTTTTAGAGACATCTGATTAATTTACAGAGTTAAAATGCTAACTGTTAAATAACATCGAGTACTCTTAACTCCTTAAATTCTGTGGGGTAACATACTTGAACATCGTTGGTGTTTTCACAGATTGGTAAATAAAAAGGGTTTAAAATTGCTTTGTGTCATCACTAAAAACAAGGTTACTAAGACTTAAGTCCTAACAGGTACAATTCTATATACAAAGGGATCCAAAATTTCAACTGTGTTTCAATTAGGCTACTATAAATAACATAAAATGTTGTCTTATTAAAATGGAGTAATTTATCTTAATTCAAAAACCTAATAAGAGTTGCTTCAAAATGTGAACAAAAATGGGTCAACATATAGGAAAGAAAATAAAAGTTTCTAGGTACAGAAATATATTTAATAGAAGGGAGAAGAAAATGTTTCTGGGTAGGAAAGTCTTGCTTTGATGAAATCCAGGATGGGATTCATGGTCATTGCCTGCTGGCTCTCCCCTCATGGGGATCTGAGCTGCCTTGACTGTGCCCCCTCCTCCCTGGCCAGTATCCACCATGGGCATTTCTGCTTCTTGCCATTGCCAACCTCCTCACCCACCACAGAATTTGACTTTGGACAGCCTTCCCTCTACTGGCAGTGAGTTCTCAGAGCTCTTCTACAGTGGCCCTGAACTAACACACACACATTCTCTCTCTCTCTCTCTCTCTCTCTCTCTCTCTCTCCCTCCCCCCCCCCCTCCCCCCCCCCACACCCCCAGTGCTGCTCTCCCTCTGCTGATTTGTAACTTCCAGTACTAATACAGACTGCAGTTAAATAAAAGGGCAAATTACGGTAAGGTTATAGACATTAAAGTTAAAGCCCATGAGTATTCTTACTTTAAGACTGGTGAGACTGGCTTGCTGGATATCTAAGATCAAGTTTAAGATCAAGATTAACACAAAAGGGCAAAAACCCCCCAGTATTTGGCTCTTGCCCTCAGAGTCAGCCTGAACCCAGGGAACAAGAACACTTCTCTAAGGAGCTTTGCAACTCTGGGCCACATGGTCTCCTGATCAGGGAGATTGATGAGACCACTAGAGGATGAAAAGCCAATTAGTGCACCTGCTGCAGAGGAGGGTCATTGAAAAAGGAAGACATCCCTGATGCTTCCCAGGGAAGCCACCTCATCAAGGAGACCCTACCTAGAAGATGGCACTAAAAGAGCTAAGAAGCTTCTCACAAGTTCTCCACCAGTAACCCCTGTGGGAACTCAGTTGATCCTTAACAGCAGATAAGAACAAGGTAATTTGACCAGCCTGATCTTGAACACCTAGCAAAACAGTTAAAACCAAAACATAGCCATTCCTGGGCATTTAAAAAAGAAATAATAGTTAAATGTAACTTAAGATGTACACTTGTGTTAGCCCCAGGAATAAGCAAGGCTGGAGGCAACAAAAGAGATTCTTAGGCAGGAGTGCCTGATAACCATCAAGAGAAACTGCCAGAGTCAGAAATTTTTGTTGTTTTAAGGTAAAGACCATTGTCCCACCCCTGGTATCTATAAAAACAAAAAGGGGAGAATATTGGCATCAGATCTGCTATTTTGCTGCCACAATTATTCTGCCACCCCACACCATTTTACAACCCAGATTGTTAGCCCATGAACTCCCTAGTCGGTCATTGGTCCAGATTGTTATTAGCCCATGAAATTCCACTATGTAAGAATAGCTCCCCTGCCCATTTCTCTCACTCACTCACTCTCTCTCTCTCTCACCCTGAGGGCAGACACTCTGCCTGTCCACTTAATAAAATCTCTTGCATGAGTTTCTGCATCCAGAGTGGTTTTTCTGGGTGTTTTCATTGATGACTGCCATTCTGACTGGAGTGAGATGGAATTTCAGTGTAGTTTTGATTTGCCTTTCTCTAATTGCTAGAGATGCTGAACACTTTTTCATATATTTGTTGATTGCTTTTATTTCTTCTTCTGTCAAGTGTTTGTTCAGTTCCTTTGCTAGGGCCCAAATTTTACCTATCACCTGATGACCCACCATAATATCTCACTTTATAAGTTACGGTGTCATTTGGGCTCAATGGAATTGTCAATTCAAAGCAGATTCAGAATCTACTAATTCCTGAAAAATCTGAGCATTTTGTCTTGTCCAATATCATTGCCTTGTAAATGGAAAAAAGCTCCACTTAAAAGGAAGGTTTAAACTATAAACTTATACAAGCATTTAGTATCTTAACAGACTTCTTTTCAATTTAGGAACTTTTGGTCTCCAAATTGGTTTATGTGTGGAATTTGTGCAAGAGGTTGTGAGTCTACATTTCGATGATTCCTATCAGATTTATACCCATTAGACCTGGAGCTTTTCTGTTATATAGATATTCCAACAGAGAGAAATTAATACAAGGGTCTCAGATAAATTAAATAGGTCTCAGAAAACATGAAAGGAGTGAAAAGGCACAGTTAGCACAGAAATAACTACACGAGGACTACCCAGGCCTGAGGCTAGTGTCAGGCAGCCTTGTAGAGCAGAAACCCACCTGGAGAAGGGCTGTTGGGTGGTGCTGCTGTGACCAAAGGCAGACAAAGAAACTGGTTCTGGAAATGTCAAAAAATAGAAGTTGACACCTGGAAGCAACTAAAGTAGTCTAATGTTGCTGTAGGGCAACACTCAGGAACAGGAAATAATAGGAAAGAGTGAATTCCTTCGTCATCCAGTAGCCAGCCTCTCTCTCTCTCTCTCTCTCTCTCTCTCTCTAGCATCCCCTTCAGAGTAGGCCTAGTAGAAGCCCAGTGGCAAAGCAGAGGGTGGCTTGCAGTCTCAGCTCGAGTCACACAGCCTTGTAGACAAAGGTGGATCTGGAGTTCAGACAGTAGCTTAAACCTCCAAGGACTGAGCTCTGGTAGTTTTGCAGCTTTTGACATTCCTAAATACAAAGTGTGTTACAAAGGTTTGGGATCCAGGTTGCCCACATTGCTAGTCCAACTCAGGCACGTTCAAGTTGTATGACTTCATGGGAGTCACTTACCTTGTGTGCCTGTTTCCTGTCTTCAAAGAGGAGATGACACCTTCTGTGGCTATCATGAGGATTCTCTAGTTTAGTACACATGAAGCACTCTTGATGCCAGACACAGACAGTACTGTCAGCCAGCGTTGCTGCTGCTGCTGCTATTACCGCCATCCTCATTACCATGATTACTAGTACTAGGGTTGGTGAGAACTGATTCAGCATTTTCCAGAGAAGTCTGATTGTCACACAACACTTGGCAATGTTTCAAAGCTACTCTATATCCAAAGAGGCAGAGAGTTGGACTCCCTCCAATTTGGAGGAAGGATGTTTTGGTTTTGATTTTTGCATGTTGGTTGTTGGTGGTTTTCTTGCTATTTAACTAATAATTGCTGTCACCTCAGCCTTGTCATTACCAGTTTAGTTTGTTTTGGGTCATTTAGTAAAATTGCATGTATAATGATGTGTATTTGCCTCAACCCCATGCTTGCGTGGCCTGCAATTTTCCACTAATTAGACTTTTTAAAGACACATATGCATTTATCTACTCAAATTTGCATCATCTGTTTGCCTATTGCCAAAGCAGATGTACAAAGCACCCACTCTACCCCTCTGAAGAATATAAAATCCACTTATCACTGAATTATTTTTCCACTAGAAAGTAGAAACTAGGGGAGGCCCAGATGGGTTCTCATCCTCTGAAGTGAGGGCCACCAAAATAGTATAGACAAAAGGTGCTGGGTCTGAGTCAAACAAGAATAGTGGTGTTATGTTCACTTCAGCAGCACATGTACTAAAATTGAAACGACACAGAGAAGATTAGCATGGCCCCTGCGCAAGGATGACACGCAAATTCGTGAAGCGTTCCATAAAAAAAAAAAAAAAAAGGAATAGTGGTGTTCACAGAGGGAGAGAGACCCTCAGATATTTGAAACACCCCAGTAAATCCACCAGGGACCACACACCCACCAGCCTAGTTCCAGGCACCACCTCAGAAAGGTCTTGACACCCACCAGTTCCCCCAAGTCAAACATCCACATACTACTCATCTCAAATGGCTTTATTTCCCCAGTGTGGGGAAGCTGTGAATAGGGTCTGTGGTCCTTATAATTCCAGATGCCCTCCAGCCTCCTCCTGCTCCAGCAGGCCCTCAAAAAGGCCAGTCCTAGTTTGATCCTCCCAGAGAGGGACTGGTCCTGGGAAGAGTCCAGCCTGCTGTGGTTTATATGGATGACACTCCAGAAGGTGGTCCCAACAGCTACCCAGATGTAGTTCAGGAGCATGGGGCCCACCTCACGGATAAGGCTGCTAGGTGTGCAAGTTGAAATCAGCTGGACCTCACTCTGGGAGCAAAACTCCCTGTGGGGGCTACTCACTGAAGTCCAGCAGCAGCACTCAATCTGGAGGGAAGAGAGAAGAGCAGGTAATATAAACCATGCAGAAGTACAGGAACAGAGGCCCAAGATGCACTAATAGGTCCCACACACCAACCTTTGGGCCCAGGCAGAGTTGGCGGTGGAGGTCCCCCTGGAGGCAGCAAGGCAGAACGGCTCAGGGCCTCAGCAACCCAATCCAGAACACGACTACAGTGTTGGACCTGGGGAACAGGAAAGGATCAAGATAGGAGAGGGGAACCCCAGTGCCCCTAAACCTGCCACAGTCCCCCAGCTAGGCCCCAGGTCCTCACCTCCAGCTCCAGTCCTTTCAGACGTCGCTCATACTCCCGGATCTGTCCCAGCTGCTTCAACGCTGTGTCCACTCTAGGAAAGGAGGCCTTTGGGCAGGTGGCAACCAACCTAGAGACCCCACTCCTAATGCTCCACCTCTGCCGGGGCTCTTCGCAGGCCCTGCCCTGTTTCCACCCAGATAACTTCATGGGATCCGCCCCAGCTCAGAAGCCCCGCCCCACTCAGGCCCCGCTCTCACTTCTGCGACGTGCGCTTTAGACGCTCAGAATCACAATCCCGCTTGTCCCGAGCTTGTGCCATGAGGAAATTTTCCTTGTGCACAGACTCCCACGTCAGCAGCCTCCGCTCGGCTTCCTTGGAGAGGTAGACACCTGGAGGGCAGAGATGAGGCAAGGGCCACGCCCCTTCCCACGCCTCACACCCCGGCCCCTCAGCAAGTTCCCTAGACCCCGCCCCTGGGCGTCCCTGGAGTACGCCCCGCCTTCACGGCCACAAATGAGCCACGCCCACAAATTCTTCTGGGCATCCCCTGCCTTTCCATGCTGATCTTTCCCTAAATCCTGACCCCTGAAAGTCAAGCGCTGTTCTCACGGAAATGCTCGAGGACTGGGGACGAGGGCAAGTTGGCCCCGCGATGCCTGCACAGTCGTCTGATGAGGAGGCGCACGTGGGAGATGATGATGAGGGGCGGGGCCAGTGCAGGCCTAGAGTGGAATTCCCGGATGAGGCTATATCGCTGCGCCTTCCAGTAGAGGTCGCTGTTGCCTTGTACTTTGCCAAATGTGTAGCTGCAGAGGCCAGAGGTTAAGGGTTACCTGGGGTCATGGTCCAGTCAGGGACAAGGGATCAAGATTAGATGTCAGGCAATATCTGTTCAACAGCCAAGGCAGCAGGTAGATGTCAGGGTCAATAAAGTCCGATTATTACAGGATGTGATTAGAGAAGTCAAGTTAGAAGGATCAGATGTCAAAGTTCAAGTTGGAGATATGTCATGAATGAGAGTAGACGTTGGCGAAAGGACTGGAACTGGGCTCAGCAGTCAGCCTGGATAAAAGTAACTAAAATCGGAAACAAAAATGTGAATAGTACTATCCACGTTAAAGAAATAAAAAGCAATGCAAGGGAATGTACGTTAGGGTTAGGGTTAGGGTGTGTACGTTAAATTATATAATTTAGATGAAATGGACAAATTCCTAGAAACACAAATTACCTAAACTGGCTCAAACAGAAGTAGAAAATCTCAAAACATTTATAAGTAAAGTGATTGAATTACTAATAAAAAATTGTTGTTGGGCACGGTGGCCCACTCCTGTAATCCCAGCAGCTCAGGAGACTGAGGCAAGAGGATCGCAGGTTCAAAGTCAGCCTCAGTAATTTAGTGAACCCCTGTCTTAATATAAAAAAATAAAAAGGGTTGAGGATGTGGCTCAATGGTTAAGCACCGCTGGGTTCAATCCCCAGTACCAAGAAAGAAAAATGAATTTCAGGAGGTGTTCTCCTGAAATTCCAGCCTACTCTGGAGGCTGGAGAAGAAAACTCAAATTCAAAGCCCATCTAAGGAATTAAGCAAGACTGTTTCAAAAAAAATAATTTTTTAAAGCAATTGTATCACCTTGAGACATTGTAGCCATATTAGTTTATGAAAGTATATTCCACTCTTTGATGCTCACATAATGGAGAAATCACCTAACAACACATTTCTTAGAATATATCCCACTATTAAGTGACACACAATGAAAATCCAAGAATCCTGAGAAAGCTCCTAGAGCTAATAAATGAATCCAGTCAAGTTTCAAGGTACAAGAATGCACAAAAATCAGTTGTGTTTATTACATCTGCAATGAATAATCTCAAATGAATATTAAGAAAGCAATTCCATTTATAATAGCAACTTAAAAAAAAAAAAAAAAAAGCACCTAACAAGACCCTGGACCAAAAAGGTGAAAAACTTGCACACCAAAAATTACAAAATATTGATGAAAAAAAATTTTGTAAAGACTTAAATAAATGGGAAGGCATCCTGCATTCATGAGTAGGAATACCTGATATTGTTAACGTATCAGTGCTACCCAAAACAATCTGCAAATTCAATGCAATCACTGCAAATTCCAACTTACGCCGGCGAGATGGCGCACACCTGTAATCACAGTGGCTTGGGAGGCTGAGGCAGAAGGATCGAGAGTTCAAACCCAGCCTCAGCAAAAGCGAGGTGTTAAGCACCTCAGTGAGAACCTGTCTTTAAATAAAATACAAAAGAGGGCTGGGAATGTGGCTCAGTGGTCAAGTGCCCCTGAGTTCAATCTCTGGTTTAAAAAAAGAGAGAGAGAAGAGAAAGAAAATTCCAACTTTTTTATACACTTAGAAAAATCCAATCCTCAGGTTCATTTGGATAGCCAACATAATCTTGCAAACAAAAAATCAGAGGATTCACTTTCTCAATTTCAACATATGCAGTGAAGCTACAGTAATCCAAACAGTGTGCTATTGGCATAAGGACAGTCATAGAGACCAGGGGACTAAAAGTCCATAAATAAATCCAGAAATCAATGATTGTTACAGGTTGAATGTAGCTCTCTTAAAAAGATATGTTTAACCCCTAGTACCTCAGAATATGACTTTATTTGGAAATAGGGTCTTTGCAGAAGTGATCAAGTTTAAATAAGGTCCTTAGGGTGGTACCTAATCCAATACAATTGTCATTATGAAATGGGGAAATCTGGACACAGACTCATGGAGAAAATGAAGCAGAGGTTTCAATGATGCAGCTACAAGCCAAAGACAGCCAACAAACCACCACAAGGCAGGGGAGAGGTGTAGCATGGATTCTCCCTCGAGAGGAGCCAACTCTGTCAACACCTTCTTATTTTGGACTTCTAGCTTTCAGAACTGTGAGACAATAAATTTCCATTATTTAAAGATACCTAGGTCTTTACCTCAACATTACAAAAGCCATATATGCTAAGCCCAAGACCAACATCATTCTAAATGGAGATGAAATGAAAGCATCACCTTCTAAAAACTGGAACAAGGCAGGGATGCCCTCCTTCACCATTTCTATTTAACATCATCCTTGAAACTCTAGCCAGAGCAATCAGACAGATGAAAGAAATTAAAGGGATACAAATAGGAAAAAGAAGAACTCAAATTATCACTATTTACTAATGACACGATTCTATATTTGGAAGATCCAAAAAATTCCACCAGAAAACTTCTAGAACTCATAAATGAATTCAGCAAAGTAGAAGAATATAAAATCAATACCCATAAATCAAATGCATTTCTACACATCAGTGATGAATCCACTGTAAGAGAAATTAGGAAAATTACCCCATACCCTATTTTTTTTAATTCAAAAAAATAAAATACTTGGGAATCAATCTAACAAAAGAGGTGAAAGACCTCTACAATGAAAACTACTGAATACTAAAGAAAGAAGTTGAAGAAAACCTTAGAAGATAGAAAGATCTCCCACACTCTTGGATAGGCAGAATTAATATTGTCAAAATGGCCATACTAGCAAAAGTACTATATAGATTTAATGCAATTCATATAAAATCCCAATGACATTCTTCATAGAACTGGAAAAAGCAATCATGAAATTCATTTGGAAAAATAAGAGACCCAAAATATCCAAAGCAATCCTGAGCAAGAAGAATGAAGCAGGAGGCATCACAATACCAGACCTTAAACTATACTACAGAGCAACAGTAACAAAAACAGCATGGTACTGGCACCAACACAGACGTGTTTACCAATGTTCAGAATGGAAGACACAGAGACAAACCCACATAAACACAGTTATCTCCTACTAGACAAAGGTGCCAAAAACACTCACTGGAGAAAAGACAGCCTATTCAACAAATGGTGCTGGGAAAACTGGAAATCCACATGTAACAAAATGAAATTAAACCTCTCTCACCCTGCACAAAAATCAACTCAAAGTGGATTAAAGACTTAGGCACTAAAACAGAGATGCTGTGCCTAATAGAAGAAAAATTAGGCCCAAATCTTCATCATGTTGGCTTAGGACCTAACTTCCTTAACAAGATTCCTAAAGCACAAGAAGTAAAATTAAGAATCAATAAATGGATGAAGTCAAACTAAAAAGCTTCTTCTCAACAAAGGAATCAATCAATAATGTGAAGACAGAGCCTACAGAATGGGAGAAAATCTTTACCACATGCACCTCAGATAGAGCACTAATCTCCAGGATATGTAAAGAACTCAAAAAACACCAAAAACACAAATAACCCAATCAATAAATGGGCTAAGGAAATGAGCAGACACTTCACAGAAGAAATACAATCAACAAACATGAAAAAAGTTCAACATCTCCAGCAATTAGAGAAATGCAAATCAAAACTAAGATTTCATCTCACTCCAGTCAGAATGCCAATTATCAAGAATATAAGCAACATTAAGTGTTGGTGAGGATGTGGAGAAAAAGGTACACTCATACATTGCTGGCGGGACTGCAGATTGGTGCAACCACTATGGAAAGCAGTATGGAGATTCCTAAGAAAACTTGGAATGGAACCACCATTTGACCCAGCTATCCCACTCTTCGTTTATACTCAAAGGACGTAAAATCAGCATACTACAGTGACACAGTCATATCAATATTTACAGCAGTTCAACTCACAATAACTAAATTACAGAACTAACCTAGACACCCTTCAACAGATGAATGGATAAAGAAAATGTGGTACATATACACAATGGAATATTACTCAGCCTTAAAGAAGAATGAAAATATGGCATTTGCAGGTAACTGGATGGAACTAGAGAAGATCATGCTAAGTGAAATAAGTCAATTCCAAAAAAACAAAGGCCAATTATTTTCTCTGATCCAATGGTGAGGGGTAAAGGGGGGTAGGGAAGAATGAAGGAACTTTGGATTATGTAGAGGGGAGAGAGGGGAGGGGTGGGGCCGTGGGGATGGGAAGGACAGTAGAATGAGACAGACATTATTACCCTATGCACATGTATGATTACACTACTAGTGTAACTCAGAGTTACTGGTGTAACTCTGTGCAGCCAGAGAAATGAGAAGTTATGCTCTATTTGTGTACAGTTTGTCAAAAAGCATTTTACTGTCATGTATAACCAATAACAAAAAGAAATTATAAAAAAGTCCAAATAAAGAAATTTACGATTCCTTTCTCAAAAAAATTTTTTTAAATAAAGATACTTGGGTCTGGTTATTTTATTACAACTGCCCAAAGAAACAAATATAATGGCTGACTGATTTTTAACAAGGATGCCAAGTCTAGTCAATGGGGAAGGAACAGTCTCTACAACAAATTGCCCTGAGATGAACAGATTTCCACATGCACAGAGAATGAAGTTGGGTTCTTACCTCACACCAAACACAAAAATTAACTCAAAATGGACCAACAACTTAAATATCAAGACTAAATCCATAACTCTATAATCCAAAACTCTTATAAGAAAACAGAGAAGTAGATCTTCATGACTTTGAATTTGGCAATAGGTATGATACCAAAACTACAAGCAACAAACGAAAAAAACTAGATAAATTAGACTTCGTCAAAATAAGAAGATTTTGTGTACCACAAGATATTATTAGGAAAATGAAGAGATTACAGAATGGAAGAAATTGCAACTCATAAATAGGGAAGGAGTTTAATCTCTAGAATGTATGAAGAATGGCTACAACTCAAAAACAGAAAACAACCAATTTAAAAATGGGCAAAGGGGACCAGAGTTGTGGCTCAGTAGTGGAGTGCTTGCTGAGCATGTGTGAGGCAACTGGATTTGATCCTCAGCACCACATAAAAATAAATAAATAAAATAAAGGTCCATCAACAACTAATAAAAATATTTGAAAAAATAAAATAATAAAATAAAAATGGGCAAATGATGTGAATATACTTTCTTCTCAAAGATGTACAAATGGCCAACAAAGACATGGAAAGATACTCAACATGAGCAATTGTTAAGGAAATGGAAGTCAAGATCACAATGAGACATCCCTTTATAACCACTAAGATGACTATGGTTTTTTTAAAGAAGAAAATAATAAGTGTTGACAAGGATATAAAGAAATTAGAAACCTCATACACTACTAGTAGTGTGAATGTGAAATGGTGCTACTACTAATGGAAGGTGACTTGGAGGTTCTTCACAAAGCTAAACCAAATTACAATGTGATCCAGCAATTCCAATTCTAGATATACATCCAAAAGAAACAAAAACAAGGACTCAAACTGATAGCTTCATGCCAGTGTTTGCTGGAGCATCTTTCACAATAGCCAGAAGATGGAAACAACACAAGTTTCCATCATAGGTGAACAGGTAAACAAAATGGGCATGTATGTACAAGGAAATACTCTTTATCCATAAAAAGGAATGAAGGTCTGACGCCGGCTACAACATGGATGTAACCTGGAAAACATGCAAAGTCAAGTGAGCCAGACACGACAGGATAAATATTGTATATTTCCACTTATATGAAACACCTAGAATAGGCCAGTCCATCTGAAAATTAATTTGAGGTTACCAGGGTTAGGAGAATGGGGAAACACACACTTTCTGCTTGGATGATGAAAATATTTTGCATAGTTGTGATGTTTGTAGAAAATTGTGAATGCAATTAATATCACTGAATTGGACACTTACAAATGGTAAAAATGTAATTTTATATATGTTTAACCACAATTTGAAAAATTCACCCTGGGCTCAGGGTGAGAATCAGTCCAAAGTCAAGTCAGGGACAGGGTCTGGCTGGATTTAGAGACAAGCCAGTGTCATATTTGAGTCGGATTACAAAATTAGAGAATCATGAATCAAGATGGGGTCTAGAGTCAGCTGGGTGAGGTCGGGTCAGAGAGCAAGAGGCCTCACCTGAACATGGCGATGAGCAAATTGAGCAGCAGGATGTTGGCCACGAGTAGGAAGACGATGAGGAGCAGCACCACCAGCCAGTTGGCGTACAGCGAGACGCAAGAGCCGGCCTGGACGCCGGGGGGACGCGCCCAGGTTCCCTGCTCCGACGAGCAGTTGACGTGCTCCATGAGGGCCACTGTGAACCGAGACGTGCGGATGGGCCAAAGGGGCAGGAAGAGGTCGGAACTCGGGAAGGGATGGGGTGGGCGCAGGCCGAGGCCAGCGCCGGGAAGACCCGGAGCGAGGGGGCAGAGACCCTACCGTCCATGTCCTCCTGGGGTATCTGCCCGAAGATCTGCAGGTAGGGCCGGTAGAAGACGCGGCGCAGGATATTCGGGAGGTCACGGTCCCGGGGCCTTAGAAGCCCCTCGGTGGCCACGCCGTAGGCTACCAGCCACACGCCGAGGAAGAAGAGGAAGAAGAATACGTCTTTCATCTGTGGGCAGAGGAAGTACAGTTGAGTCTGGCCCCGCCCTTCCCTCTCCTGGCCCCGCCCACCTTCCAGGCCACGCCCCCATCACGCCCCCAAACCGGCTCTTCCGGAGCCGGAGCCTCGCCCTCCCTGGCCCCGCCCCTTTTCTCCGGCCACGCCCCTTCCTTGGCACTGCCCTCACCATCTTGCTCACGATGACGATCTTGGGCCCCAGTTGTTTGTTCACCGTGAAGATGTGCAACAGGCGCAGCGTGAAGACCATGAAGTCCAGGCAGAGGACAGTGCGACCCAGGTCGTACAGGCCTGGAGTCAGCCTGGGTTGTGGGGAGACGTGTCAGTGGTCACTCGAGGGTCACAGTGTGCCAAGAAAAATGACAGTCTTCCCAACACCTGCTTCAGAGGAAACCGAGGCCATAACAGGGCAGGACCAGGACCCTCTGTTTCACCAGGGATTTACTCGAATTTGCTTAGTGCTAAATTGGACCACACGCAAGGCACTGGCACCACTGAATAATGACTGGTTGAACACTGTTTCAGCAAAAGCCGAACAGTCCCTGTAAGAATCAAGTTGGGAAAACTCCTGAAATATCTGTCCAACTCATAAAAGACAAAATATAGAGAGAGCTTGCAAACCAGTAAGCTAAAGACAGGAAACCTAATAGGAAACCTGAAAGAGGATAACCACATACACTCAATTCACAGAGGTAAAGGGCCAACAAACACTAAGGATTCCTATGGGGAAAATAGGGATGTAGTTTGCATCCCTAGTTTGCATCGTCATGCACTTAAACTTCAGACAGATTAAACCCAGAGTAAAAGACAAAAATTAAAGTTATCAGAAGAAAATATAGAATTGCTTCAAGAGTTGGGTAGGATAGGATGTCATGTGAAGAAAGTCTTATAGAAAAATCACAATAAGGAGCTGGGTGCAGTGGCTCACACCTGTAAGCCCAGCTATTTGGGAGGCTAAGGCAGGAGGATGGTAAGTTTGAGGGCAGCCTAGGCAATTTATCAAGCCCTAAGCAAATTAGCAAGACCCTATCTCAAAATAAAAATTTAAAAAGGTTAGGGATGTGGCTCAGTGGTAAAACTCCCTAAATTCAATCTCCAGTACCCCCCCCCCCAAGGAAAATGTTACAGGTGTAAAATATCAAGTATTTCCAAGCATTTTCTCAAGGGGCGCTCTCCTACCTTGATGGCAGAGGTATGAATGGGTGAAGCAATTTAGAAGGAAATCTATCCATGTCAAGAATATACGTGGGCTGGAGTTGTGGCTCAGAGGCACAGCACTTGCCTAGCATGTGTGAGGCACTGGGTTCAATTCTCAGCACCAAATAAAAACAAACAAAATAAAGATTTATCAACAACTAAAAAAAATTTAAAAAGAAATGAATATATGTGACCTTTGATCTGTGAACTTTACATTTAGGATGTATGCTTTTATTATTTTGGAATAATAAAAAGTAGAAATAACTGAAATGTCCAGCCAGAGGGGACTGGAAAAATAAAGGATGATTTGCTCATTCAATACTAAAGGTGACTGGACAATTCTCCTTTGCAAATTGAAATCTTTTCATTTTCCCATGGAGGCGTTCTCTGGTCACCAGGGAAGTGGCAGCTTGAAAAAATGTCAAAAATACCACTGGCATTCCTAGATCATGGTAGCACATAGTCTTAGTTCTTTTTTCTTAGTTCTTTCATCTCAAAAGACACTTTATATAAAACCCATCTCTTGCTCTCTGTTTGAATAACTTATTCATGTCCAATTGCTTGGCATGGTTCTAGCACAGCACAGAGGAAGCCTGTGCCTCTCAGCCTGTCGAGAATCTCTTGTAAATAACTAGCTACCAGGTTGCCTCAATGCTTTTTGTCTGTTCCCCTAAAAAGGAGGGGGTTCTCAAACAGCTCAGACTCAAGGAAGGAAAGAGAGAAAAAGGGAGGGTGGAGGGAAGGAGGAAGGTAAAGAAGGAGAAAAGGTGGAGGACTAGAGCTAAAGATGTTATGGATATGTATCATCCGTGGAAATGAATAGAAAAAGAACAGGCAGGGCATGCCCCAAACTGTTAATGGAAGTCACCACTGGGAAAGGACAGAATGCTTGCAACCTTTGAGGAAAATCTTCAGTTTCTGTTCTGTGTCCCTCTTCACGTGTATAATCTTGTTCTATGAGGTTGTATCTTTGTATTTCTTTGGTAACAGACTACATTAAAAAGATGGTTTAAGTTGCTGAAAGATGAGATGGAAGTCATGTGAGGCATTTATAATCTAGTGTAAGGACAGATAGCACAAGCTATGATCAGAGCACCTTTTGGGGGTTGGGGACTTGGGGAAACACAAAGGAGGGGCCCAGAGGATAAGAAAAGTTTCCAGAGACAGGAAGAGCAAGCTGAGGTCTAAAGGAGGTGCAGGAGTTGGCCTGGCAAGAGAGGAGGCTTTTCAGAAGAGGAACAGCAGATATGAAGACCCAAATACACCAGGAGTTGTTTTCAAGGATATTTTGCCTGCCCTTTGGGCAGCATAGAGTATGATCTGGAAACTGTAGAAGAAAGGAGCTGACATTACACAGCCCAGCCCTAGCAACAGAAGATACTGCGAGTGGATGCCTCACTGTGTGTGAGAACCCGAGAGGGCTGGGGTGCAGCTCGTGGCAGAGTGCTCTCCTAGCATAGGCAAGGCCCTGAATTCAATGGCCAGGACGCAAAGATAAAAGTTGGGAGACAGCCCTGAAGAAAGGGGTAGCGACAAGCCCAGGCACGGCAAATGGGTGACAAGAGGGCCCACTGCACTTTGGTTGACCGGGTGTGGAACTGCTGCCCACCGCAGAGAATCAAAGGGCAGCGCCCTGGAGGGGAGGGTCGCCCCCGGCCTGATCACTCACCTGCAGCCCACGCCCAGGAGAAAGCAGGTGAGCGCTACCAGGTCGCATTGGTTCCAGGAGTCGGCGAGGTAGAGGCGCAGGCGGTGGCGGAGAGGGGTCTGGCCGGGCCGGGGTCCCCCGCTGGCCAGGCTGCCCCAACCGCCGCCCAGGCCCTGGCGCAGCTCCTCGCAGAGCAGGGTGAAGGCCCAGAAGTAGAGCAGCAGCTCGGCAGCCCCAGGCGCCGCTGGCTGGAAGTCGAGGAGCAGGACGTGGGCGAAGAGCAGCAGGAATAGCAGGTAGCTGACCACGTTGCCCAGGAAGGCGGTCACGGGCGCTCCCCAGAAGTGAGACCAGCGGCGCAGGCACCAATGCCGGGCACAGCCCCCACAGCAGCCCAAGGGCCTCTGCTGCCGCTGCCCACCAAGAGGCACCTTCTCAGGAGTGTCTTTGGGTCTGGCGGGAGAGAGGAAAGGAAGGAAGCTCCAGCCAGGTCTGAGCCCTGACCTTCCGGATCCAGACCCCTCCCCTGGCACACCGACCCTCCTTCACCTGCTGGCTTGGGATCCTGCACAACCTGAAACTAAGTCTGGCCAACTGCCACCTTCGTGACTTTTTTTTTTTTGGTACTGGGGATTGAACCCGGGGGCACTCCACCCAGCCCTATTTTGTATTTTATTTAGAGACAGGGTCTCACTAAGTTGCTTAGGGCCTAAGTTGCTGAGGCTGGCTTTGAACTCAGAATCCTCCTGCCTCAGCCTCCCAAGTGCTGGGATTACAGGTGTGCGCCACCGCACCGGGCTACCTTTATAACTTTTGACCCCTGTGTCTAACCTCTGACCCCTGAAATCTCCCATGATCAAGTCTGAGGACCTCCCATCTCTGACTTCCTCCACCTTCCAATTCTGACTTCTGACTCCCTGTCTGGCTTTGGACTCTGTTCTTTCACTTCACAACCTCTGGCCTTGGATCATCTACCTGACTCCCAGAATGACCTGTGACCCCCTGACCTCCAGACTTTTGTGATTGGACCCCCAGGTTTAACCCCTGGTCCACAAATTCCCATATCAGATTATCTTCCCTATATCTGATGAGCAACCACACAACCATACTAGACCCCTGCATTCTGGCCTTTGGGGTCTGCTCAAATCTCTGATTTTTCTCACCTGAGCTCTGATCCTATATCCCAATTTCATTCTGACTCTTACTTCTGACCCCAAATCAGAAACACCAAAATGAACAGTACTGCTAATAAGCAATTCAACAGCTAACAGGAAAAGAAATGGAATTGAAGAAATGTCCTTTCTTTAAAAGCTGAGCAGAGGTCTGGGGATGTAGATCAATGGTAGAGTGTTTGCCAAGCATGCAGATAGCCCTGGGTTCCATCTCCAGCATAATTAAGTAATAATAACTATTATTATTATCATTATTAAATATATAAATACTTATTAAATATAATAATTATTATTTTTAAATAATAGTTATTATTTTTTTAAAATACTGAGTGAAAAGACAATAGTCCAAAAGTGGGCACAACCCAAATGTCATTAACTGATGAATAGATAAATAAAATGAGGTCTGTCCATACAGGGACTGTTATACAGCAATAAAAAAGAATAAAGCACTGATACATGCTATCACATGAAGAAATCTTGCAAAACAGTCATAAAAAACCATATAGCATATGACTCCACCTCTACCCAACCTTATTCAGTGGTCCAAATGTTTGTCTTAGTTTTTCTCTCCCATCATGATGAACAGTTTGTATTCATTGTATACTGTCTCAGAAAACTATAATACACAGTCACATGTCACTTAACAACAGGGACACATTCCAAGAAATGCATTGTTAGGCAATTTCATCACTGTGCAAATATCAGAGTGCATGTACACAAACCAAGACAACTCAGGACTGCCCACACAGCAGGCAAGCACTCTACCACTGCACCACACCTCCAGACACACGGGGCCTGATTTTAAGTGCCTTCCTGGGTACCACAACAGTGACTAAGAGCAAGGGCCCTGGTGTTCAAAAAAAAGAGATGAAATTCCTAAATGAATCAATTCTACATGATTCCACTTGATAATGAGGAATGGAAGCACCTGGCAAGAGGCAAATGTCCTCTAGTGATGAATTCCTTGATGGCAGAGCCAAATCTTGAACTTGGCATTTGAGAAACTTCCTCAGTGTCTTCAGCAGCTCACTGAACCCTTTCTCTACCAAATTCCAGTTATCACCTCTGCCCTTGCTCTTGTTCCAAGCCCCTAGTGGGACATGGAAGCTACACATTTGTGCCCTGAGACTTCCCAGGGTGCGCCACTTCCCACAGTGCTGGGAATGTCACTCACCCAACAGGCCCTTCCCCATTAATGGCCCCGTCCATGTCTAAGTCCGGGTCCTTCTGTGTGGACTCCTCTTCTGATTTCCTGGCATTAAGAGAAGTACAGGGTGAGAAATGGAGGGGGAGAAGTCTCCAGAAAGACTCCAACTTCTTCACCCAGAGACACTGCAGGGAGACAGAGCGCTGGCCGGCTGTAGTCACCCCAGAGGGGCCTTCCCCAGGAACCACAGCCAGAAAAGCAAAGGAATTGCCCCTGGAGAGACTGCACAGAGCACCCCAAAAACTCTCCTCCAAGAGTATTCCCTTCAGGGAAGGAGAGTCCCTTGCCCAGCAAAGGGAAGAAAGTGGGCAGAAGTGAGCAGGAAGGAGCAGCTGAGCACCCCGCATGCCAACCTCACCCCAGGGGACTGACCTGAAGGTGAGGAGGTTGGTGAAGATGAGTGGGGGGCAGAAGAAGGCGACAACCAGGGCCCAGATGGGGGTGGTGCTGTCCATCTCCCCCCACCACTTCTGTGTCAGCAGAGACTGTGGGGCGTGGGGAGGATTAGGAGCCTGAATCTCCCACAGCCCCTTCCCTGAGATGCCCCATGGGTCTGGATCACAGCTCCACAGCATAGAGCAGGTTCCCAATGTGGGCATCATAACTGCCCGAGGTGATGGACAGGGTCCGAGTGAAGTGCTCGTGTTTTGGCTAGCAGAGATTAGCAGGCAACATTTCTTGACCCTACACGCCAGAGGCCCAGCCAAGCGCTTCACCTAGATGGGCTCACCAGGGCCACAGCCACAAGAGGATGGTACTAGTATTTGCTCCTTTTCACAAAGGAGGCAAAGAGGTAAAGGAAATGGCCTAAGGAAATTAATGGCAAGTGGCAGATCTGGAACCCAGGCTTTCACCACAATTCAAAGCGAGGGGCTCTGGGTAATTATTTGAAAGACCAAATTACCCAACAGGTGAGGATGGGACTTCCTGTTGGGTGGGCGGTCATTTCCACACTGGGGATGGGAACTTCTGAACTCCTGTCCGATTAAATTTAAGGATGCTGAGAAAGATTTCAAAATGCCTGATTGTCAGGGCTGGAGAGACTGTGGGGGGCAGGCAGGGCTTCCCAAGGGGGAGAACTTCCTCTAGCAAGGGCGGCATTTCCAAAACCAAAGTTGGTCTGGGTCCAAAACTGTCCAGTAAGATCATTCTAATCCCTGGGAACCAGAACTAGGGACCTCATAAGGAAGTGGGAAGAAATTTCTGTCGATGATCAGGACTTCCTTTGGGGTTAAAGGGATTTCCTTTGGGGGTGGGAAGACCTGCCTGTGAGAGGAGGAGCCTCCCACTAGGGCCAAGGGCGTTCGGTGCCCCAGCGGGAAGGCTGGCTTCCTGTGGCTGCACTTATGTGGGTTTCTTATGGGAGGAGAGAAAAGCCAGGCTTTGTCAGGGAGGTGCGGCTCCCCAGGGCAGGGGCGCAACCCAGTGGTCCCCAGAGTCATGCTCACCTGCACCCCATCCTGGGCAAAGAAGGCACGGGCGTCAGCCTGCATGGCCAGCTGGAGGCAGGTGGCATCCCCCCACAGGGGACAGCGGCGGAGCAGGAGGCGCGCGGCCCTTTCTTCACTGCTGCGGTAGCACGCACCAAAGAGGTCTGGAGGGTCCAGGGAGGAGAAAGGGTGATGAGAGGAGTGGGGAGATGCACATCCCCTTCCCACCGCAGCCGGGTCCCATCTCCCAGGCGCTGTGCCCACGCACCGACGGCCATGCCCTCGAACTTGACCGCCAGGTCCTTCCGCCGGGCGGCCTCCTCTGCCTCAGGTTCCAAGCGAGCCATTACCCGGAGCAGCAAACAGGCCCCCAAAGCCGAGGCCACAGCGTTGCTGCCCTGGAGAGACAAAGGGGGCAGGGATGAGGTCAGGGTATGGAGTGAGGTTCAGGGGAGGGGGCAGAGAAAGCCCGTAGTCCAGGGACGGGACAGAGTCAGAGGCCAGAAATTGGCTGGGGTCATCAGAGGCCAAGGACGCGTAACCCTATCTAGACAAACACCGCATGATTCCACTTAGATGGGGTCCCTGGAGTGACCAGCCACATTCAGAGACAGAAAGTAGAATGGGGTTGCCAGGAACTGGGGGAATGGGGAGTTTTTAGTTCACAGGTACAGAGCTCAGTTGGGGAAGACGAACAAGTTCTTGAAATAGATCATGGCGGATGGTTACACAATAATGTGAATGCTGCTCAACTACATACTTTAAACTGTTAAAACAGGGGCTGGGGTATAGCTCAGTTGGTAGCGTGCTTGCCTTGCATGCACAAGGCCCTGGGTTCAATTCCCTGCACCACAGGGGAAAAAAAAAATCTGTTAAAACAGTGAAATTGTATGATATATGCATATACATATTTGGGTGTGTGATAGTGGGGAATTGAGCTGCAGGCCTCTCATACATACATCCTGAGTCCTTTTTGAATTTTATTTTAAGATAGGTTCTTCCTTAAATTCCCCAGGCTGGTCTAGGACTTGTGATGCTCCTGTCTCAACTTCCTGAGTAGCTGGGATGACAGGTGTGCACCACTGCATCTGGCTGTATTTTTTTTAAAACAGAAAATAAACAGGCATTGACAAGGATTTAGAGAAAACAGAACCCCTGTACATTGCTGGTCTGAAAATACAACTGCTGCGGAAGTCTGGCAGTTCCTCAAAAAGTTAAACACAGTCACTGTGTGCCCCGCAATGGCACCTCTAGCTGTAGACCCTGAAGAACTGAAACCACGGATTGAAACAAAACTTGTGCGTGAATGTTCATAACAATGTTATTCTCAATAACCAAAAAGCGGGATTACCGGAATGGATGTGAGATAGGGATTTAGGGGGAAAAGAGAGATATACTGAATTTTAAAGGACAGGCCCACAAGCCATTAAGATGCAGAAAGGACAGTTGTAGCTCTTGAGGATGTGCCCTCGTAAAATGAGGGAAATGCGAAAGCAAAGGATGCATGAAATTGTGGAGCCCCACCCGCCTCCACCTCTGGTCCAGTCCCTACCTCTGGCCCTCTGTAAATATGAACACCCACAAACTGCCCTCTCTCCCCTGAAGGTGGCCGCCATCTCCCTTCAATGCTCATTCCTTGCTTTCCCCCAAAGGGATCTCTCTTTTGGGATTGCCCCCATGCCCACTTGAATGTGTATTTACTTCCTACACGAACCTCTGGCTGTGCCTTTGGTGCACACTGAGATTCTTTTCTGTCACATATGCCAAGAACCCCACTGGTCCTGAACTGAGTTCTCCCTTCTCTCTGGGAACTTCACAGACCCTTCTTCAGAGACATCTCCTCTCCCACAACAGAAGAATGGACAAATAAACGTGGTTTATCCACATAAAGAATATTATTTAGCCATAAAAAGTAACAAAGCACTGATAACTGCTATAACACTGATGATCTTTGAAAAGACTACGCTGAGTTGGATGTGGTGGTGCATGTCTATAATCTCAGTGATTTGAAAGGCTGAGGCAGGAGGATTGCAAGTTCAAGGTCAGTCTCAGCAACTTAGCAAGACCCTGTCTCAAAATAAAAATTTTTAAAAGGCTGGGGAGGGCTGGGGATATAGCTCAGTTGGTAGCGTGCTTACCTCACAAGCACTAAGGCCCTGGGTTCAATCCCCAGCACCGCATTTAAAAAAAAAAAAAGGGGCTGGGGATGTGGTTCAGTAGTTAAGTGCCCCTGAGTTCAATCCCTAGTACCTCCCCCTGAAAAACAGAGAAAATGTTATACTGAGTGAAAGGAGTCAGTGACAAGAGGTCACATAATGTATGACTGCATTTATATGAAACAGCCAAAGGAGTCAAATACAGAGACAGTTGCCAGAGGGTGGGCGAGGAAGGGAAGTGAACGTGGAGAGACCACTGAGAGAGTACGAGGTTTCTATTTGAAGTGTTAAAAAGGTGCACATCAGAGGAGTGTGGTGGCACACACCTGTAATCCCAGTGACTCGGGAGGCCGAGGCAGGATGATCGAGAGTTCAAAGTCAACCTCGGCAAAGGCAAGGCCCTAAGCAACTTAGTGAGACCCTGTCTCTAAATAAAATACAAAATAGGGCTGGGGATGTGGCTCAAAAAAGTGCCCATCTAGGTAGTGGTGGATGCACTACTTTGTGAGTATACTAAATGTCACTAAATTGCACTTTTAAATGGCTTAAGTGATCAATTTTATGTTATGTGAATGAATTTTAATCTCCATGAAAGAAAAATTATTTGAATTTAAAAATTTGTGCCAATGACCAGATGGATTCAAACAGTCCACAACTGAAAGGGCCCCAATCAAGATGTTGCTGTGGCACAAAAGCAGGCTCCACCTTGGGGCCTCTCCAGCACCATGACTCTGGTTGATTTTGAACTCCTGGACCCCACCTGGCCAGTTCAGACCTTCACCACGGCTGCCTGGAGAACCCACCTGCCTTCCTTGCCTCTGGTTTGTCCCCTTCCCCTGGCAGCTACAATGAACGGCTATACCACAGGTGGAACTCTGTCTAAATGGCTCCCTGCCACCCATGGGATCATGTCTGGCCTTCTTTAGGCAACAATTTGGAAAGAATAAGATTGAGTTGCCTGTGTGAACATGGAAAATTCCCAATATGTGTTGTTAATGGAAAAAACCAAGTTATGAAAAATGCATGAAAAAAGAAGATGAAGCCGTTGGAGTCACATAACAGGCTGAGCAGGAATGTGGGCCAGGTGATGTCAGAGGTCAGGGCATGGTACAGGGGTCCTTGGTGATCCCAAGGCATAAAGGACAGAGATGTAGGAGAGCAGGATCCCAGATGGGAGCCAACACTCACCTTCTCCCAGAAGTACATGGCCATCTGGGCTCTGTTTAGCAGCAGCGCCCAGAGAAGCAGGTCACTCCAGGGGGCCTGCCCAAAGGCAGCGTCCATCGAGGGTTCCAGGGTGGCCCAGTCCGAGAGCAGACAAACCTGCAATCAAAAGGCGGCGTGGCAGCCAGGCGTGGTGGCCCACGTCTGTAATCCAAGCGACTTGGGAGGCTGAGTCAGGAGGATCGCGAGTTCAAAGCCAGCCTCAGCAACTTAGCGAGGCCCTAAGCAACTCAGTGAGACCCTGTCTCTAAATCAAATACAAAATTGGGCTGGGGATGTGGCCCAGTGGTGGAGTGCCCTGAGTTCAATCCCTGGTTCCAAAAAAAAAAAAAAAAAAAAAAAGCGGCGTGGCAAAGAGTGGCCCACTCTAACCAAACCGCGGGCGCCCTCCTCGGCCCCGCCCCCTGGGACCTGCCGCACCTCCTTTCCTCAGGCCACACCCCTCCCTGGTGTAGCCCCGCCCTCCTTGCACCCTCAGCCTCTCCGGTGCTTACGCTCTCTCTGCAGCCCTGGCCGGTGTGGAGGTCCCGGACGTTGGTGGCGGGGTACCTCGGTGCGCACGTCTCCCCCAGCAGAGTCCTCAGCACGTGCCCCACGTTGGGCGGCCGGAGCTCCGCAGTCCCCGCTTTTAGAGCCTGGGCTTTGGTGCCTGACCAGTGGGACGCCTGGTCCAGAAGACTGCGGATGAGGGAGTTGGGGGGCACTGCGCTGTACAGCTGGGTCAGGCGTTTCGGGGTCAGGAAGTGGCCCAGGCTGAGGCCATGGGAGATGAGCAAGCGCACAAACTCAGGCCGGTCATTCAGCAGGGCGTCCATGAGGGACGCCTCCAGGTGGAAGGACTGTGGGGTGGGGCGAATGGAGGAAGAGATGAGCCAGGTGAGCTCAGAGGTTAAGGGCAAAGAGATGGGGGTGCCGGGCAGTGAGATGAACAACCCCGAGAGGATGGACAATTAGGGCAGGACCAGGTGACCAAGACATCAGGGAGGGATACAGCGCACCCCTTCCACCAGAATTCCCAGCCCTGACCCCTCACCCGCCATTGGATGTCCCCCCGGAAGAGTTCACTCTGGGCAATGTCCACCCGATTCCAAGCCACAGCCAAACGCAGCTCATCAAGGTAGGCTGAGGCCTCAGAGGTCCCACAGGCTGGAAAGATGAGAGGGAGAGGGGGCAGAAGTGAGGGGAGGGCGGGAACATCAGAGGAGTGTGGAGTGTGCCGCTGGCTGTGTGAGATGCCTGACTGCAGCTCTGCGGAGGGGGGGTGGGGGTTGGCTGGACAGGCTGGAGTCTTGTCAGGCTATTCGAGAATAAGGTCCTTGGGCTCAGAGCCAGATCACACACCACAGGTTCAGAACCACCAGAAAGAAGGAAAGGAAATCCCTTATTCATTCAACATTCTTTAAGGCAGGTTATGGACCAGGCAAATGGGAGCGACAGAGAGAAATCAGATCATACCAGCCCTTAAAGCTCATCTCCTGGGGAGATACCGCCACATACACAGCCATTCCTGGCGTGCTCTGGGCCCTGGGTAATGGGTAATGCCAAGGACCCACAGGAGGCCCCTGTCTGAGACATGGAATGGCCTGAGAGTCCCCTGAAGCTGAGTGCAAGGTAGGACTTGTGAGAGACCCCTAGGATTCGGAGGTACGCTTCTACATTGGGGAAAGAACACTCCAGGCATCAGGAACAGCTTGAGCAATGACCTGGGTGCAGGAAAACGGGATCTGATTACACATGTGAAGCTTCCGATTTCTAAAACTTGCAGTATCTTGTGAAAGGACAGAAACAAAAAAAGCAGACAATGAAGCTGGAAAAAAAAAATCTGAACAATAGACTGACTCTAGTTTCCTCAATTTCAAGAGAAGAAAATAGGATGTGGTACAGGATGCTGCTTTGGAGTCTGCCTTAACCTGGCATCATTTGTCACAAGAACCTCCCTAGTCCCTTTTTTTTTTTTTTTTTTTGGGAACCGGGGATTGAACTCAGGGACACTTGGCCACTGAGTCACATCCCCAGCCCTATTTTGTATTTGATTTAGAGACAGGGTCTCACTGAGTTGCTTAGGGCCTCGCTAAGTTGCTGAGGTTGGCTTTGAACTCGCGATCCTCCTGACTCAGCCTCCCAAGTCGCTTGGATTACAGGCGTGCGCCACCACACCTGGCTTCCCTAGTCCCTTTGAGCTCATTGAGTCTTGTACTGAACTTAGCATCTATCCTCAAATCCATGTTCCCCTGGGCCCACCGAGGCAGTGAGGCCAACCCCCAGGAACTGTGCTTCCCCCTCCCACCCTCCACAGCCCATCAGTCCCCAGGAACCATCTTCCACTCCCAGCTCTGTCCTCTATGCTTCCATGGTCCCCCCTGCAGCCCAGGCTTCACCTCCCCTGGCCCACTGCAGGCTCTTTCCTTGATCATGGTTATGTCTGTCCTTTCCAAGTCTGCCCCGCCCACTCTCAGAGGGTCCTTCTGCACACAGAACTGACTCTAGTTCCCCATGACCTCTCAGGAGGTCCTAGGCCCTCAGCCTGGAATTTGTGGTCCCAGGTGTCTGGGCCCCACCCACCTCACTGGACTTGCTCCCAACACTCCTTTCCTGCTACACTCCACCTAGGTGAGCCTCTGCCTCTGCCCGGGCACGCCCCATGCTAGGACCCAGAGTCCAACAGACCTGTGTCTTGAATCATACAAATCCTGACCACTGTCACTAGCTGGATGATCTTGGGCAAGTCACTTCTCTCTCTGAGCCTCAGTTCCTTCATCTGCAAAATTAGGGGGACTCTCCTTGAGGCATGGGATGGAGAATAAGGGGCAAGAGTGGATGCCAACTGCTCTCCTGCTGCTCCCAGACCACCCAGGACTAAAAGAGCACTGGTTCCCTTCCCCCTCCCTTCTCGCTGAAACCCCATCCACTCAACTCTGCCATGCCCACACCGTCTTCAGTGTCCCCAGGGGACAGCGATCACTTCTGCCTCTGCAAGCCGCAGACACAACCTGCCCCCTCCACCCACCTCTTACAGAGCTACTGTGTTTTCTCCCAGGAGACTGCTGAGTTAACTTCTGAAAAGTGAATCAGATTTGTTCACTGACATTCCACATTTACAGATGTGTCCCCACAGGAAAGAGAATCATATTAAGAATCCCCACTGGCACTGCTCATATGTTGCCTCTGGGGCTCACAATATGCCTGCAAGATATTGTCTCCATTTTTCATTAAGAGAAACTGAGGCTCAGCAAGGGGAAGTCTGTCTGGCTGTCTGGCTATCTGGCTGTCTCTCTCTCTCTCTCTCACCCCCACCACCTCTTTTTTTTTGGGGGGGGGGGATACTGGGGACTGAGCCCAGGGGCAGTTTGTCACTGAGCCACATCCCCAGACCTTTTCATTTTTTATTTTGACACAGGGCCTCACTAAGTTGTGGAGGCCGGCCTTAAACTTGCAGTTCTCCTGTCTCAGACTCCCAAGTTGCTGGGATTATGGACATGAACCACCAGACCTGGTAGGAAGACTCTTTATTAAGGTAACATAGCAAAGAGGGGCCAATTGGTACTTAAATTCGGTTTTAACTTATTCCAAAGTCAAAAGCAACTGCTCTTTCTGCCACACCATGGTGGACACAACTGGACTGGGGACTTGTGCCCCTGGGGAATTTTTATCTAAGAGAGTATTTTCCCTGTAAAATTCTTCTGGAATAAAAATGTCCCTCCCTATCACATCCCCACAGAGCCCTGGGTATCCTCCTTACTATCTATCTATCCCATCTCTGCTACTAAGTCCAAATTCTACTGAATCTTCAAGGTCCAGTTTAAATACCACCTCTCCTTGAGGTTTCTCCCCTGCTCACAGTGATTCTTCCCTGTTTGGGTCTTAAATTTTACAAAAAGATGTCTCCAGGTCTGGGGATGTCACTCAGTGATAGTGCCCTTGCCTAGCATGTGAGAGGCCCTGGGTTCCATCCCCAGCACCACCACCAAAAAAAAAAAAAAAAATGCACAGACAACCCTACTAGGATGGGATCTGGACACCTCAAGAGCAGAAAATGGATGTGCTTTAATCTCTGGAGCCTGGGATGATGTCTGCTGAATGAATAAATGAGCCCCATCCATTATGTTCCCTGCCCTGGTGTTCAGCATTCAGTCCGCTAAGCTGCCACCTCTGGTGAAATATCGGAAGTTTCTCACTGAGAAAAAAATGCTTCGGCTCATGTCTAGCAAAGTGCTTAACACATATTGGAGGCATGTGGGAAAGGAAGAATGGGGGAGGGATGGAGAGATAGAAAAATGGATGGATGGAAAGATGGACGGATAGAAGAATGAGTGGATGTAACTGTCAATGGACATCTTGGATGGATGGATGGATGGATGGGAGGAAGAAAGGAAGAATGAGGATGAATGGAATATTGGGCAGATGAACAATGAAAAGATCAATGTCCATATGGCTGGATTGGTGGGAAGATGGAAGAGTGGACAGGTGGATCCAGCAGGGGAAAGCAGACACTGAAACACAACGAGAGGCCCCGAGGAAACCATCCAGATAGCACCAGGCAAAGCCCAAAGAAACACTGCAGCGACCCAATGCAGTGACCACACCTGTAATCCCAGCCGCTCAGGAGGCTGAGGCAGGAGGTTTGCAAGTTCAAAACCAGCCTCAGCAACCAAGTGAGGCCCTAAGCAACTCAGGCCCTGTCTCAAAATAAAATATAAAAAGGGACTGGGGATGTGGCTCAGTGGTTGAGCACCCCTTGGTTCAATCTCTGGTCGCCAAAGAAAGAAAGAAAGCTCCGCAGAGGGAAGGGACATGAGAAAGGGGCAGAGGCCTTAGATCAGAGATGATGATGGAGTGTCCAGGCCAGGAAATGTGTCCAAGGCTGAACTGACAGAGAATCTGGGAGTCCAGGTCTTACCTTTCACAAGGGCCTTCAAAACGATGGTCTCGAATTCTTCAGAGCCATCCTCCGATGAATAGACTGTCAGCAGCTCCTTCCGGGTCATGATCCTCTCCACCTGCACAACACCCAACTCTACATCCCCAGCCCAACCGTTCCTGGACCCTGTCTGCAGAGACGCAGGAGCCCATTCCCCTCCAGGACCTAGTAATCCAGGTCCCCAGCCCCCTTCCATCTCATGATCCCAAGGTCATACCTGAGCCTGTAGGACCTCAGGGTCCCCTTTGGGGAAGAAGCGCTTAATCCGATCACGGGCTTCACCTCTCCTGGCTCCCCCACTGCCTGGAGCCAGAGTGTCTTCCAGGGTCTCTGCCAGGCAGTCTGCAGCACCCCCAGAGCCAGCCACCAAGAGGCAGGGGAGCTGAAACTGGGTGGCATCCTCTATCCGCTATAGGAAGAGGAGAGAGAGGGTCAGGGAAGGCAGGATATTCACCCCACCTGGGTCCAGACCTCAAGTCCCTTCTTCTCTAAGACTCAGGGCCAGGAGCCCCCAACTCTACTGCCCCCTCGACACTGGCACTATACCTTCAACATCTTCTCATCACCATCGATCAGGAGGAGGAGGACAGGGATGTCAATTCCAGTCCCTGGGAGAGGAGAGCGAGGAACTTGGTCAGCTCCCATCAGCCTTTGCTGGGGACGGGGAATAACCACATTTCCCAGGATTCCCTGAGAAGGACATTAGCCTCTTCCAACCTTGTGTTCTGAGGTTCATGGGAATTGACAATTCTTTTTGCACTTTGAGAAGGGGCCAGATTTTGAAGTAGTAATGCTTAATTTCCCAAGGAAGGAGAGGCTCAGGAACTGGACTCCTGGGCCCCTGATGACCCAGGTATTTCTTGTATTAGTCAATCTTATAATTGATTGACCACTCAGAAACCAGATGAGGTGAGAGTTCAAGTAGAAAATGAAGGAAATACAAACACAGAGGACTGCTGAAACACAATAAAGATATTTATCAAAGTCCAATAGCAAAAATCATGAGATGGTTTTATACTTACTCTCTTCCCATTAAAATAATAAATGAGACTGCATTACCATCATTCATACTCCCTCATCCTGGAGATCTGAGCTAAGGTAATGATGTAGTAAAGTGAAATAACTAGCCAGGAGCAGTGGTGCACACCCATAATCCCAGCAACTCAGGAGACTGAGGCAGGAGGATCCCAAGTAGGATGGTGGTGGTGGGGGTGTCTTGAAGAGAGATAGGACTTTCTAAGACAGAAACCACAGGGCAGTGAAAGAGACAACAGATATCAAATGACAGAAAAAGGATATAACCAGGGGCCAGTGGTAGAGCTCTTGCCTCCTGCACTCCTTCCCCAGCATCATGCACCAAAAAAGAAAAGAAAAGATCTAACCACGTAAAAAGGAAAGAATTTTTTTAATGTTTTGTTTTAGTTGTGGGTGGGCACAATATCTTTATTTTATTTTTGTGCAGTGCTAAGGATTGAACCCAGGGCCTCACACATGCTAGGCGAGCACTCTACCACTGAGCCACAAGCCCACCCCAGGGTAGAATTTGCATAACAACAGACACCCATGTTAAAGTATCAGTGTGGGGTGTGTGTGTGTGTGGTGCTGCAGATTGAGCCCAGGACTCAGTGTGCTATACAAGCCCTCCATCACTGAAGTAAATGTTTACAATATGCATCACAAAGATACATATAACACAAAGAATTCCTATAAAAAGGATAAGAAAGAAAGAAATAACCCAATTTTAAAACATGCAAAGATTTGAAGAGATAATTCATAATAGAGGAGATCTGTTTGAGTAACAAAAAGTATATTTTTAATCGTGGTTAGAGAAATTACAAGATGAAATTAAATGCAAGGTAATTGCATGATGGGTAACTGCCCATCAAACTGGCAAATGAAAAAGTAAAAATCAACCAGGTGTGGTGGGACACTCCTGTTATCCCAGGGACTCAGGAGGCTGGGGCAGGAAGATCACAACTTCAAGGCCAGCCTCGGCAACATAGATTCTGTCTCACAAAAGGTGGGGTGGGGGGCGGCTGGGGGAGTAACTCAATGGTCCAGTGTCCTGGGTTTAATTCCCAGTGCCTCAAGAAAAAGAAAAGTAAAATATAAATAAAAATTAAAGCAAAAATATCCAGAGTGGGTTGAGGTTGGATAGCAAAGGGACACTCATGCCTTTTTTTTTTTTTTTTTTTTGGTACTGGGGATTGAATTCAGGGACACTCAGCCACTGAGCCACATCCCCAGCCCTATTTTGTATTTGATTTAGAGACAGGGTCCCACTGAGTTGCTTAGGGCCTCGCTAAGTTGCTGAGGCTGGCTTTGAACTCGTGATCCTCCTGACTCAGCCTCCCAAGTCTCTTGGATTACAGGCGTGCACCACCACGCCCGGCTTGGCATGCATTCTTGATGAGAGTGAAAATTGCTAGAAATTTTGAGTCCCCCAGTCCTATCTATTAAAACCCACTCCCAGAAATCCCACTTGAATAGAAGCTAAAACAGCCTTATGTAAGGATGCCCATACAAAGATTTGTCCAGCAGTGTAAAACCTTAAGTATCTGTCAATTGGAAATTTTTTAAAAAATAAGGAATATCATCAATTATTAGAAGAAGCAGCAAGATGGAGAAGTTTGAACCTAAAGAATATTCATGAAAGGCTGGGTGCAGAACATGCCTATAATCCCAGTGACTCAGGAGGCTGAGGCAGAACCCAGAGGTGCTTAACCACTGAGCCACATCCCCAGTCCTTTCTATTTTTTATTTTGAGACAGGGTCTCTCTTAGTTGCTTAGGGACTCACTAAGTTGTGGAGGCTAGCTTTGAACTTGTGATCCTTCTGCCTCAGCCTCCCAAGACACTAGGATTACAGGTGTGCACCACCATGCCCAGCAGGAGGATTGTTAAGTGCCTAGCCAGCCTCAGCAATTTAATGAGACGTTGTTTAAAAATTAAAAAAAAATAAAAGTTGTGGGGTGTAGCTGAGGGGTACAGTGTCCCTGAGTTCAATTCCCAGTACCACCCCCCAATACACACAAAGAACAAGAAAGGATTACCAAATAAATGGAAATATAATGGCAAATAATTTTATAACACAGAAAGGTATGAAAGGGTTAACTCCAAACTATAGAACACAGATCACACCAATGGAGGGGAAGAGAACTGGGAAAGGAAGATAATTAATTTTTTATTCATATGCCTTTCTATGATTTGACTTGTTTCAATGAGCACATTAAAGCTACCATAATGCCTTATTTTGAGTAAAGAAAGCCAGTACCGAAAGGTTACATAGTTTGTTAACTTTTTCTTTATAGGTCTTTTTATGATTTGATTTGTTTTCCCAGGCACATATTAAAGTTTCCATATACCTAATCTTGAGTAAAGACAACCAATACCAAAAGGTCACATATCATGTCACAAGTTGAGTACCCTAATCCAAAAACCCAAAACTAAAATGTTCCAAAATCTAGGGGCTGGGGACATAGCTCAGTTGGTAGAGTGCCTGCCTTGTAAGAACAAGGCCCTGGGTTCTAATCCCCAGCACTGCAAAAAAACAAAAAACAAACAAACAAAAATTCCAAAATCTGAAACATTGTGAGTGCTTCCATGATGCTCAAAAAGGTTTAAATTATGGGGCTGGGTCATGGCTCAGTGGCAGAGCACTTGCCTAGCATGTGGGAGGCTCTGGGTTTGATTCTCAGCACCACATACAAATAAATGAATAAAATAAAGGTCCATCAACATCTAAAAAAAATACCTTTTTTAAAAAAAAAGGTTTGAATTATGAATCATTTTGGATTTCCAACTTTTCTGATTGGAGATGTTCCACCAGTAAAATCTATGCAAATATTCAAAAATCGGAAAACCGCCAAAACTGGAAACATTGCAAGTCCCAAGCATTTCCAATACAGATTACTAAACCTGCCTTCCCTTTCTATGACCTTCTCACAAAGACAAAACCGTAGTGATGGAGAGCAGATCATGGTTGCCTAGTTGGACATTCCTTTCTGGTAACAGAACTGGTCTGTGTTCACGGATTTATACATGTGCTAACATTCACAAAATTCCACCCAACAGAGTCACTTTTACTACTGTATGGTAATGGTAATTTTAAAAAATAAGAGAAACATTGAGTACAGAGAGAGAAGTTTTAAGAATTAAGTTAATTTGGGGCTGCGGGTGCAGCTAAGTGGCAGAGCGCTGGCCTAGCACACAGAAGATCCGGGTCCCACCCCAGCACCACACGCACACACCAAAAAGTTTACCCAGATTCTGCTGTTTCATTCACTTTGTTGATTTTTCCCCACCATACGTGTCTTCCTATTTTATTGATTTCCACCAGTCAATTTATTCTTTCCTAGCCTCTCTCAATTGCAGCTGCTATTCTGGTTCTGGGGTAGAGGAGGGTTATGTTTGTTTTTCTAATTTGGAAGCTTAAATCACTGATTTCCAGCCTTTCTTCTTTCTAATACATGCATTTAAAGCTATGAATTTCACTCTGAGTGTGTCTTTTCCTGCATCCCATCAGTATGGGTACGTCATGCACTTGTTATCACTCAGTTCAAAAAAATAAAAAATAAAAGCCACATTCCCCTTGGGCCTGGAAGTGCGGTTCAGTGGTAAAGCACTTGTCCAACATGCACGAGGGCCTGGAATGGATCCCAGCGACTGTCTGCTACTAGTATGGGGATGGTGATGACCCTTGAGGGAGGCAAAGGAGAAATTGAGGGCTGGTAATATTCTGTTTTTCTCTTTCCTTCCTTCCTCTCCCATCCATATTGGGGATTGAACCCAGGGGCCTCTACCACAGATTCATAACCCCAGCCCTTTTTATTTTTTATTTTGAGCAAGATCCTACTAAATTGCTGAATCTGGCCTTGAGCTTTGGATCCTCCAGCCTCAGCCTCCTGAGTCACCGGATTACAGGTGTGCACCACCACACCCAGCAAGATATATTTAAAACAGAAAAGGAGGGGGGAAATGCTGAACCACAGGAAACTTCCCCGATTTTTTTTAAGTTGTAGATGGACACAATACCTTTTTTTTTTTTTATTTATTTTTATGTGGTGCTGAGGATCCAACCCAATGCTTCACACGTGCTAGGCAAGTGCTCCACTACTGAGCTACAGCCCCAGCCCTCCCCAGATTTTTATCACTGGGATCTTGAGCATTGGCCATGGGGTCGCAGGTCCAAAAAGTCACTCACCTCCCACACCAGTCTTCTGCTGTGACACATAAGACTCGAAACGCAGGCGGAAGCGGTCCTCGCCACCCAGGTGACC
>JAJEJO010005213.1:0-23343 GCA_020662805.1 Glaucomys volans
TTATTTCCCCAATTTACGTCATAACCCAAATTCCTCTGAGGTAATTAATTACCTGATGTCAATATTACAAACTCATATTTCAGAGGTTGAGAGACCTACATGTTGTGCCATTTAAGATGAAATGTGAATTAGTTGGCAAGATTTTTTGTTGTGGTGGTTGTACAATTTGAGATTGACAACAGGGCTGAACAGTGTGTGGCATGATTCTTCATCCCAGGCACATGGCACCAATCCAATATGATCAACTGAAATTTCATTCATGAATCATTTTGTGCCTCTTCCTTTAATCTTTACCTTATCCAAGACCGTTTAGATTGCTCTTCCTTTTTCATTAAATCTTCTTTAACAATTTAGTAACTGAGTCCACAGTGATTTAAGTTTATTCCAGAGTCTAGTGCTTCTTGATGGAATAATTAACTTCGTGTGCAGAGGTGCATGATTTTTATTCCAAATGAGAGTTGGGATTTCTCTGTCTCTGTCTCTAACTCTCTCTGTACTGGGGATTGAACCCAGGACCTCACATTTGCCTGGCAAGCACCCTACCACTGACATATACCTAACCCCTTTTAGATTTTATTTTGAGATAGTCTCACTAAATTGCCCAGGCTGACCTCAAACTTGTGATCCTCCTGCCTCAGCCTCTCAGTAACAGGGATTACAGGCATGAGCCACTGCACCTGGCTGGGTTTCTTAAAAGTAAGGTTCATACAATAGTAACAAAAACAGCATGGTATTGGCACCAAAATAGACAGGTAGATCAATGGTACAGAATAGAGGACACAGAGACAAACCCACATAAATACAGGTATCTCATACTTGACAAAGGAGCCAAAAACATACAATGGAGAAAAGATAGCCTCTTCAACAAATGGTGCTGGGAAAACTGGAAATCCATATGCAGCAAAATGAAACTAAACCTATATCTCTCGCCCTGTACAAAACTCAGCTCAAAGTGGATCAAGGACCTAGGAATTAGACCAGAGATTCTGCACCTAATAGAAGAGAAAATAGGTCCAAATCTTCATCACGTTGGCCTAGGACCAGATTTCCTTAACATGACTCCCAAAGCGCAAGAAATAAAAGCAGGAATCAATGATTGGGATAGAGTCAAACTAAAAAGCTTTTTCTCAGCAAAGGAAACAATCAGCAATGTGAAGAGAGAGCCTTCAGAGTGGGAGAAAATCTTTGCTACACACACTTCAGACAGAGCACTAATCTCTAGAATCTACCAAGTACTCAAAAATCTTTATACTAAGAACACTAATAACCCAATCAATAAATGGGCCAAGGAAATGAACAGACACTTTACAGAAGAAGATCTACAAAGCAATCAACAGATTCATGAAAAATGTTCAATATCCCTTGTTACAAGAGAAATGCAAATCAAAACCACCTTAAGATTTCATCTTAACCCAATTAGAATGTCTCTTATTAAGAATACAGGCAACAACAGGTGTTGACGAGGATGTGGGGAAAAGGGTACACTCATACATTGCTGGTGGGAGTGCAAGTTGGTGCAGCCACTCTGGAAAGCAGTGTGGAGATTCCTTAGGAAACTTGGAATGGATCCACCATTTGACCCAGCTATCCCACTCCTTGGCCTATACCCAAAGGATTTAAAATCAGATTGCCTCAGTGATGCAGCCACATCAATGTTCATAGCTGCTCAATTCACAATAGCTAGATTGTGGAACCAACCTAGACGCCCTTCAATAGATGAATGGCTAAAGAAACTGTGGTATATATACACAATGGAGTATTATTCAGCCATAAAGAGGAATAAAATTATGGCATTTGTAGGTAAATGGATGATGTTGGAGATGGTTATGCTAAGTGAGATCAGCCAATCCCCAAAATCCAAAGGCCGAATGGTCTCTCTGATAAGTGAATGATGATGAATTATGCAGGGGGGAAGGGTGGCTAGAATGGAGGAAGAATGGATAGCATGGAGGGAAGGGAGGGGTGGGGTCAGGATGGGGAGGTAAGAATAATAACAGAATGTGTGACAGACATCATTGCCCTGTGTACATGTATGAATGCACAGATGGTGTGACTCTACTTTGTGTACAACCAGAGAAACAATAGCTGTACTCCATTTGTGTTCAATGAATCAAAAGGTAATTAAAAAAATAAAAAAATAAAAAAAGTAGGGCTCATATAATTTGCTTTGAGGTATACTGGGGAAATACTCCATAGATACTTGTTAACTGGATATTCATTCCATTACATGGATTTTTAACATCAGGCTACTATTAACTACTGAAAATACAAAGTGAAGAGAACATATATAAAATTCTGGTGTTCAAAGAGTTTTCAATCTGGAACGGAGACAGAGTACAAATATTTATGAAGTCATGTGGCAAGCACCATGATAGAGGTACCTGCAATCATAATTTGCAGAGTTGGCAATATTTGAGGTGCATCTAAAATTAAGATTCAGGACTCTCTGAAGAGGAGAGGAAGAAGAGGGAATCCTATATAAAGGGAAAAGCAAGAGCAATAATATGACATGAAGCTGGGCATGGTGAGGCATGCCTGTAATTTCAGCGGCTCCGGAGGCCGAAGTAGGAAGATCACAAGTTCAAAGCCTTAGCAAGGCCCTAAGCAACTCAGTGAGACCTTGTCTCTAAATAAAAATACAAAAAAGGGCTGAGGATGTGGCTCAGAGGAAAGTGCCTCTGGGTTCAATCCCTGGTACCAAAAATGATGATGATGATGATAATGATGATGATAATAATAATAACATGAGAATATCTATAGTTTGGAACAAGCTAGGCATCTTAAGTATTAAGAGGGTTACATGCAACAGTTTCTAAGTCAAAGCATGACATGAATATCTATTTTTATTGAAAGAGTATCTGGGGCTGGTTTTTCCTCTGGGAAGACTCACCCCTCGTCTACTATAAGATAAGAATTTTGGAGAATTCCGAGGCTGAAAGTTTTTTCTCTCATTTCACCCCATTCTCCCCACTCCTCATATCATTCAGAGACTGGATAGATTTTATTTTTCTTAACACAAGAACTAGCTGTAATGTACCAAAAGGAGAAGAAAAAAAAAAAAACAACACTAAACTAAACTATTCATATGAGAAAAAGTCAAGTACAAGATGTGGTTTTGGTAAACATGTCCTCCTTGGTCCTTGAAGAAGCGGCCAACACAGTCTATCCAGATGCTGATGGGTCATGCAAATCTCCTGGTCCAATGGTCTGTATCAAAGTTAAAGAGGAGCTGACAACCCCCGAACTCAGCCCATGGCCAGGAAGAGATTAGATTTCCACAGCCCCTAGTATAATGAATAACTGCTCCACTGAGAAAGTGGGTGAAGAGACACAGATGCCAGTTGAGAAGGAGGATATGAAGATGTTCAGAGTCACAGGTCGATTGTCTCTCCATTGGCTTCATGTGCTGGGAGTGTTCTGGAGATTGTGAAGAACAGGTCAGGCAGATTTTCACCTTAAAAGTAGGAGATTGTGTCATTTTGTTAGTATCCGTAAAAAATATTTTTCTATTTTGATAGTCTGGCTAGAAACCAATTATGTTTAGCTTTAAAGTCATTATTTAAATGAGTAATGATTGATTAGATACTTAGTAGGCATCTTACGTTTAGTTCATAAGTGTCAAGCAGCTGCCTTTCACTAGTCCAGACACATCTCTTCAAAGCTGTCATTTTAAATCACTGACAAAAGTTCATGATTTGGGGAGAAAGTTGATTTTCTCATCAAGCTATAAGGCACTTTTGGGGCCTCCATTATTGCCCTCTCTGGAAGGGACTTGGGGACAAATGATTTGCTTCACTGTGACACCTATCTCTATCCACTACTTCCTTCCAATAAGCAGGACCCAGAGTCAAGGACTTGGTAGATGGCTGATCCTCAGTATCTATTACCATAATTTTCTGATTGGTCACTTGGGTCAAAAACATTGGTTTCCTGTAACTGAGCACATCATCAACTCACTATATCTCCTCCTTTCCCTGAACAATAAAAAAAATCTTCACAGAAATAGAGACCAAGAAAAATGTAGTTTCATGGCAACCATGTAGGATTAGAGAAATAGGCATGGACTTTGTAACAATAGCTCAATGAGAAAGAAATAGGATGCTGAGCTAGGCAGTGGCAATAGGGATAAAAACATGTGCTGTGGATCATTTGGTAAAAGAATTGACATGCAAGGAGTGAATGGATTTGAAGTATGTGCAAGAGTGAAAAATAAGAGATGACAGGCTTTTAATTGGGGTTATTTCGTGGACTTTGATGCATAATGAAGATTTGGTTTGGGAAGGGGCATAGGATAACAACGTGAACCTGATAAATTCTAAGTGATGTGTAGTAGGTAGCTAATAGGAAGAAACTAGAGCTAACATATCTAAGTATTTGCCTGTCTCCTCCAGAAGACTGAGCTCCTCAAATGCATTTGTCTTTGTCTTCCCAGAACACTGCAGGGGCTCAATGTCCTGTTTAATAAATAAAGAGTAGAGCTGACATTGAAAATGGGACTATTGCCTTATAACAATGAGTACCCCTAACTAATGGAGCAAATGTCACACTATTATTGCAGATGCGGTTTTAATAGGGTCCATGAGAGCAATTTAGATGATAAGGTCTTTGAAGTTGGCAATTTCTAAGGGTGGAAGGAATTGACTCTGAGAAACAGTGTATTTAGGACATATAGGACCTGTGAGAGGAGGCAAGCTAGAAGGGATCCAAAACAGGAAGAGCCGAGGAAACCTTTTATAGAGAGGAGGGAGACACTAAACTTCTGGAAGCTGAGAGAAACATGCGCTAATTCTGGAAAGGAGTAGAAACTGAAGTGAAAGGGAGCCAAAGACAATTGTTCTGGAACTAGCCTTCACGTGGAGAGGGGCAAATGTTCTTTCTGAACTACCAACTCCCCAGGAGTTACAAGAGCTTGGACTCGTCAGTCAAAGGAATATAGAAGATTCTGAAGTATCTCACACACCAAAACACAGAACAACAAAATGACGGTTAGATTCACTTAGAAATTTCATAGGAGGGCTTGTGCCACTTCTTTTCACTGCCCTCTGGGCTTTCATGAGAAAGTTGCACAAACTGAAAGAGATGTAGATGGAGGTCTAATATTGCATCATATTTTAATACAATGCTATTAGAGCAAAGTAAACCACTTTCTAAAAATGCCTTTGTTAACGTACAATATGCACAGATATAGGTACAATACATAGATCTTGATTATACAATGAAGTTTTAAAAATATACATACACATAACTACCACCAGATCAAGATACAGAACATTTCCTCTCCCATGCTTCTCAGTCAATTCCACTTAACTGAGATGACAACTGTTCTCACTTACATAGCTGCAGATTTGTTTGAGCTGTCTGGAACTTCCTTGTGTGAAATTCTACAGAATGATTTTCTGGGGTTAGATTTTTTTTTTTTGATTCTACCTTTTATGAGATTTATCCATGTTGTTGCATACATCTGTGTTTTTCTTTTTTTAAAAAAAAATATTACAGCCAAGTGCCTTGGAGCTCACCTATAATCCCAGCGGCTCGGGAGGTTGAGGCAGAAGGATTACAAATTCAAAGCCAATCTCAACAATTTTGGGAGGCCCTAAGCAATTTGGCAAGACCCTGTCTCTAAATAAAATATTTTTTAAAAGGGCTGTGGATGTGACTCAGTGGTTAAGTGCCCCTGGATTAATCTCCGGTCCCCAAGCCCCCCCAAAATGCAGCTTACTATTATATTCTAATGAATAATCTATTATTCATTCTTCTGTGGGTAGAAACTTAAACCATTTCTAGTTTTTGTGTTTTCTGAATAAAATTGTTCTGAGCACTCGTTTGTGTCTCTTAGTAGGTGTAGACACTCACTGCTTGTGATTGCATTCCCACAGGTCGGATTGTGGGGTTAGGGTATTAGGTAGGTTTGCACTTAGGAGATGACTGTGTACACAACTTTTCACAGTGGTTGTACTAATTACACTGTCACGAAGGTATTTGAGTTCAGTTGCTCTGTCTCCTTTCCTAGCACCTTTTGTCGTCAGTCTTTTTCACTTTGGTCGTTTTACAGTGTGTGTAGTGGCATCTCATTGTAATTTTAATTTGCATTCTCTTAATGTTTACTAATGTTGAGAGCCTCATGCTTAGTGACCATGTTAATGTCTTCTTTTTTAAGCACCTGTTGAAGTCTTTGCCCATTAAAACTTTGTCTTACTTATTTTTAGTTCTTTAAACATTCTGAGTGAGCCCTTTGTTGGTTAAGCATGTTGCAAATATCTTTGTCTACTCTGTGCTTTCCCTTTGTCAAATGTTATTTGATGAACAAAAGTTCTTAATTGTAATGAGGTCCAATTTTCCCATTGTTTTAATGGTTATTGCTCTTAGTGTACTGTTAAACAAACGAAAAACACCTTTGCTTGTCCTGGATCATGAAGACATTCCTTGAGGTTTCCTTTTGGGCTCTTTCTTGTTTTAACCTTTCACATTTAGGACTGACTTTTGTGTCTGGCGTGTACAAGGGGGAAAGAAATCTTGTCCCATATGGATGACCATTTGGCCCAGAGCCATTTATTGAAGTGACCATCCTTCCTCATTGCATTGAAGGGAGTCTTGGTCATGAATCTGGTGTGGCTCTCTAGTAAGTTAGTCTGTTTGTCTTCCTTGTGCCAATACAGCTAATTACCACAGATTTACATGTCTTGGTATATTGTAGTAAAAATCCAGAAAATTTGTTCTTTTTCTTCAGAATTGTTTTAAATTTTCTGGATCCTTGCAGTATTCATATAAATATTAGGACTAACTTGTCAGTTTCTACAAATAAACCTGCTGGGATTTGCATTGGACTTACATCTATGCATGGGGGAAATTGAGATCTTAATGATATTGAGTCTTCCAATCCATGTTCTTCCATTTATTGAGGTCTTGAATTTCTCTCAGCAATACTTCACAGTGTTCCAAATGCCTTTCACATCTTAAGGTTATACTGTGACTTAACCAAATGAGCATTCTACTCCCCTTTTCTACTTCATTGTATCTTTATAAGCACAATGAAAGTAACAATCTCACAGGTATTTTAAATTGTCATTTTGAAGCCTGTAATTGGTGTGTAACACCATCCATTCTTCCCTTCTTCATTCTCATCTACAAGCAAGGAGTCAAAGGAAAAAAAGGACCCCCAGGTGTCCCATCCTTTGGTTTTTAAAAACCACATCTGAACCACCTTGATCTGTTTCCTGTTATCAAAATCTCTAGGAAATGATATTACATGAACAGACTCAGGTCTTTCCAAACCCTTATCAGTATGCTCACCAGGAAATGCCTTTTGTCACTTCTACTATAAATTAAATCTATTTTCCCATTGTTCACTTAGTGAACAAAAGTACTCATCAGTGAATGGGAAAACAGCTCATCTTTAAAAAAAAGAGTTCTCTGTGCATTATAGACAGGAATTGCATTTTGTGGACTATTAACTTTCCACGTCTGTAACTGTTTTAGCTCTACTAAAAAGCTAAATATATATAGGTCCTCATCTCCAACCTTGATAGTGAGTTAATAAACATGCACTTGTCAATAAAAGGCCTCTTGAAAAGCACAGGGGCAACTCTGGTTTCAGGTCTTCTCTCAAAGGTAATCAACTCCCAAAAGTTACTGAGCATCAAATTACAAGAATCCTGAGCCGCTTGGGGATTTATCTCTATAGGTTACTTCTTTTTGCTAATGCAGTTTAATATCATCATCTACCAATTTTTAAACAACTTTTTTATTACAAAAGTGATATATAGCCAATAAAGTTTAGAAAACTTATGCAGAAAAAAAATCTGTAATACTACTTTAACTGGTAACCAGTGTATATTTTCTGCCAATGTTAACTAATTTAAAAATTAACATTGTTTCATAATCTCCTTTCCTAAGTTTAATACCTTCCTTTAGTCAACATTCTTCCATGCTCTTAAGTATTCTTTTCAGCATCATTTTTATTTATCCCTTAATTAGACATTTATTATTTTATTTCCAGTATTTCATCAATATTAACAGGTGAAGTATGCATGTATACCTATTGTTATAATGTCATTCATATTTGTGATTATTTTGTTATGGTAGTGGGTTTTCACCCCAAATAGCAAAATCATTTGTGGTGTTGTGGTTTCTAATACTGCTGACAAGTCTAAGCTGACATATTAATGAATGCAGCAGCATTAATGGGAACTAGTTACATTCTCCCTACACAGTACAGGGGTGCTAGGAAGTGTCATCTCTGGCTGGGCTGCTACCACCTATTTGCTAAGACCTACAGTGTCTTATTCAATAGGAATCAGGAATTTGGGTGGAAAGTTACAAATGCCTGCCACATGTAGTGAAACCATTTTGGAAAGCAGTTTTCAGTGCCCAAGTTTAATTTGACAGAGCAAATCCATATCTAGATAGTATTCCATGGGAATTCTTACACAGGTAAAGAGATGGATAGCCATATAAGATTGTTCACTGTCTTACTTGGCATAATAACAAAAATGTGAAAATGATCTTAAATGTTTATCCTCAAATGTCTACAGTGCTTGAATTGAAGTATTTCCATGGATGCTGTAGTGCTAAGAAATTAAATTAACGATGAACCGGAATGGAAAAAGTTTGGTTTTGGTCTCTGGGATTAATTTATGATAATTTTATATAAGCTCTTTTAAGTTGACAAATTTAGTGAAAATTGTGTACTTCAGTTTACTCTGTGAGAAATACAGCAAAACCAAGGCAATGCTGGTTATGACTCATGTAAATTGAAGTGAAAGCAATATCATTGTCAAATAAAACAAAAAATGAATAGATCTGAATACAGTCACACAACACTCAACAATGGGGACACATTCTGAGAAATGTGTCATTAGGTGATTTCATCATTATGCAAACATTACAGCATGCACTGAGGCAAACCTAGATGGTATAGGTCAATCATTTGACATTGGTCTTTTGATGTCATTGAGAGATACGGTAAACATGAGGTGTTTGAGACTGCTTCTGGTATAACATGCAATACTGGTTTTTATGGTTAAATTTTTATATATAAATAGGAATACATTCTGAAGTAATGACAAAAAGCAAATGCACAAGTGAATGTGGAGTCATTTATTTTATTATCAAGCATCATGTACCGCACATAATAGCATGTGCAATACTTTTATGCAGTTGGAGGGCAGTAGGTTTGTTCCCACCAACATCACCACGCACAGATGATCAATGCATAGTGCACTGATATTATCATGGCTACAGTGTCACTCGGCCGGAGGAGCAACTTTCCAGCTCCATCATAATCCTATGGGACCACTATTGTTGACAAAATGTCATCATACAACACAGGACTATATAGTGAAAAGGAAGGAGGACTGTGGCATATGTTACTGATTGAAAAACCAACCACTACTGTAGCATGCTCACCCACAGGCAGTGGGAGAGGAACCAATATTTGACTTTTCTATTAGTTGAACTTAAATTTTTTTAAAAAGCCCAATTACACCAATATTAAAAATCAAAGCTGGGCACCATGGTGTACATCTGTAATCCCAGTGGCTCCGAAGGCTGAGGCAGGAAGATCCCAAGTACATGGCTAGCCTCAGCAATTTAGTGAGGCCCTAAGCAACTTAGTCAGATCTTGTCTCAAAATAAAAAATAAAAAGTTCTGGAGATGTGGATGAGTGGTTAAGTGCCTCTGGTTCAATTTCTGCTATCAAAACAAGAAAAAAAAAAACCAAAAACAATAAAACAGATTCACAGATCTTTTATCCCAGAATCTCCAGGGAACGGAGCCCCCAACTCTGTAATTCACAAAAGCTTCACAAGTGATTCTGATAAACTGCCAAGGTTGAAACCACATCCTTAGGATAAATTTCTAAAAGTGGAATTACTATGTCAATGGGTGTGAAAAATGTGAAGGCTTTTGATAAGAATTGCCAAATTGTCCTTTAGTAATGCACCAATTCACATTCCCACCAGCGGTGTGTAAAAGCTCATTCCATCATCAGCAGTGAGTGGTATAAAGTGTTTTAATCTTTGCCAGTTTGATAAATGAAAAATGGTGTATCTGATTTATTTCGACGGAAACGCTAGTTTGTTGCATTTGGTTCTCTTTGGGGGACATTCTGTCCCATCTATCTTCTCTTTGAACTGTGTAGATAGATTCATCTCCTTCAGTTAGTGTTTCATTATAAAAATCACTTGGGAAACCTGTTAAAAATGTATATTTGCAGTTCCCACTTTGAATTCTGACCCAGCAGATTTTAAGTAGGGTTGGAAATATGGATAGGGAGAGGTTAGATCTCCAGAGAGATAAGTCCTGGGCAGGAGCATCAGAATTAAAACAAAAAGTAGTGGATTGAGGATATGGGTGTTTTGTATTCCTAGAGTAGACTGTTGCTCATTTCTTGCCATGACCTCCGCCCAGGACACAGTTCCCCTTTCTTTGTACCATCTATCAAGTTCCAGCCCACGTCCTGCTCTGTGTGCCATTAAAATCCACATCGATTTTTCCTTCCTCTGTTCTCTCACAGCCCTTAGTGTCCAAACAACTCATTCTGACACTTAATCACATGTGGCAATTACTTTAGATAGATGACAATCGACTCACAGTAATAAAGATGTAGTCTAATGAAAGTTGTAGAAGTATTATTTTAGGACAAGAAGAAAGCCTAAGGACAGCCTGGGAAATAATTCTGCAATAAATTACATTTGGGATGGCACTAAATTAAAAGCACTGGCCACTCTCTAAAAAGAGAAATTTGAAGTCAGAACAGCCTTAAAGAATTAGAAGCTAGTGTTTCTCTGCTGATATGAGATCACGCCCCCACCTCCCAACTGAAAAAGATGAAAAACTCTTAATCCTCCATATGGTTGGTTGGTCTGAGCAGCTCAGATGATTCTTATAATCAGACAAGTTTGGGAAAGAAGGGCCTTTATTCAGTGTTTTCAACGTTGTCTAGTTATTAAAATTCCCAGAGATGTATTTAAAAATTAACCATGCTCAGCCCCTCTGCAGAGATTGTTTCACCTGGGAGTTTTTAAAAACTCTGTAGGTGGTTTTAAGTTATGGCCAAGACTGAAATTCATTGCCCAAAGCAATTCAAAACAAACCAATGTAGATTTCACATCATTTCATTATTCTCAGTCCCTAAAAGGAAGGAATGTTTGAATTGTTTGTAGTGAAAGTGACAGATTCCCAAGGATTTATTTACTGTCTACTTAATACCTCTTATCATTTCTGAGAATTTTGAGTACATTTAGTTCCATTCACTCATTCATCCAACAATTATGTATTGAGGAGTTTCTCTGCAAGGACACTACTGATGTTGTGGATGCCACAGGCAAAAGCAGAGTTGTCCCCTGCCTGCCCTTTAGATGCGGATAATCTACCAAAGAGGACAGAAATTAAACAAGTAATTATACTGGATCTCAGATTTTTAGGATTCAACAGTGTCTCACTTTAACAAAGAAAGACAACCAGCATGGACCACTCCCCTAAATATGCCACCTTTGTCTAAACTAAATGCAACAGAGTTTTTAAAAACTTTTCTAAATGTATAAGATTATTCTAATTTATCATAAATTTAAACTGACTTTATTAGCAGATTATTTTCTAGGTCACTCAGAGGTATTTCTTTTTGACTTGAAATAACACTATTCAACTTTCCCTAGGCTATATTTTATTATAACTAAACTGACTATTATCTAAACTTGAGTTTGCAAAGTAATTGCACAGTAACAAGACCAGTTGATGAGGGCATGAGTCCAGGTTGGAATACAGCAGGTGAAATAACTCTGTAGAGAAGGTTACAGCAGGTCACAGGTCTAGTAGCATGGCCATATCAAACCTTTTTGCTCTTGTCAGCAGCAGGGTACCTGTGATCTTTACTTCACACTGACAATGGAAGGAATGGAAGAGTAGCATTAACTCAATCATGACTCCTCCCAAGGTGTTTCATGTTACAAGCAGAGTTCATTATAAGCAAATGCAATTTTTTGACAACCTAGCAGCATTCTAATTTTTTTCCATGGTTTCAGTCAAATGCTCCAGTTGATGAATCTCTTACTCCTGCAAGGATTAAGCAGGACTCTAAAATCAATAGTCTTATCTGACCTTTTCAAATATCCCTGCTTAAGCAGTCAACAAGGAACCTAGTATTTAAAATCAAAGTACCTTTTTGGATCCCCTAAAATGGATGTGTGTTGATAAATGTAATCCTAGCATAACACATACAAAAAGTTACAGTTTCTCAAGAACTTCTTCACTCACTCTGTACATTGGTAGGAAAGTCCATGTTTCTAAGAACTGAGGTCATAAATCTGCCTAGACCCTAAAATGTTAAATGCCACCTAAGATCTTCATGGAAGCAGGGAGCCATAAACTATTGTGATTTTACTCTAGTGGGAGCAGCCTTGTTTCTAGCTGGGCACAGATGAGTAATGACCACATGGAGCACACCAGAAGTAGCCTATAAATTTTTGGAGAATCTGATAAGATAGCATCAACACCTATGCAGATATTTTCAAGATAGTAGAGTTCTGCAAGTTACTTAAATGTAATGAGCAGTTTACATCCTGCACAAATGAACCAGGAAGAGGGACAGGTGGGTTACAAAATCCAGCCTACACTCCTCCTATGGCAAAGCTATGTGTCTCAGTATGAGAGTGCCTAGATTGCTTTATTGTAAACTGCATTAAGACATCATGTAGGCTAGCAGCTGCCTAGTTCTCTATAATCTTCTCTGCAAGTTCTGCCCCTTCCTCTGCTGAGAAACACCCAGTTTCTTAAACATCTGAGTGAACCTGACTGATAAAAGCTTCAAGACATGACTACCAACTGACCAGGGCACTGCAGAAGGGAGATCCTAGTACAGAAAATCAGGGTCTCCAGAGGCTATTGGAGTGTATTAATGGAGTCCTCATGTGCACAGCTGGGAACTGGCTTTTTCAGCAGGTCTGGAGCTGTGGGAAGGAGTTGCTCTTTTCACTTCCATGAGTCCTGTGAGGGTGAAAAAGCTGTTGTGCCAATATGTTTAAAAATTCTTATAAGCATGGAGAAAAGCATATAAGTGAAAGGAAGACCTTCCCAAGGTTAGTTTGTAATAAAGTCTGGAGGTCATACTGGCCTTAGAAAAATACTGTCTGTCACCAGGCCTGAAGTCTTGAAGAAAAACTAAGGGACATGCTACAATTTAAATCCAACTCCTCCATCAGAGCCCAGCTCAGATCATCCCTCAATGAATCCATCCCTAACTGCCAAAGAATGATTCTCTACCCTGAGCTCTGAGCTATTGCCTTGCTCATATCACTAATAAACCAGACATCTCCTGGATGTTCCCATGTCCATGCTTCTATTACCTTGTGCATTTTTGTTAACAGTCAGGAATCACTTTGAAAAATGGGCTCTTAGTGAACTGATTTCTGAGTAATTAACCTAGAATTATATCTCTTTCAATTTTCAATGGCTAATATAGCAGATGTCTAAAGCACTGGTGGAGTTGAAAACAGACAAGCCATTTTTTTCTGTTTATAAAACTTATGCATTTCCTTACTTATAAAAAGATTCAAATACAGAATATAGAGGAAAAATCAATCAACATATCTTTTTAATCATACACAAATGTACATCAGTACATCCTGAAAATAAAATAAAAATAGTGATGATGCTAACCATAAAAAGTACATGAATATTTGTCAGCAATGGTGGGAACATAGCTTCTCACTGTCCCAACAAAACACTATTTCCTCTATATTAGAAGAAGAACACTGTCCTCTTCCATTTTCATATTTGCTGTTCCCTGGCTCCAAAGGAAACCCTTAATCTCTGTAGCCTTCAAGGAGAATGACCTGCACAGTGTTCGCTGTGGGACAGGTGAAACATTTTGCAGAGCTTTGATTGCTGACAAAAGTGACGTCATGCGTGACAAGATGGGATGGTGTGCTCACTAGAAATGACTTCGTATTTCTAATAAATGATCAGCTGAAAAACACGCGGAGTGGAAAGCACAAGTCATTGCAACTGAGAGTTGTGACTTCCTGTTCAACTTTATGGAGGAGGTGAGAAGAGAACAGTAAGAGAGAAACTATGCTTAGATGCTTCTTTTCTGATATCTCTTTTCTTTGGATTTTGCCATTGTTTTACACTGTACAGAGTGTACAGCAATATAGTGTATACAGAAACATCTAAGAAAAGGAACATCTTAGATATGAAAGGGGAACCTCTTGGGAGTAATTAACATGTGTGCAGCAATTAACCAGCAAACTTAGGTTGAAGCAGAGGAACACTCTGGATGGAAGAACTTTGCTGTGACTTCAGATTGTTTTATGTCTTGGTCACCTTTTAAAAATCATATGCACATTTCAGCATTGAATACAAGAAGACTCAAGGCTTGAGTTTGTCACTACTTTCACTGATAACTATTCCTGTCTCTATAGCATTCTATTTCATAAGCCTCGTCTACAAAGGAACCTAAGTTGTAACACAGTTGTGGCCCAAGTTAAATAGCAGCTTCCTGTATGTCACACCTTTGCTCAGACCACAGCTTTCTTCAGAAAGAATGTATTATAAACATCAGATCTGATCAACCATAAACTCCAGAGGAACCTCCTGTTTGTGGTGGTTGAGCAGAAAGGAGAGGCACCTCAAAAATGATTTGTATGAAAACATTTTCTCGACATAAATCATGTTCTTTATTTTTTTAAAAAATAACATTTATATAGCATTCTCTGCTGCTCTTGGGAGAAATTCCTCTATGAAAAAGGTGCTTCTAGAAAATGAATTTCCACAGATTTTCATTGTACTGGTTTCTGTATTTTTCTCTATATGATTTCCCTGGGCCTTTTGCTGAAACTCCAATTCAGAGAACTCTCTAAAATTTGTCTTTACCCTGTTTAATCCCTCTTCCGCAAGGCAACAAAAACAAATTTGGCCCTAATAGTAACTAATTGCCTACTTACATCTCCTAAGACAAAAGTTTCTTTGAGTCTCTTAAACCAATTCAACCTTTCTACCTCATGTAAGTTTTTCTGAGCATTAATTAAATCACATATATATATTTTTTAATCAAATGCAGCATTTTCCCTTCTCTTTGATTCAGTAAGTTGTGAACAGTGTTTGCCTCCCATGACCCAAGCTCTGAACTCTGACCCAGTTGTAGCTCCCAGGAGTGAAGGAACCACCACTGATATGGTTACCAAGAAAGAAGGTCAAAGAAGGGAAAAGGAGGAAGTGATGTTTGTTTGATGTGAGTTTTCTCCACACTCAGATCAGTCTCTGGCAATAACTGCTGTCCAGTACAAATTTATACAGCAAAGTAACAAATGAATGAACAGATTGATGGATGAATGGCGTTGGTTGTCTGCCAGCACTGGCTTTAGGTGTGTGGGGAGGATATCCATAAACAAAGGTGTGAGCCCATGTTACGGGTGGACTATACCAGGTATGTGAAGATTCAGAGGCAGGAAAGCAGGAGAAACTTAGCAATCTTGGGCTAAGGAGATTTGTGGGCACACATGGTCCAATGTGAGTAGCTGAAGGCAGATGAGAGCAAAGAGGAGTGGTGAGGATGCCCTTCACGGGAGGTGGTACAATGGAGCACCAGGCTGAAAGAGTCTTTTCCTAATACCTCTTAATATTTGCTTTACTATAGGACTACATATGGTGCATTTAATCCTGACTGATAGAAAAATTATTACTTTCAAGAAATGACCTTGAATTTTTCTCCTCTGGTTTGTCCAAAGAGCTCTAGACTTAAAGTCAGAGTGCCTGTGCTCCACTTGGAAATCTGCCATGTGCAGCAGGGGGACCTGCCCTTTCTGTGCTTCCCTTGTCTTAGCTTCAGAATGGGGGTAATAACTAGGAATCAGTAATAGTAAAACTTCGTTTTTTGATAGATTGATTCATTGCTGCTTCTGATTTCACCACAATCCTATACTATGTATTAACTGTGCCATATTATCATTTAAATAAAAATGTATGCATGCAAACACACATCCATACAAATTCATAAGCATATATACATCTTGTAAGGATAATGAACCTGGACTATGTGCTGGGCATGCTGCTATGCTGGATGATAACTATTTCCATTACTTCATTTAATCCTCACCAAGACCCTTGGAGTTATTGACCATTATTTCCCCCATTTTACAAATGTGTGGGAACTTAGGCTTGGAAGGGTCAGACAGTTGCCTGTTTTATCCTGAATCCAGAGCCTGTGCTGCAAATGGTACACAACGTAGATAATTTCCTCAAATTTTGTCTTTTTATTTCTCCATGAAAATATAGTTTACAATAGTTTAAAAACATTATTGAGGTATAATGACATATAATGAGCACACAAACTATGATGAAATTGAACATAAGGACATTATTTGACAAAATTTGACAAATTTTAAATTAAGGGTATGATCATGAAGCCATTACTGCAATCAAGATAATGAACATACTCATGACCCTAAAATTTTCCTCATGCTTCTTCAGAATCTTTCTCTTCTACTCTCCCTGCCCTGCCATCCTTCCTAGACAACCACTAATCTGCTTTTGATCACTAAAGTTTGCATTTTCTAGAGTTCATACAGAGCCACACAGTACATACTCTTTTTTAATGGCTTCTTTCACATCGTGTAAGTATTTTTGCATTCTATATAATAAGGTTCTATATTTAAAATTTTGTTTTATATAAAATTTAGTGTGGTGCTATAAACTGCAGAGACTCACTCAGTGATACATTGCTTCAGTTTTATCAGCTGAAATTAATACATCTTTCCTTTGGCAGCAGAGTTGTAAAAGGCCAATAAACTCTCCCACGTTGTATAAAGAAGAATACTTTAAAGGAAAACAGATGACTGTTTTTCAGACTGCCAGGCGGGACTTGACATGACAGTGTGACAGAGAGACCCATGAATATCATAGAGGCTGGAGTCTAGTTTCCTTGAGTCTTAGTTTCCCTGCCTATAAAACAATAAGAGCTACCTTGAAAGACTGCATTGGGTTTTAAGTAAAATGGCACTTGTGAGCTTATGGCACGTAGAAGGTATTTGTAAATGCTATTCCTTGACCCCTAACCCTCCCAAGTCCGTTTTCCTGAAGAGTTCTTTAACCCCTGGGACTTAGGGCCTCCTTTAGCCCCTTTGTGTTGTAGAATTTTTCACTGACTTCTCAACACCTAACACAGAGCCCTGCACACAGCTGACACTTGAACTTTGTTGAATAAAGGCCTGAGGGAGATCTTTTCCTCCCAGCACCAGCATCAAACCAAATCATGGTTGTGCAGATTGAGGAACCAGAGGATGTGTGTGTGTGTGCATGTGTGTGTGTGTGTGTGTGTGTGTGGCCATTTTCTATATGGGCATGGAGGAGTGTCTCCCTTAAATTGAGGCTGTTGTGTGGCCAGTGTGCCACAGGACCTTGGGACCTTGGGGAGAGTGCCGTGGTTGGGTCCTGGGGAGGAACTAACATTAGAAACCAGGGGTTTGCATATTGTGGCTGTTCTCCATGAATGGGGTCCCATACGACATGCAAGTGCCAGTTGCAGGGAGGGTTGGACTAGTTGGAGTTACCCTCAAAGGTGGTAATAAGTAAGCCGAGTACCCACCACACTGAAGAAACCAAAGATGTTGCAGGGATTCCCTATCAAGAAACTTCATTTCTTTTTCTTTTTTTTTTTTAAATATAAAGTAGATTTGTTTATTTTAGTTGGATATTTTAAAGTATTTTATCAGAGATTTCTTTACAAAGCTTCCCCAAACCTATCCCTGGACTTTGCTGCTCTCTTTGGCTTATTTTTATATTGTAAGGTTTTTTTTGAACTTCAGATACAGTTGAGAGGTTTACAGAGAGATGACCAGGTACATTTTTCTCCTTTTTAAAAAATTCATTCTTTTTAGATATACATGACAGTAGAGTGTATTTTGACATATTACACATACATGGAGTATAACTTATCCTAATTAGGATCCCATTCTTTTTTTCCTATTGATGTGCTGGGGGTTGAACCCAGGGCCTTGTGCTTGCAAGGCAAGCACTTTACCAACTGAGCTATATCCCCAGTCCCTAGGATCCCATTCTTTTGGTTGTACATGATACGGAGTTTCACTGGTGGTGTGTTCATATATGAACATAGGAAAGCTTTGTCTGATTTAATGTACTGTTTATGCTTAGAAACTTGTCCATATTGAGTTAGGAAATGCCTACACAAAACCATCAGTAGGCTGGGATGGTGGCACATGCCTGTAATCCCAGTAATTTGGGAGGCTGAGGCAGAAGGATTGCAAGTTCAAAGCCAGCCTAGGCAATTTAGTGAGGCTCTAAGCAACTTAGTGAGAACTTGTCTCAAAATAAAAAATAAAAAAGGGCTGGGGATGTGATTCAGTGATTAAGTACCCCTGAGTTCAATCTCTAGTACAAAAACAAAACAAAACAAAACCAATAGTGTGGTTGGGGATTGTTTTTGAGGGATACACATGGGAAATAAAGAGGATGAAAGTATTGCTGGAATGAGAAGTATTACTGGGATGAGAAGAATCCATTGCAACTTACATAGTAAAGGAGAATAGTCAGCATTTTAAACTTCTGCCTACCCTGTCAGAGAAAGACTTCTGGAGGGGCGTTTGAAATCTGGTTTGAGTTCTAGGTCAGCCTCTTATAAGGTACATAATAAGCCCACTTCATTTCATGAATCCTCCGTTCTCCTACCTGTGAACTGACAATTCGTGGTATACTATGTTAGTGAATACTCCAAGGACTATATGAGATAAGAGTGGGAAAAAACAAACTGAGCACAGATCCTAGCGCATTGAGGGTATTAGTGTACGTTTGTTGAAAGAATGCCTGGAGACCTCTACTTCTTAGTGACACATAGAAACCATCACTCTACCTTCCCCCTCTCTTTAAAGAATGTTTAATCCCATTTCATAAGTTTCTATGATAAGTCAAAAGAATTTTGATCAAAACTAATAGAATTTCCTTTTGGCCTCTGTTTTTCATCTGTAAAATGAGGATGAGTCCACCTACCTTCCTGTGGCACTCTGAGACCACAGAAGATCAGCAAAAGTGCTCAGCAAGCATCTAAAATGCTTCTTTTCTCAGTACCAGAAGCACACTAATTCCTCACTAATTTTTGTCAGTGTCTGAACAATTCAGACAGTTAGTAAGTGCCTTTGATAGATAGGAAAGAAAATAAAGTTAATATTTGGTAATTTTCCAGTAGAAACCAAAAGGTTTCTGTTTTTGCCAAATGGAAAAAAGGTTGCCAGGCAAAGAGTTTTATTTTTCAGGTAGGTTAGTAAACATGGAAAATTCAATTAAGAAAAACTATTTAGTTAATGAATCTTTTATCAAATTTTGAAAGGTATGTACCCAGTGTTTTAGAAATTTAGGGGGGTTTCCATTAGTAATGGGGTTTCTTTGGTCTGTGACCTTTTGACTAGTTTGAATCTGTCAGGCCTGACCACAGAATTATGGTCCCAGGGAAACTTACTTGTTTTCTCCTTTTAACCTATTCATCACCCATTTTGCTGATGTTGACCAAAAGGTTTCCTTTTCTAAGTACAAAAAAAAAAAAATCTGCTTTTAAGCATTGTGTAACTTGCACGAATCAATTGCTGAAGTGAAATAAGCAGCATCTCATCTGTCCTTTTTCTTCCTCCCCCACTCCTCCTCTTCATTTCATGTTTGACTTATTTGTCCTGAATACTCCCAAATTTCGGTTTCTGAACCTGTTTCTCAAAGCAACATTGCTTGTAAGTGAGAGTATTTTCAAAAGGGTATTCATCTGTAAAGAACAGTACCGTCACTGTCATAGAATGCACAGCTATGGTGTTCTACTTTTCCAAATCCATTAATTCTTTATAAATTAAACAATGGATAATGCCTGGGCTTTATGGGTGACAACAATATAGTTTTCAGAGATCACAGAAATTACTGCTTTTTGTAAAATATGGACATTAATGAAAGAAAGAGATGTTCTGTAGATATCTTCACTCTTCATTCTATAGAAATTTGGAGACTTCCCACATAATAAATACTAGCTGAAAAACTAGCATTATCATTGAGATTCTCTTCTTGTGATTATACATCAGGACATCAGGAACCAATGATGATAATTCAAGGTGAAATACAAAGAAATTATGTACTATTTTTTACGTGGCCCAGGAAAACTAAAGCCACACTGACCTTAAAATCAAAATACCACACCACTAAAAACCAAAAGGTGGAAACAGAATTTTTAAAGAATAACATAATGTTTAATTGCATATGTGTTTGTGGGTCAGACTATCTGGGTTTGAACCCTGACTCTGATTTATTAGCTATGTGACTTTTGGCAAAGCTACATAACCTCCTGAGTCCTGATCTCACATCTTCCCTGTGAAGTTGGGATAGTGATCGTACTGTGCCCGTTGTCGTAGGGCTGTAATAAGGACTAGATGACATGATTCATGTAAAGAGCTTGGCAGGATGCCTGGCACTCACAAAGTCCTCAGTAAACACCATTTTATTAATGTTATCATATCTAGAACAGAGTGCAGATAACATGTTTCTTTGAGATTATTAATAGGCAGAAAAATGATAAAGAAGAAAGGGTGGGCTTGTGGGTTTCTGTCATTTTGAACATACTGAGTACACACTGAGGTCAGCACACTGGATTTGACCCCAGCATAAAATGAAGGCTATCACACCCAAAGACCTCACCAAACAGAGACTGATCTCTGAAGCTTTGAAACTTCTTTTTTTCTTCATTTTACTGGTCTCATTGGACAGTGTAAAAGAAACACATTTTATTTCACACATTCCTAATTTTCTACTAATGACACCAAATGTTCAGAGTACTTGAATTTGATACACACGTTTATCAAGTTCAAATATCCCTCAACTGAAAACCCAAGTTCATCACCAAGCCCTAAACATCTCAGCTCCCCAGAAAGCAACATCCTTGCTCAGTTTGCCTTACAGTATCTTCTTACCTAGAGGATTCCAGAAATACTTCCTCATGAAAATGAGGTTTCTCTGTGTGCTTTAGTATTCTCAACAACAGGATCTGGCCTGCTTCTGACGATGGGCACAGGTACTCTATCCCAGGTATATTCATTGCTCTCTTCTCGAAGGATGCACTTTTGCTCTTCCTAAAATGATTTGTTGACTGTTACCCACTTTTTTTTCCAGAAAGCTACTCAAATTGGACATACTTTGATTGTCTTCTAAGCGGTAACTACTCAAAGAAACTTAAAATGGGGCATGTGTTTTGATTTGTCTTCTGCTCTGCCAAGTTGGAGAAGTTCCCAGTGCCAAGTGATTTTTTAAAAAAGTCACAAAAGCACAAATGAGACCTCAAAGGGTATAGGCTCTTTTGCTATGTCTGTGTTTTAATGGATGGCTAATTATTTTGCACTGAGACAGGTTGACAGCAAAAGACAAAAACAAAACAAACACGAGGAGAGAATTGGACTTCTGGCAACATTTAATCCAACTCTTAATGGTACTGAGGATTCTTTCTGCACCATAATGACCTAATCAGAATTCTTCAGTAACAAAAAAGCCACCCTACTGTCTCTTCCCTCGGCCCCTACTCTTTGTCCTGCTGTTTTGTTTTGTTTTTGTTTTTGTTTTTTTTCACAGTGACCAGCCCACAACCTCACACCATCCACAAGGTCCAATGCTGATGGCAATATCTATCTCATTGTAGAAATCAGGGGTTGTTGATTTTCTGTTCCTATCCATTAGTAAAGATATAATTCAATACCATGTATTATTTAACATCATCTTTTTTCCCATATTTTAAATTGATGCATTATAGTTGTACATAATGCTGATTTTGTTGTTACATATTCATACATGCATATAATAGAATGATGTAATTTCACCAATATCACTCCACAGTATTTCCTCTTTCCCTTCCCTCCTCCCTCCCCTGGGTTAACATCATCTTTTTGAAGATCATTTACTGACAGAAAAATATTAAGTGAAAACTATGTAATACAAATCTACATTCAATGTCCATGAGGTATGTGTTTATGTGTGCATATGTATTAGGAAAACAATAATTTTTTTAACAAAAATTTAACAATTTTTTCAAACAATAAAGCCTGGCAAGAAATACGTTAATATGTTACCAATGCTTTAGTGGGTAAAATTAATGATTTAAAATTTTTCTATGTATGTTTTTCCTGTTTTCCTTATTTTATACAATGGATATGGACATTAGTTGTAAAGTGAAAGACAAAGAATGTTGTTTAAAACAACAGTCCAATGTACTCAGAATTAACTGGAGAGAAGAGTTGGTGGAGCTAAGAACCATCCCCTTTTCACTTGCCGTTTTTTTTTTGCAGGGCTGGGGATTGAACCCAGGGCCTTGTGATTGCAAGGCAGGCACTCTACCAACTGAGCTATATCCCTTGCCCTACCCCCTTTTCAAAAAGAACAAGGAAACATTCATCTGGTGCATACTGTATGTGTCATCCACGCATGATTTTGGTCTGTGTAGGATAATGTAAAGACTGGATTTTATTCTGAACTGAGAAGCCATTGGAAGGTTTTGGATAGTTTAATCAGAGCCTCTTTATAGCTTAACAAGGTCTTTTTATGGTGTTGAAGTGAACTTTTAGTGAAGCAAGGTCAAAAGCAGAGAACTGAGTTTGAAGAAGGTAGTAATAAGCCAGGCTAAATAAGGATAGTGGTAGAAGTTGTGAGGAGGGTTGAATTCTGGCTAGTTATCCATCGTGATGTCAAAACTGTTGAAAACAATTTTCCTACAACCTACATTGTTTATTACATGGAGACATAATGGTCTCTAGTGCCATCCATTTTCCTGCAATTGACATAATTTCATTTTTCTTTATGGCTAAATAAAACTCCACTGCATACATGTACACATTTTCTTTATCCATTCATCCATTGATGGACAACTAGACTGTTTCCGTAGCTTGGCTATTGTGAATTGTGCTGCTATAAACATGGGTGTGCATATATCACTATAGTATGATGACTTCAATTCTTTAGGATAAATTCCAAGGAGTGATATTACTAAGTCATATTGTGATTCCATGCCTAGTCTTTTGACGAACCTCCACACTGATTTCCATAGTGTATGCACTAATTTACAATCACACCAACAGTATGAAAGTGTTCCTTTTTCCCCCCATCGTCTCCAGATTTATTATTATTTATATTCTTGATGTCTGGAGGGAGAGAAAATCTCAGTGCAATTTTGATTTGCATTTCCTTAATTGCTAATGATGTTCAACATTTTTTCTTTTGTATTTTTCTTTTGAAAGATGATATAATCTTATCCTTAGAATTGTATTTTTTATATTTTTTCTTTTGAGAAGTGTATGTTAAATTCATTTGCCTATTAATTGGACTGG